>CM031234.1:679426093-680026093 GCA_018340775.1 Taxus wallichiana var. yunnanensis | reverse complement strand
CAATAGCCATAAACAAAGTCTCATCTTGCATACCTTCATCATCACTTTCAGATCTGCTAGAGTCACTTGACTGTGAGGAGCTTGAACCTTCTTTTGTATAAATTTTTATTCTTATTTTTAAAGTACTTATTTTTCCCACTTTTCTTCTTGAATTTCTTCTTTTATTTGTTGAGAAGATTCCTCATCTTATTTTTGTTTATTAGGACATTTAGATGAAAAATTACCAACTTGACCACAATGAAGCACTTTAATGGGAGCTTACCTTTTTATTTTCCTAAATTGATCTTCAGCTTCTTCCTTACAAACATGGTTTCTACTTTTTCATCATCTATATCTATATCAAAATTATCTTCCTTGTTCTTTTCTTGTGACTCTTTATCTGCTTTGAAAGTTGCCTCCTTCTTTACTAATTTTGAATCATTGACTCTCATCTCATATGCAGTCAATATCCCATGAAGCTCATCCATTTTTAGAGTAGTCAAGTCTTTAGCTTCCTCTACTACTGACACTTTAGCATCAAATTTTGAGGACAAGGATATGAGAACCTTTTACACAATCACACTCTTTTATCTTCTCTCCCAAGCATCTAATTTTATTTATGATCTCATCAACTCTCTGTAAATATGAAGAAACATTCTCACCTTCTTTCATCTTGATGCTTTCAAACTTTGTTCGTAATTTTGTAACTTGACTATCTTTACCTTGTCATCTCCTTCATAAATTTTCTTCATCTTGTCCCACATTTCTTTAGTTGTAGTGCACTACATCACTTTGATAAATTCAGCCTCTTCCATCCCACAGAGAATTGCATTCATGGCTCTAGAATTGTTTTCACTTTCTCTTTTTCCTACTTGGTTTATAGGGGGTGTAGTTGGAATTGTATAGCCAGTTTCAATTGATTGCTAAATGTCAAATCCAAGTGCCATCAAATAGGTTTTCATCCATGGCCCTCCAAAAGGCATAATTTGACCCATTGGACATAGGTTCTTTGGAGGTAGAGAAACCACTAGCTACTTGATTGTTTGCCATATTTGAATTTGTTATATCTCCCTTGAGATGTTAGACTCACTTTACCAAGGCTTGATCTCGATACCAATTGTTTGAAACTAGAACACTGCTCGAGGGGGTGAATCAATTTCCAATTCAAATTTTTAAACCAATTAGATTAATCACTTAATAAATAATGTAAATTAAAAGAGAAAAATTAACCCCACACACACATAGAACACAAGGATTTTTAAGTGGGAAACCCAATTTGGGAAAAAACCCACTAAACCACAACACTATAAGCCAAAGGTTACAAAAATTTGTTGAGCTACAACTCAACTACTGAAGCTACAACTTCAGGTCAAGCACCCACTTGACAATTTACAAGATACAACTTATCAGAAAGCACCCACTTCCGATCCGACCGAGCTTCAACTCAGTAATTACAAAAAAAAAACTGATCACACTTCAATTTGATGTCAAAACACCTGATGATGATCCTAGATTGGAAAACTAAATTTTACAATTGACATGCTCCCTCACCAACTTTCATTTCTTTGTCTTGATTTCACTAAATTGATATCCTTTGAGTTATTGTTTCATTCAAGGCTCCACTATTATGTAGTCCTCTATATCATTTTTTCAACCCTGTCATCCCTTCCTTTAAGTATTCTTTGTTTATGTTTCTTCACTTATTTAGTGCACTCACTATTTATCATTTATTCCTCAATAAACTTATCACACCTTATACATTGTCATGTTGTTCTATCTCTAAAATTTTCACTCTTTCAACTATTTTTCAACCAAATTGAAAAGGTAATAGTCATATTCAAATTTAATATTCCTTACCTTCAATATTTATATATCTATTCACAACTACAAACTCTTGGCTTACACTTGTGAACACAAATATCCTTTATATATTTTTTAAACCACCTTTCAAAAAAATCCTCAATCACTTACTCGAGCTCATCTCTTCAACTTCCATCAAAATTTCACTTTCAAGACATCAAATACATTATAATATTGCACTTTTTAACTCTTGAAAGGTCATCAAACTCTTCAAGTTTCATCTAGAGACTCCAAGAGACATAGTTACTTAAAAAGGAAAAGAATAGTCTCTTGCTCTTCTACCTCAAGCGAGAGAGAATATTGGAAAAATTTGAGCTCAAAGGCACCTTACCATCTTCCAAGGTTTGCACAACTTCGAGCTTAGGAGAAAGAAATAAGTTTATCCTTCATTCATTGTCAAACCTCATGTATGTATTTCATCCTTTCCACTAAACTTCAAGAAATTTCATTATTTCCACTTAACTTCTAGAGATTTAGTTCTTCATGGGCATTATAGAGATCAAGAAAATATTTGAAACAATTTCACATTGCTTAGAGAATACTCACAAAGATAAAATGCATTGAAACACTAAGCAATGGACCTGCATGGATGAATTTTGTTACAAACCATTTTTTCATACACCGAGATTAGTCTTCAACATTCATACAAAATTCTTTGGACCTTGATTCAACCATTTACAACCTTTATCTTGCAAATAACTTCGTGAAATTTGAAGGCACCCCGATTTCATAGTCAAGAATGACTGTATGAAAGGTTATTATGAATTTATTTGCACTTTGAAAAGAACACACTCATTCAAACACACCAAATGCTCCTCAATGCTTTCTCACCTCATAACACCATACTCCAACAAGATTTAGAACATAAATTGTTGAAACATTGCATGGAACATGAAGAAACGTTTTTGATAGTCGGGAGTGACTATGCAGAGCTTTTGTTATAAAATTATCCTTGATACATCAAAAAATGTTAAAAACCTTTTGCATCATGGTCGTAGTGACTAGAAAATGTTTTATACAATAAATTTCAAAATTTTAATGTTAAATATTCATATTCGATCAAAAACCCACAAGAAAAAACCCTAGATCAGTATATGGACCGAGACAGCCCAAGAGCATAAAATAATGGATTTCTCCTTCAATTTTTAATAAAATTTGAAAATTATTTATCCTTCAGTTTCATGGAAACATGCTCTATCTTTTCCAAGTAATTTTAAAGCTTGAATCATCTTCAAATTCTCCCAGTAAGTCAAGGAAACATAGCATAGATCGGTAGAATGCAAGAAATCAAAATGGTATGAGCATCTCAGTTTGATTTTTCATCTTTTAAGTCTTATAGATGACATTAAAAAAATTCCACACATTCCATGAGGATCCTAGACTACCTAAGACCATGTGAAAAGTATTAAAACAACCAAATTCATTGATTTGACATGCTTGAGTTATGAGCTTACCTTCAAGAACCTTGACAACCAAGTAAAAAACATCAACACCTCCATTATTTTACCCAAAATATCATACATGTGATGTGCATAGATGTTTTAACCTATGTATATGAGATCGATGATGGTAAAAAAACAATTTCATAGGGACTCCTCATAACAATGACCTCATGAAGGAATTAAGCAACGTTTCTTGACTTCACTCTCTAGGAAAGCATAACAGGGATGACTTCACACCTTGACCTTCTCCATAAAACCAATTCAACTTATCAAGTAACTTGAACTTGACTTGTGAGGAAATTTTAAGCCCTTATTGCTAACAATTCCTCACTATTTAGTCTTGCACATGACTATACCAGTCAAACTTGAGAGAAAAGCTTGTCATTCCATGACCACTGAAGGATTTACCTGAGAAACTCACCACCTTGTGCTTGACATCATCTGATCTTCAAGGGATGATTAGATATTCCTAGTATCATTTATCACTCAAAAAATGATTAGAGGATAAAAACAACTCAACTTGGCCTTGAACACTCAGAACACATGTCAGGAAGGAAAAAAAGCCTATCTCGAAGAAAAAAATCATTTCTTGATACATGTCCAAATGCCCTGAAATTTTTTGCACTATCTCAACCCTAGAGTACTCTACAAAATTTCCTTTTATGATTTATTCTAAGGATACACTATAATATTTCTTGAGCATTAAGAAGCCAGACAACGTTTTTTTCAATTTTCAAAAAGCATGTTTTAGAAAAACTAAGATAACTTCCACATACCTTCTCGTAACTGATGAAATTTGGCTTGGAGCTTCACAACTCATCATGATACATGTTCAATAATCTAATTTTTCACATATATTCCTAAATTATTCTATTCTATCTCATTTACCTCTTCTTACACTCGTTAGTTCTCAAGCCCAACTTCTATGTAATTTTTAAATTTGACCTCTAGAGATAAACTCGAGCATATATTTTTTTCAAACATGATGTAAACACTATTCCAATTATTTTCCTATGCTCCTATAAAAATTGCATGACCTGCACCAACTCTTCACATATTATTAGGTACTAGAAACAAGCCTCGATACCACCTTGAACCACTCGAGCACCATTGAGTGCCACCGATATGCATGATATTTCACTCTCCCTTTGCCATCAATGCCATGAGACATCAATGAAAACACCCACTAGTGCAACAGGTGTAAAAAATAGGCTTTCCTTTTACCAAATGAATACCTCCTACAAATGACATCTTGGCAAAGTGAATCAAGAAGTTGAACTTTTTTTGCGTACATGTGATGAAGCATGATGTAATTTAACCCTTGATGCTAGAATTTTAACAGTGCGGAGTTTTCTAGCACCACTTCGATAGAGGAAGAGTTTTACATTGATTCACAAGTTTGTCAAGGTCATCCATGTGTCTAGAAGATGTTTTCTTCCTTCGCACAAAGACTCCTCCCCACCTTACGGTTATGCAAACTACGTAATTTTGTGATAGCGTGCGAATGGGAAGATGTAATTTCTACAATCGACATAGTTATGACTCGAAGAATTCTATTTATATTATTTTATCCCAAATGAGCTCTTCATCGCATTACAATTTACAATAATAAAGATTTTGTTACTTCTAATTTTTTTGATTTATTGTAATGATATGTTGGTTAGAGTGGAAGATCCGCGGATGGTGTTTTCCCATTTCATGTTATATGGTCATACTTTCAAGAGATTCACCTGGCACATGACAAAGGTGTTGATTCCTTCACTCAAGCATCCCAAATTGTCTTATGAATGGCCAAAAATTTTGAAAAAAAAATCCAAAGGAAACTAATTTCTTGTATTAAAAAAAAGGGTTTTAAGAAAATGTAAATAAAAATTAAATTAAAGCTTAAAATATTTAATAATTATCAATCCTGATATTTTTCTGAAAAAGGTTGCTCCACACCTGCTCTTGCGTGTTTTCCTCACTACCCAAAACACATTAAACATATCAATGGAGTGTTTGAAACTTTGCATTCAAAGGGGAAATTAATCTACGTTTAAAATTTATCTTTTTCTAATTTTTTTGGGTTCTTATCTTTTTAATTAATCCATGTGTTCCTATCCTTTTTAATTAATCCATTCAAAAAGATGTATTTGTGTTGTTTCTACATTGAGGTTTATTAAGGTGAAATAAATTTGTACATATTTTTGGTGGGATATTTCATGTTTTTAGATTGTTTGTTCAATATCTTTAAGGTGGGATATTTTTGTATTCATGATTCTAGCCCAAGTTTAATATTGTTTTCCATTTATACTTATGATTTTTAATTATAAATATTTAATAATTTCATAGCTTTCTTTATAAAAATTTTATTGATCATTTACAAATGTTGTGGGAGATTTAGAAGGGCATTTTCGATACTATCTTCCCTAACACATTATCGAAAACAAACTATTTTTTATCCATGACTAACCCATTGTTGTAAAACAGTTCCCAACCCATGCATCATTCTTGGAGGTCATAGGTTCAACTAAACCCTAGTTATAGCTCATTGAAATTGATCCATGAAATATAAACAACATACATCCAACAAGGAATAATAAGACGTGTTCTTTTGTTGGATGGTTTAGTTACTGAGTCGATTTTTGATATGTATGTCACATATGACATCATACTTAAGGCATGCAAACTATTTCAAAAATTCCCTAGAGATATGCCATCTCATGGAATGCATTGATTTAACAATATTCAAAAAATGGGGGTGTTGAAAAGACCTTATGGACATTTAAATGGAAAATGGGAGTTGTAGTAGATGGACACTAAGTGTTTGACCAAATAATGGAATGTGGTATCTTTTCATGGAATATCATAATTAAAGGATACATAATACATGGCCATTCTCAAGAGCCATTCAGCTTACTTTTTTTCACCAAATGCAATAAACAAATATTCATCTTCATCGACTCACCTTTACTAGCTTACTTGTAATATTTGGAAACATACAAATGAGTTTCTAAATTGATGTTTTATTTGCACAAATTGAAACCTCTCTCCAAGTGTGGGACTTATAAAAATGAGAGAGGAATCTCCAGATTAGAGTTTGGTTCCTCAAATCCTAATTTTATCCTAGGTTCGAGATCCTAATTTTATCCTAGATTGCAAGGAGACAGGGATAAGAGATGCAAAAATTGAAACTAAACTAATAAGGGTGATACACCAAAGGAGTGGTGAACATTTTTGCTCATGCAAATAGACACAAATCAGAAATTGCAACATAAAACATCATGCATAGGTTGATAAGTTGTAATCAAAGGTTTGAAATGAAACAAACAACACATACAAAGGACTGAAAGCATTCACAGAGCCTGTATTGTGATTTTCAACATCAAAATCCTTGCATTCCAACACCAAAGAGGTAGAAAACTGTTACAATCCCTGAAAAGGTCTGATCCTTGCAAAAATCACTTGCTGAAGGTGAAAACAGAAGCTTGTTGTGCAAAAAAGTGTTCCACCCTTTGAAAAATGAGCCAAATCTGGCTTTTACAGTGCATGGGTCGAGCCCAGGAGAGAGAAAACATGAAAAACATGGGAGCCATTCCCATTGACCAAAATGCATTAAAAATAGCATGGAGGTCCTTACAAACCCATGCCCTAACATTTTTGACCATGCTGGAGAAGAATGCGACCCATTTTGCATTAAAATTGGTTGTTGAAACGTCAGTTCTGTCCATGGGCACGTACTCAGAAGAGTTTTTTGATTTTCTCCTCCAAACTAAACCAAAATTCAAAATTGACCATGGAATCTTGTAGATAATTTCACCAGCTTTCCATTGATATAAAGAACATGAAAATCTGAGCTCTGGATCGAAAGTTATGGCGATTTGAAGTTTTAGGGCAAAAACAAGCCAAAATTAGATCGGCGGGCAAAAAGTTTGAATTTTTACCCGTTTGGTCTTTGGAACATTTTTCAAATTTTCCCCATGCTCCACCACTCTAGGTGCCACATGGCATGTTCTGATTGGGTGTGGGCCCTTCCTGACCATTTTTTCCTTTGGGTCGCTTGGTGTTTTTTCGCCCTTGGACACGTGGCAGCTCCTGATTGGCTGCGGGCCTTCTAGGGAAAAATTTCCCACCAAAACTCCGCTGAGCCATAACTTGAAAAATACGTGGAGTTAGGAGGAAAAATTTACCTTTCTGGAAAGCTGAGAAAGATCTCTATCCAATGGTGCCATTTCCAAAAGGTTTTGAGTGCCTGGAAAACAAAATATTCTGACTGAGGCACAAGAGAAGGAAAGATGTAAAGGAGTTAGCCACAAAATGAGCAGGGGGCACATTTGGGATAACAATTTTGGTGACTCAGAGGGGTCATCTACCTGCTAGATGAAGTTACCAGTTTCCTGAAGCAATCCATTGGGCATGGAGTCACTTGATTCTCTATTTAATACCCCAACTGACTAGAACGTTGCAAAGAGGAACATGGAAAATCACCTGATGGAGCAAGGCCTGCAACACATTCCCAGGAACAGCAAGCTGTGCCAAAGCACTTAGGGAAAGCAAAACAACCTACAGCAAAACAATGTGCACAAGCACTTGGAGGAATGAAAACCTAAGCTAATATTTACAAGGTGGAGAATTTCCTCTAGTAGAAGCAATGCTTTAGATAGATTCCATCGATCGAATCTGCAGTTCTTCGCCATCCAATGAAGACAATCGAAGGCATTGTTGTCCTTACACTTTGTGACCATGTATGGGCCACTCCAAATGGCATCAAATTTTGAATGCCTTCCGGTTTTGCTCTATCTCGCATCCCATTTTAACACTAGATCTCCAACTTGGAAAGATCTACTTGGCCTTCCTATCAAAGGTCTTTCGATCAAAGCTTGATCCTTCTCCATTGCTTGGGATGCCCGATCTCCGATCTCTTGGAGCTCCATCAACTCGCATATCTCACCTCCATGGGCCCAAACTCTAAAGAACTCTAATCGCTTCATGAGTTCCAATGTTGGCAACTCAAGTGACATGGGCAAGATTGCCTCTCTTCCATAAACAAGCTCGAATGGAGAGTTACCCGTGGATCTCTTGGGAGTTATCCTATCAGCCCATAAGGCTGATTTCAGTTTGGTATGCCAAGACCTCTCGATTCTCATCAAGAGTCCTCCTAATGATCCTCAACAAGTTCTTGTTTGTAGATTCACCGGCCATTACCTCGAGGGTAGTAGTTTGATGAAGTACTTAGGTAGATCCCGTTCTTGACAGCCCACTACCACCTTGGATCCAATGAATGCTAATGCATTATCTCGAGATTATTCAGTAGGTATGCCAAATCTGGTTACTATCCCCTCATAGAAGTCTAAGATGCTAGACTCATTTGCTTCCTTGAGTGCTACCGCTTCATCCACTTGGTGAAGTAGTCTGTGGTCTGTCAAAATCCACTTATGCCTTGGCTTGAATTGGGATTAATGACTCCAATGAAGTCCAAACCCCATTGCATGAATGGCTGGTCAACTGAAATTGGATGCAATGGAAGGGCAGCAAGCCTCTCTTTACCCGTGAAGAATGCACAATTCTTGCACCTTTGATCCACATGCAAAGCAATCACCGAAAATCTTGGGCCAATAATAACCAGCCTTCATGATTTTTAGAGTTGTCACTCTTGGTGCAAAATGACCACCAGCTGGTCCACCATGGAACTCTTCCAACACCCTATGAATCTGATTTGTGCTAATGCATCAAAGAAGACTCCATTCACATCTTTCTTGAACAAAACACCATCCAATGGCATATGGGACAACCGCAATCTGAAGTGTCTTCTTTGGGTTTTGTTCATCTCCGGAGGGCATAGGCCTCGTGCTTAGGAAGTGTGCATTATACCTTGGGTCCAGCAAGGAGTGGGGACAGCATTATCCTCTTCTTGAGTGAGTGCTACTTGCACATGGCTGTCTTGAACTCATCAAAACAGCCTCTTCTTTATTGCATACTCCTTTTTGCTTGCCCAAAATCAGCTACTCACACAATCCTTTTCCTCTTACCAGCTTGGTGACCTTGATCTCAATGTCATACTCCATGACACGAGTGATCCAACCTGCCCTTTTCTCATTCAAATCCTTGTTGAGGAGGAAGTCTTTAACCCCAGCATGAGAGACCAACAACTGGACCTTGTTGTTTGAGACTAAATGCTTGAATTTCTTCAAGCTTCTGATTACTGCAAGTACATGCTTCTCAATAAAAGAATACCTCACCTCATAGTCATCTAGGCTTTGGCTGAAGAAAGCAATTGGCTGCTCATCATTGTCCTTGTTTTGTTGTACCAAAATGCAGGAAATAGTATCATTACCTCCAAATGCATAGAGGATGAAATCCTTGGAGAAGTCCGGGTTGATGAGAGTTGGTGCTTGAGAGATGGCTTCTTTGATTGCTTCAAAACTCTCCTTGCCTTCTACTGTCCACTTGAAAGCCATGCTTTTCTTTAACATTTTGGTGATAGGTTTGACAAGGGCTGCAAAATCTGGGACAAACCTCCGAACAAAGTTTATTCTCCCCAAGAAACTCTGAAGGGCCTTCTTGTGGCTTGGCAATGGTAGTGCTCTTATGGCTTCAACCCTCTCTGCATCAATTGCTAATCCTTCTTTGGAGACAATATGGCCAAGGAGCTTTCCTTCATGTGCTAGGAAGATACACTTCTTAGGATTCAAAGACACTCCAAATCTCCCGCACCTTTCGGGAAGACTTGTCTCAAATGAGAGAGGTGGTCTCGCTGCATTCTTTGAAAAAACAAGTGATATCATCAAGGTATATCAGCACCACGTTGTTAATCAAACCTTTGAACGCCATGTCCATTGCTCTTTGGAAGGTAGCACCAAAGCGTTGGACAGCCCAAATGGCATTTTCCCGTATGCATAAGTTCCCATTTGGTTGTGAAGGCTGTCAACTCGGTCTTCTTCCTTCACCATAATCTGATCAGTATCCGAGTAGCCATCAAGTAGTGAAAACCTCTCGGAGCCAGCCACAACTTGCAAGATTTTCTCCATGGAAGGGAGTGGGTAATGGTCCTTGAGAGATGCTCTATTCAAGTCTCTGAAGTCAACACACAATCTGATCTCTCCACTCTTCTTTCTGACTGGAACCAAGTTGGCAACCCAACTAGAATGCTTGATTGGGAATATGATCCTTGACTCAATCAGCTTGTTCAATTCTTTCCTCATGAGAGGCTCCATGTGTGGATTGACTGGTCTTTGTTTCTACCTGATAGGCTTAGTATTTGGATCCAATTCAATGGTATGCTGAGCTAAGTTGGGATTGAAACCTTTCAAGTCTTCATAGCTCCAAGCAAACACATCAGGGGAACTCTTGACACACCTGTATGAACTCATACCTTTCTTGTTCATTGTCATCTTTCCAATTTGCAATGGTTTGTTCTCTTCCACCAAGATGGATACTGAATCTTCTCTCTCGACCCGAATGTTTGCTTTTCTTTCCTAAACTCGATCATTGGGATTGAAAATGGACTCCAAAGTGATAAGTCCCTTGGGTAGCTTGTTAGTTCTCACTATACCACTTGGTCACCATACCGCTGTTCCAATTTTTCCTGATTTTTAGCCGAGAACTCACTTCTTCTTCTTGTAAGAAATGGATGATTTGCTGGTCATTCTCAAACACTTCCAACTTACATTGTTATCCAAGCATCAAGGCCTCACAATCACATGGATGTTTGGTTGTACCTTATCTTTTGAATGCTTTCCACAATGTCAAAGGCTGCCCCAATCGCTGCAAGCTTGTCAAGCAGCTTGGTTCTCTTTCCTAGGAATTGATTTGATGCCAAACCCTCAAAATCTTCAATGAGGTCCCACACCTGCGTTCTTGTAGCACTTGAGTAGATCATTCTTGACAAGCATGCTTCCCTTGACTCGATTTACAATCAACTCACTGTCACCAAAGACTTGCAAGTTCTTTATTCCTCTCTTTATTGCCCAATGCATCCTCGCACCAAGGCTTCATATTCAGAAGTGTTATTGGAGCATGCAAACTAAAATCTAAAAGATGAATAGTACTTTACTCCCGAGGTGAAATAAGCATGGCTCCACCTCCCGCACCTTGTCTACTCCTTGATCCATCAAAAATAGCTGCCATACCTCATTGTCATCCTTGTGGTTTGGCTTGGTGATGCTAGGAATGGGCTGATCTTCTTGATGTATGCAATAGACCCTAGCTCGATTCTTCTACTTGATAAGGATCAAAAGCATGCACCTTGTTTGCCCATTCATCAAGAGTTAGATCCGGATGCTTCCAACCTTGGTGTCAGCTTCATCAGTGCTTGGGTGATCTTCTTGATCAAATGCCGAACAATTGGCATTGATCTGACTTGGAGTGTAGGGCTCAATGTGGAAGTTTGCAATAGGTTCAGACCTGATTGTAGCTTTGGTTCCATACCTCATTCTGAACAACATGTGTGACCAATCAGCAGACAAATATCCTCCAATCTTGGCTGTGAAATCTCTTGACAAACATAGGGCAAAGAGTGGTGGAAGGTCTATAACTGATACATCTTGTAAAACAACAACATTTGGACATGCATGCAAGGTAAGACTCAAGTTTCTAATCACCCCAACTGTTGTTATTGTTGTCCCATCCAACTGCACTACTCCTTTGGATATGGTTTCATATTGAAGTCCTAGCTGATCAGCTATTTGCTTGGGCATCACTGAGCTACTTGCCCCGGAATCAATCATGCAATTGTGCACTAATTGATTTCCAATGATTAATGAGACATAAAAAGGAGGGGGCTTCAACATTTTACCTTGTTGTCCTCCATGATTCCCTTCAGGCTGGGCAACATTTGTGAGCACTTTCTCTTGCATTTGGACTTGTTGATTCGAAGTTGGCTAGTCCTTCATGGCAGCTTGTAGCAAATCTCTCGCCCGGGATAGATAGGGATTCCACATTGATATATTTACATTTGTCTTCTTCATCTGATCAATGATACTAAATGGTGATGAAGGATCTCTTTGTTGTCCCTTGGTTTGCATATTCATCCCTTGCATGTGGGCAGCAACAACTGGTATTTGAGTTGGTCTAGGAGCTGTTCTTGGCTGCCCTTGTGCATTTACAACTGGATTTTGTTTGCCAACCATTTGTGGAGCCATAAAAGGTTGTGGATTGGTTGGAGCTAATGGCTGTTCTTCACCCAAATTCCTTCTTTTTGACCTTGTGTTGGCTGCAACACCTTGAGAGACTATTTGATTTATGCCACAAAAATCCTCTGCCTGCCAGTTCACAAGTGTGGTGTCATTTGGAGCTGATTGCTGCTAGAATGTTTCTTGTTGTTGGTTGTTTCCTTGACTGCCCTCACCCTCCACACCAAAGATTTGTCACCATTAATGCTTGATTCAAGGCACCATTGAAACACATAGATTGGTTGTGAGGTTCATTGCATGGAAAACACCAATCATACTCCTGAGCAACGTTGTTTTGTGTTGGCACCAATGCCTTAGAGGCAGATATAGCATTTGGATTATAGGGCTGAAATGGTCTGTTGGCAGGAGGCCTTGCTTGATTTAGATTTGCAGCTGGATTGGGTGGTCTATGAGGTTGATATGGTTGCCTGTTAGGCTGAGCTTGAGGCTGGAAGGAAGGTCTAAAACTTTGGGCTTGTTGCCTCTTGAGAGTAACCAGCTCATTACCTAAATTTTGCAATTGCTTCATGACTTCTTGAAGTTCATTTGAGGCACTAGAAGATGAAGTGGAAGCTTCACTTGAATTCTGATTTCTAGGAGTGGGAGAAGGAGCCAAATTAGGTGCTTGATTAGTGTTTGGGCTCTCTAAACTTGGAAACAATGGCATGGGAGGTCTAGGGGCTAGTTTTCCACTTGATCAAACAATTTTCAGCTCTAATGGAAATGCTATAAGTAATGGGGATAGTTATGCCTCCCATGGACTGAATTAACATAGAAATATCAGAATTTAGAGCTTTGAGATAGTAAAGAAAAGCACCTTTCTCTGTTGGCCTCGACCGCCACCGGAATTCTCTCCCAAGTCCTTTGAAATCTGAAGTTGAAATCGGGCCACCGCTCATTGGGAGCTCTCTTCGATGGTTGTCACTGCTCCAAAAGAGACAAGTTGTCTCCTTCTCTCCAAATTGCTCATGAAGTGCTACACATAGCTGGTTCCAATTTTGAATAGAACCCGAGGCAAGGCTTCTAAACCATTGCAAAGCCTTTCCTTGAATGAAGATGCCAAAGCAATTTGACAAAGAACTTGCATCTCATTGATTTCATGAATCGCACAAAGGTTGGCAATGTCTTTAACATGATCACCAGGAGTAGTCTGATTCTCTCCAGTGAAGTATGGAATGTTCTTCAAGGCTGCAATTGGAATTGGATTTTGTGCATTGAGAGCAAGTGGGCTGCTGCCAGTGAAATTGACATAGGGGTTGTTTTGTGCCATTCTAATGGCCCTTAACCCTTGTTGATTGAATGAAAGGCCTACCAGGTGGAGGAGTTGAGAGAGTTCTGTTTGGTGGAGATGGAGACCTTTGGATTCTCCTCCCACTTTGCCTTACTCTTGGAGATAACTATAGATATTCAAACAACGCCTCTTCTTCTCTAGCTCTTGACCTTGTAGTGATTCTTCTCATGAGTTTTCGTGCCCGCACGCTAAAACCAATTGATTCTTCTTCCCTCGAGTCACTGATGTGTAATTTATAGCTCTTTTAAGCAAGAAAATTGCAGCAGATGCACATCAACTTTGCTGCAATGAAAATGAGACCTCTAAGGTCCCACCGGGCGTGCCAAAACTGTTGTTGCAAATCAGCAGCACCCCTGGATGCAAATCAGGTTTCTAAATTGATGTTTTAGGCATCCAGTGTGATTGCACAACATTGAAACCTCTCTCCAAGTGTGGGACTTGTAAAAATGAGAGAGGAATCTCCAGATTAGAGGTCTGGTTCCTCAAACTCCTCTGATTAGATCTATTATTTGCACAACTACAGAGGTTCAGATCCTAATTTTATCCTAGATTGCAAGGAGACAGGGATAAGAGATGCAAAAATTGAAACTAAACTAATAAGGGTGATACACCAAAGGAGTGGTGAACATTTTTGCTCATGCAAATAGACACAAATCAGAAATTGCAACATAAAACATCATGCACAGGTTGATAAGCTGTAATCAAAGGTTTGAAATGAAACAAACAACACATACAAAGGACTGAAAGCATTCACAGAGCTTGTATTGTGATTTTCAACATCAAAATCCTTGCATTCCAACACCAAAGAGGTAAAACTATTACAATCCCTGAAAAGGTCTGATCCTTGCAAAAATCACTTGCTGAAGGTGAAAACAGAAGCTTGTTGTGCAAAAAGTGTTCCACACTTTGAAAAATGAGCCAAATCGCTTTTACAAAGGCATGGGTCGAGCCAGAGAGAGAAAATGTGAAAAATGTGGGAGCCATTCCCATTGACCAAAATGCATTAAAAACAGCATGGAGGTCCTTACAAACCCATGCCCTGACATTTTTTACCATGCTAGAGAAGAATGCGACCCATTTTGCATTAAAATTGGTTGTTGAAACGTCAATTCTTGTCCATGGGCGCGCATACTAGAAGCATTTTTGATTTTCTCCTCCAAACTGAACCAAAATTCAAAATTGACCATGGAATCTTATAGAGAATTTCACCAACTTTCCATTGATATAAAGAACGTGAAAATCGAGCTCTGGATCGAAAGTTATGGAGATTTGAAGTTTTAGGGCAAAAACAAGCCAAAATCGGATCGGCGGGCAAAAAGTTTGAATTTTTACCCGTTTGGTCTTTGGAACATTTTTCAAATTTTCCCCATGCTCCACCACTCTAGGTGCCACATGGCACATTTTGATTGGGTGCGGGCCCTTCCTGACCATTTTTTCCTTTGGGTCGCTTGGTGTTTTTTCGCCCTTGGACACGTGGCGCCTCCCGATTGGTCACGGGCCTTCTAGGGAAAAAAATTTCCCACCAAAACTCCAATGGTGCCATTTCCGAGCCATAACTTGAAAAATACGTGGAGTTTGGGAGGAAAAAAATTTACTCTAATTCTTTGATTTCATTGAAAGATCTCATTCATGAGAAAGAGCTCTATCATGGTGGGAAATGGTGCCATTTCGTTAGCTTAAGGTTTTGATAGTGAAAATTCCTTTATCGAAAACAAAATATTCTCTTATGGAATATTTTTAGCATAACTAACACGAGGCACAAGAGAAGGAAAGCATGTAAAGATACACATTGATATTTAGTAATGGTATTTACAATATAAATCTTGCATTTCCCACCCACAATAAAAAAATTAAATTATTTTGATATTTAATGGGTTAACAATACTTATGTAAGTTCCTAAGGCAATGCATGTGTATGCACATTTTCCCTTTTATATCTCTAAACAACATTAATAATATTATTTTGGAGATTTTAATTTTTTATTGGTTGTGTGTTGGGAGATGAGTTCCCTTATGTTCTTAGTTATACAACCTATTTTTATCCATACTGAAATATTTACATTTAACATATAATATAGATCCAGACTTGACAGATAAGTTTTGACGTAATTAAATGACCAATATATTTTACAAGATGATTTAAATTTGTAGTTGGTTGATAAGGATGACAAGTCAAATAGGAAATACAAAGCAATGGAAGATGTTCACCTACATCACCATAAAATCCAATTTGGATACCTTCACCAACATGACGATCTTGTCACATACATCAAGAACTTCCCCAAAATTGAGACATTGTTAATGGGATACTACAAAGCTTTGCATGGATGAGCAAGGCCATTATTATTTAGATATATCGTGCATTCTGTGGAAATGAACCCACAATTGTGGTTGTTATTATGATGCTTGTATCACAAAGTAGTTGGTAAGGTGGAGTTCAATAAACTATGAAAAAAATAAAAGGATCATCCCTCCATAGAACTTGCATGGATTAGGAAAGAACCAAATGGTCTAGAAAAATAGTATATTCATGGAGGATGGCTGGAACTTGCAAGCTTTCTTATTTGCAAGTAGTATCTTTTTTAAATTCCATTTCTCATGTTATCAAAACAAATAATAATGTCATTAAAAAATCAACATGTCAATGGAAAAGATTAAGTATTGTTTTCACATATCTAAGTTAAATATATTTTTCAATCAAGTTGGCTTCCTATATTTTTTGTTTTTCGAATTTAAAAATATATTTTTCTAAAAATGAATGGACATTCCCCCAAAATGTCTCTATTTATATGGCCTAAGATGTGGCCTCTAACTATCCTTGCGATATAAAGGACTGATATTTCATAAATCAACTATTCACATTACAAGTATTAGATGACAAGGTCATACTTTCATAGCTATGTGAGGAGCACTTTGCCTCAATGAAATGTGTAATAGATTCCCTTCCACCTTGGATCCATTCCTAAAATAATGACATCCTCTCCATATGTGACTTGTTGGATGAAAGATAAGGATTTCCTATGTTTCATCCAATATATTCCCACCCCCAACAAATCTCTTCCTCCATATTGTTATTTAATCTCCTCATCCCTTGTTAGGTTTCACCTTCAATCATTTCTTCAACACCTCCCTATCAGCATCTCCATTGCACCACTTTGGTGTGATTTCCAGTTATAAATAAATACAAACATATCATGGATGGACATTTGGCAATTTATGTTTATGAATAACTTTGGATGATATTTCCAAAGTTGGGGTCACATCCTCACTATTTCTAACACATGGAATCTCGAATCGAGATCTGTACCAAAAAACACAAAAATAGAGATTAAATTTCCTACACATAAAATTCCATTACCTAAAGCATAAATAATAAATCTTATTGGTCATATTCGATGTTAATTTTATGAGTCGAGGGATGAGCGTTGTGGTAAAAAACATCGGTAAACAAATGAAAAGTTACATCACCATTTTCGTTGATTTGGAGGACAATTCGGTGGACATATTTTTCCAAAACCTCTCATGATCACTATAGTATGGAAGTAGACTCGAGAGCTTTCTATCAACTACAAAAATGCTTAAAATGGATCTCGTACGACAAAGTTTTTTTATTCAAAGTTTGGAATTAGCAGGGTCAATTGGCCAATTAGGTAGCAACACGTGGAAACAATGGAATCAAGTGAAAGGAGAAAAATTGGGTTTGCGATTCTGGTCTTCAACACTTTATAATCATTATTTCTCCAAAACGATAAAAAAATTCCACGTGGTGGGTCCTCAAGCCACCACATGGCCTACCATCATTGGTCCACATTAATTGAGTTAAACTTCCTACTCAATGAGTTAGGGAAATAGAGTAGCTCGATCAAGCTAGAGAGAAAGCAATGAGCTAATACATTAGGCGAGCCACCTCGAGGTCATGGCGAGTTGGACATTAGGGAAAATTTTAGTTGCTAATATTCATAATTTGGCTAAAAGTAAGAATTTTGGAATATGAATTTGGCTATTTTTACGACCATGGCAGTGACCACGTTTTCCCAAAAATTCCACAAACAATAATTTTTCCCATGTGAATAGCCAATGGATCTCCAATCCAAACATATATTTCTTATTGAATCACCGCGTGATAGATGGGCCAGGGTCTAAAAACATTCTTAGATCACCAAGAAATCTATGGAACCTTCCTATTCATTTGGTCTCATTCGTCGACATATTTAGGATTTTTTTAATTTGATTAAATTCACCATACACACACACACACACACACACACACACACACACACACACACACATAGATCTAGATTAGAATGTTTTAAACCTTTAGGAGACCCACCAATTTTAAAAGACTGGTTAATCGCCTCGGAAATAGCTAAAATGTTTGATAAGCCTCGAGGCTTAAGGAGTGGCCATATGTCACCCATTCCGACAACCTGAGTGTAAAGGTATACAAAAGGATTTCCAACACTCACAATTGGAAATTAGGTGGACATGTGGTGGGATTATGTGCATCCTCAAGGAAAATGAATTATGTGGACTACAAGCCCGTAAAATGAACCAATTCAATAAAGCTTCAAGTCCGTAGTTAGGCGAGGCAAAGTGACAGTTAGGGAAACACGTGGTAGACCACCATTTGGACTTAAAAAAAAAATTGTGCAAGAAATATCCTTCATGCCAATGAATTATCCTTCATTCACCACTCCATCTACAATTTCCTTCAAAACAATATTATATTTCATCATTTCCACGAATGTTGATTTTAGATAATTCACCAACCTAGAGAATTTGGTTCTGACCATATTCACCTTTGATATTGATCATGATACGCTCAATATATTATGGACATTATTATAGTTTTTAATTTAGTATGGTGTTAGATGTCGATCATGGATTATTGTTGACTCGATTCATATATGATGCATGATGATTGTTAGAGACATTTTATATGGATATTGATATCTGTTCGACATGGTTACATTATAGATGTTGTTTGGACATGTGATATTTGGATATTTTGAGTAGACCTAGAAAATAAAAATTGAATTAAATGTGATGATCATATAGTTGTTGATGAGATTGCAAATGATATTGTTGATTGTCTGGATGTTGTTGTGATTCATATATATATATTGATGATTTCGGAATTATATATTATATATATATTGGATGTTCTGATATGGCCATGAGGTCGAAGGAGGTATTGTGTTTTGTAGGTTAAAATATATCACAACAAACATTGGGGGATTAGAGACCAACCACATTGGAATTCTAGATGAATTCAACAAGGTCACCATGGCAACTTGTATTGTGTTGTGTGTGTGTGTGTGTGTGTTTGATTGTTGTTAGGGATTCCCATGGGGGATCACCTTTAAATGTGACCAAGGGTTATGTGTATTTATTTATTTGGTTCCTTTTTATTGATGTTTGTATGTGTTTATTAAGTGATGTGTTTACCTTTTCATTATTTACTAATTGTGGTAAATTAATGTGAGTAATCATGTTGTTAAAATTAATTAATCAAATTGGGACATAAGAAAGTAATTATTAGAGTTGTTGGCCTAAAATTAAAGTTTTGTAAGGAAATGTGTAAGTGATGTGTAAGAGATGTGTAAGTTGATTTTGGAGTATGAAACACTCCACCTTCTTTGAAATTTGAATTTTCCTTGGAGGCTGATTTTGGAGGCTTGTGGGACAAGTTAAACTTGTCCCATACCTCTTAAATTTGCATGCCAACCTTACCTATGGTTGGAGGGTTTAAATTTAGACCTTCTTTATGCATTTTTGTAAGTCAAGTTGTATGTTTTAATTGCACTTTCTTACATGCTTTTAATTTCAGTCCTTTGGGGTGTGGGCTTGTTTTGGAGTGTGTAAGTAATCTGTCATATTATTCACCCACCCATTTATTATGCATTGGAGAATGAAGTTGACCTTGGGTGTTGGAGTTGAGGATGTGTGAAGTGGCATCCTACATGGATCCACCTCATCCTCTTCTCTTCCATCTTCTATATATTCGAATTCCTTGGCTTGTTTTTGGGGTTGCTTCAATTTTATCACTTCATTTTTGGTGACTTGCTTTGGGGTTTTGGAGCTCTTGCAAATTGGGAGAAAGTTGGAGATTGTTGCATACTTGTTGATTGTTGATCTCTTGGATTGTTTTGCATTGGAGAGCTTGATGTTTTGAACTTGGAACAAACTCCATCATGGAGAGGTAAGAGCTTAGCTCTTGGAAATGCTCTCCTTTCATTTTTATGCATATGTGAATGGTTGAATGTTTGAGTGGGTTGTTTTATTTGTTGGTTGGTTGGGTAGATGGCCTAGGAATGGTGTAGGAGAAGACTATGGGGTTTTCTTGTGGGAGGCATAAGTGTTTTGGGGAGGTATAAGTGTGGAGGGAGTTGGGATTTGGGTTCCACCTTGTAAAAATAAATAGCTTGCATTTCTTTACTTGTTATGGGGTGCCATAAGAGGTTGGGGGAGGCATAAGGAAATGTGAGGAATAAGGGGTACTTGGGGAGGCATAAGGGCATGTTAGGGATTTGAAATGATATATATTTTGGTGGTTTGTTCTCAGGTGGTGATACCCATTTCCCCTTTGGGAGGCATAAGCAGCATCCCCCATAGTTTCTTGCTCCTTTGGCTTGCATGATGAAGCTTGAGTGTTGTTTGTTGTCTTTATTCTGTGGTTGTAAACTACAACTTTGTTTGGACTGTGTTTTGAATGAGAAATATGTCTTTGTGTTGTGGAAGCCTGTTGTTGCCATGTGTTGGAAAACATCTCTTATTACATTGTGGTTGGGGCTCGGGGCCAATGAAGAAGGATGGCTTCTCCTTTCATTGGATGTCTTGGTTGGGTGGAGAGCGTTGCCTTTCCCCTGTTTTGTTGTGATCAAATTGAAATAAAGAAAATGGAGGATATTCATGTTGTTGTTCTGGAGCAGAGGAGAAAGACAAGTTTGACAAGTCCTGTTGAGATTATTCTTATTGTAACCCCTTCCCACTTTGAAGTGGATGACCTTGTACATTATTTGTGATGGAAAGATGTGTTGTATTGGCTATGAAAGTTGTAAATTGAATTGTGAAAGAGATATACTCTGTTCTCTATTTTTGAATAAATGTGGAAGAAATTGTATTATGTATATTGTAATTGAGGAAGAAGACAAAGTTCTGATAAAGTCCCTTATGAAACTACTTTTGTAAACCATTTCCCACTTGATGTGGATGACAATTTAATATACATTTTGTGTTGAAGAGTTACTATGTTTTGGAAATGAAATCCCCTTTGAATGTGAAAGAAATATACTCGGTATTCTGTTTGTAAAAAGGAATGTAATGAGAAGGAGTTGTGATTGTAAAGTTGTATTTGATAAAAAAAAGTTGTAAAAGAAATCTTTTCAATGAATAGATGTTGTTTTACCTTATACAATGAAGTTATTATTGTTTGAAATATTCTTTGAAAATGTTGTACAACTCTTTGTTCGAATGTGGAAAATGTATTCAGAATTATTGCATCCTCTTGTGTTTGAAAAGCACATTTTTTTTTGGAAAGGAAATAGAAATTGCTTTCTTGTTTCTACATTTTGATTGAAGGAAATAGAACATTGTAATATTGGATTAGAATGAAATCATATTTTAAAGTTTGGTAAATGTAATGGATCAATTCGAGTTGGAAGTTGTAGAGCTCTGTTAGATGATTTTCAAACTGGCAAATAATTATTAGAAAATGCATAAAATGACCCTGTAGACTAGGAAAGATATTTGAAACATTAATACAAGCTAAGAAAGATCAAAATGATCCCAAACAAACTATAATACTTAAGAAATTTTCATAGAACCTTTCAAAATCGAGCTCAAACAATTTCTTAGTCATTTTTGCTATTAAATTGGGGAAATTCGAATTGATCTTCAATCAAACAATTTAATCCTTGAAATCTATCCTAAATTCTTCCAAGTGAAATCCTCCATGTCTGTTTGGCATGTTGAGAAAGAATTAATGGCGGATTTGAACAAATAATTGATAAGTTAAAAATACCAGTTCACTTTCTAAGTGACAAAATAATTTTCTCAAAATTGACCCTTTAAAATTTATCAAAATTAAATTCTTAAGATCTTTGTGCAAAGAGGACATCGAGAGATTTCAGAAAGTCCTCGTTTGCCAAAAATCGAGTTCCCAATCAAAAGTTATGGCCTTCTAAAGTTTTTATTTCATTTGGCTTCAAAAATATTATAACTGTCAAATTTAATTATTAAAATATTCTTGGGCGGACCATGGGCTAAAACTTTCTTTTTTTTTGCTTTTTGTCCAAAAGGCACAAAGTCATGAAGTTTCCCGCCGCTCCGCTAATCCGCAAGCCTTCATTTTGTCAAAAATGATCTAAGTCCAAAATTTAATTTGAAATTTTTCCTTGGCCTCCACCCCCGCAGCCAATCATTGATCGACACGTGGCTTTGTTGGGCATCGAGGAGGCTTAGATCGATTTTAACCTTAAGCGCTTTCAAAAATAAATTTGGAAAAATTTGTAAGTTTTCCCCAGCCCCCCCCTCGTATAGCTAATCAGGTGCTGCCACGTGGCTTCACGAGGCATCGAATGGAGGAGCGGATCCTTTCAAGCCTTAATGCTTCAAAAAAATTTTGGGCAAAATTTCTAAATTATCCCATCTGGCCCGCCAACCCGCAGCTACCCAATGGTGGTTGGGTGACACGTGCATCTTTCATCGCATGGAGAGGCGCGGGTTCCTTTCGACCTTTTTGCCTTCCTTTTGAAAAGTCAAATTTTCCAAATGTTCCCCACCGACCCGCTGACCCGCAACCAATAAGGAGCTGCCACATGGCCTCCCTAGGCATCGGTGGAGGTGCGGGTGTAAAATTTGCTTTGTCCCAAAAGGGAAAAAGCGCTAAATGTCTTCCCCACTCCAGCCGGCCCACGCATCTGGGAAGAGTTTTCTTCCCCGCTCTGCCGGTCCACTTTTCTCCTCCAGGTGAATTTTCTCTCCAAAGTCCACAAGCCCGAGTGAGGGAAAATTTTCCATCCCAGGCCCGCAGCCCGCTCTTGGGAAAATTTTCACCCCAAGTTCATCGGCCCATAACTTGAGAAATATGAGGAGTTAGGAGGACTTCTTTATATCACCGAAAAGGTGAGGAAATTCCCTATCTAATGGGAATGTTTTCAAGAAGTTTTAATTGCATTAATCATGGAAAAATCAGGTTGAATCTTTTAAGAGAGTTTTGGGAGTGGGTAAGTGAGAATTTACTCTGATAATTTTAAATATGTATTCTTTTCCCCCCTATAATTAAACCTTGCTCTTGTCTTAGATCTTATGGAATTAAATACCTTGGTATTTAATTGTTTTGGTCCCTTAACCCTAAAATTTTAATAAGGGAATATTTAGCTAAAATGTCAATGTAATCAGTGATTAAATTAATCCCTAAGGAGATTTGAGCTAGGTGTGGATTTATTACACTTATTTCTTTATAATGTGGAATTAGTAATTGTTATAATGGGAAAAGTTATTAGTTGAATTTAATTGTCCTTGAGACTTTGGTTGTTAACACTTTAAAAAAAAAAATTATTCCATAATTTTTCTAACTAAACCTAGGTTGTTCTTGGTCTCAAGTGGGAGTTTTTTAGTGGGTGTTACACTTGGTATCGTAGAGCATGGGTTCAAATCTTGGACCCACACTAAAAAAAAAAAAAGAAAACTTGAGACATGAACTATAAACCTAGCACACTTTTGAATCTAGAAAACAAACTTGTTTGAAAATTGAAAAAAAAAAGTATGAAGAAATATTACATTACTTTGTTCATTTGAACTACTAGAATTAAAATAATAATAAAATAATAAGTTGTTTGAATTGTTGTACTCGCTTAGTGGCATTTTGTCAAAACCAGGAGTAACTAAGAATGTCAAATTAAATTGATTTTTGTGAACTTCTAGTGTAGTGGAAACTTGGTTCTCCTTTGAAAATGTGTTGTTTTTACAAGTCCTAAATCTTGATTTAATTATATGATGCGTTAAGCCCTTTTGAGACCCTTCCTTATTGGAGTTGTTGGAATGATAAATTGTATGGTGTGATTCTTGTGGTTGGACAATAGTGGTTGTGTTTTGGGGTCGGGAAGAGTTAATTAGAAGTTTTAGAGCTTCCTTCCTTTAGTGGTTAGGAAAGATGGTCTGGTTGTTAGTTTTTCTTTTTTTTACCGTATGGGAGAGTGGACATTAAGTCTGGTGGGTGTCGCGTTTATGACCCAATCTGTATGTGGTCCTTGGAACTGACCTCGAGGAATAGAGTACCCCTATTGGCAGCCATGAAGGGTCATGGAGTGAATGTGGTGTTAACTTTTTGTTTTACATTCGTAATCTTGTGTTATTTTATCAAGGACCAACATCTTATTTTATGATTGGATTGAGAAGCTTGAGGCTCTTTTAGTTATTTATATTTTTGTGAGAATTTTCAGACTTTGCAATGCGGCTACTTAGCCACTTTCCTTGATTGTCGACATTTCTTAGATTTTATTTTGATTGGTGACTCGGAGCTCATTGTGTTGTTGGCTACTTAGCTAAGCGTTACGTGGTTCCTTCTTGCATGATGATGAGTTGGTTCTATGCTTTTTGCATTGTGATATTTTGTCATATGGGGGTACACCCTGGGTGTCTTGAATGTCTTCTTAGGTGCTTAAAGTTATGCCTTGGTTTTAGATGCACAGAACCTTGAGTGTGTCTAGGATCTTAGAGTGAATTTTTTTGCTTGACCTTGCTAGTTAGAGAGTTCGTTGTGTTGTGTGTTCTAGTTGGTAGTCTGTTAGCGGTGGTGGTGAATTCTCTTACAATCCAGTAAGAGCTTGAACCTCGTCGAGTAGAGGTGTTTAATTATGGGATTTTGATGAATTATGTTAGGATCGGATTGCTTTTTGGTTGGTCATGTGGATGTTAGTGAAAAGTTTTTCTTGATAATTTAATCTTCGATGGCATGGTAGTTTTTATAATGTGATTTTCTTATTTCATTATATAAAGTAACTGACTTGAGGTTGTATGCATCTTGTAATTATGGTTGATAATTAATCCCATTTGAGTTTGTGTGAGTGTGTAGTGTTTTTATAGTTAAAATAATTTCCTTGTCCTTTCCTTAATTTTTGGTTACTATGAATAACACTGGTAATACCTATTAATTTGGATTACTTGGAGACACTTATGGATATCATTGGGTAAAATGTTTTTGGACCAAACAACAAGTGATGTTAGTATGTTATACCTTGATTATTTAATCTAAGTGGTATTTTATAATTATTCTTCTTAGTGGGAAACTATAACTCTTTGAGAACTTGAATAGAACCCATAGGACACTTACATTTGATGCTTTTATAATTAGTGGTGTTCTTATATTAAAATATTTCCTTGTCATCCATGTTGGTTGGTGGTATCCTAGTGGTAACATAGGTGTAGATTTGAAAACTTTCCTTTCTTATCATGTGAGTAAAATGTTTTCACCAAAACAACAAAATATTGTTAAACCCTAGAGATTAAAAAGTAATTATGTTCCCTTAATGGGCCTTCTTGTAACTTATTTTGAGGCTTAGAGACTCACTAGGAATATTTGATGATGCTTGTAATTATTTCACCCTTGAAATATTGTTGTGATCCATGTTAGTTGATAGATTCCTAGTTCTTACAAAATTAATGATGTGTTTTTATGTTGAATGCCTCTTATTCCTTAGAATTATGTGTTGAATTAAAATGTGATATGTGATTTTTTTCATTAAAGTTGACTCACCCAAACATCATAAAACTATAATGAGGAGATTTGATGAAGCTTAACAAATAAACTGGAACATAGAAAAAGGGTAATGGTCCTTGCTATAACTTGAGTAAATTAATGGAAGAAATAAAAACCATGTAGAGGAATAGAAAGGAAACGTTGTCCATCTACCTTCCCTAGGTGTAAAATAAATACTTTTTCTCTTTTCCGCCTTTACAGAATGGTGAGATATCATACCCCCTTAGTGGTCCTTATAACAAAAACTTGTGATGTCATAATAGGAGGAATTTTAATTAAGAAAGTTTCATAAAGGAATGTGCTTATAAAATAAAATATAATTTTGACTTAATTAGTTGATTTATAAAATGAGTAAGATTTATGTGTATTGAGTACAATGTATAGTTGAACCTGTAGTTCTGTTGCCTACCGGAATTGTGAAACACCTGGTGGTTAGTAATGTGTTCTAGTTGCTTAGTACTTTCTTGTTCATAGATGTATGTGCCTTTCTTGTGGGAATTTTGGGTCATCATACCCTTATCATCCCGTATAGCTCGATGAGTGTGAGTTGTGGCCTTTTTTTGGATTGAGACTTATCTCTTGTTTAAGAAGCAACCTCCTTGCGTGTTGTCTTGTCCTTGGAGACCTAAGTTATTGTAATTTTAAGGAAACATATGTTAAGGATATAAAATAACTTTGGGAAGTCTTCTTTTCTTCATATTTTCTTGTGTCACCTTGTTATTGTTTGCCCCTTTTCCGTTAGGATGGAAAGTGCAAGATGATGTTATTCACTTTTGTCACGATGCACCTTGGATTGTAGTTGGACCCCTTGTTACTTTTTTTTCTCCCTAGCTATCTTGAGTGCTCCTTGGTGTTTCTTGTGCTCTCTTTATGGTTATTCAAGCTTGAGCAGGAAATAAGATAAATAAATCCCATTGTGTTATAGTGTATGGTGCTTCTTGCATTGTTATGTTAGTTGCTAGTGGAGTTAGTTTTACTAAATGTTTGGCATCTCTAATTTGGTTAGTGTTGTGTCTTTGATATTTTTGTGTGTAAGTCTGGGTTTAGGAAAACTTTTGGTCATGAATTTTCTTAGTATTACCATGAAAATTTGATTGTACCCTCTCGAGTTATATAAGTACTTTCCATAAATAGTTCCTCAATTGTAAATGTTTTTTGATTTAGGTGTCCTTCCTTGTTGATTAACCTCATCTTGTGTGATCTCAAATTGTGGGACCTTGAGTAGGCATGTCTCTCATACAAAATTTTGGCCATGGTTGATTTTGCTAGCCTTGTCTAAACAACGAACTATGAAAGCATAATTTAACCTTAGTGGAAACCTAAAATTTTGTTATTGTAGTATGTTGTATTCCTTGGGAAACTATGTGGTCTTTCTCAAACTCATGGAATTCTCCTTATTATTCCTCTACTTGGTGGTTACTCTTAAGACTCTTTTGAACTCTTCATGTTATATTGTTATGTGTTGTATCTTGGTTGATAGCGTAAAGTTACTCTCTAGATTTAAATGTTCGTAGCCTTGCATGCAAAAATTTTAGAACTCATCCCTTACAATCTCCCTTCTTCTTCTTTGAATTGCATTGGACCAAACTTAGGTTTTGTAGACCCACATTTGTTTGAAGCAAGCAATCCCATAATGGAGTGATCCTTTTTCTATTGCATTTGTTCCTATCTCTCTTTCTAGTGACTTCAGGAGGAAGTTGAGTCTAAGGGGAGGGGGATGTAGTGCCCACTTCCCTTCGACACTTTTGATATTGATCATGATACTATTGACTATATTATGGACATTATTATAGTTTTGATTTAGTATGGTGTTAGATGTCAGATCATGGATTATTGTTGACTCTGATTCATATATGATGCATGATGATTGTTAGAGACATTTTATATGGATATTGATATATTATCTGATATGGTTACATTATAGATGTTGTTCGGACATGTGATATTTGGATATTTTGAGTAGACCTAGAAAATGAAAATTGAATTAAATGTGATGATCATATAGTTGTTGATGAGATTGCAAATGATATTGTTGATTGTCTGGATGTTGTTGTGATTCATATATATATTGATGATTTATATATATTTGATATATATATATATATATATATATATTTGTTATATATATATATATGATGTTTGATATGGCCACGAGGCCGAAGGAGGTATTTTTGTTTTGTAGGTTAAAATATATCACAACAAACATCGGGGGATTGGAGACCAACCACATTGGAATTCTAGATGAATTCAACAAGGTCACCATGGCAACTTGTATTGTTTGTGTGTGTGTGTGTGTTTGATTGTTGTTAGGGATTCCCATGGGGGGATCACCTTTAAATGTGACCAAGGGTTATGTGTATTTATTTATTTGGTTCCTTTTTATTGATGTTTGTATGTGTTTATTAAGTGATGTGTTTACCTTTTCATTATTTATTAATTGTGGTAAATTAATGTGAGTAATCATGTTGTTAAAATTAATTAATCAAATTGGGACATAAGAAAGTAATTATTAGAGTTGTTGGCCTAAAATTAAAGTGTTGTAAGGAAATGTGTAAGTGATGTGTAAGAGATGTGTAAGTTGATTTTGGAGTATGAAACACTCCACCTTCTTTGAAATTCGAATTTGTCCTTGGAGGCTGATTTTGGAGGCTTGTGGGACAAGTTAAACTTGTCCCATACCTCTTAAATTTGCATGCCAACCTTACCTATGGTTGGAGGGTTTAAATTTAGACCTTCTTTATGCATTTTTGTAAGTCAAGTTGTATGTTTTAATTGCACTTTCTTACATGCTTTTAATTTCAGTCCTTTGGGGTGTGGGCTTGTTTTGGAGTGTGTAAGTAATCTATCATATTATTCACCCACCCATTTATTATGCATTGGAGAATGAAGTTGACCTTGGGTGTTGGAGTTGAGGATGTGTGAAGTGGCATCCTACATGGATCCACCTCATCCTCTTCTCTTCCATCTTCTATATATTCAAATTCCTTGGCTTGTTTTGGGGTTTTTTTGCTTCAATTTTATCACTTCATTTTTGGTGACTTGCTTTTGGGTTTTGGAGCTCTTGCAAATTGGGAAGAAATTGGAGATTGTTGCATACTTGTTGATTGTTGATCTCTTGGATTTTTTTGCATAGGAGAGCTTGATGTTTTGAACTTGGAACAAACTCCATCATGGAGAGGTAAGAGCTTAGCTCTTGGAAATGCTTCTCCTTTCATTTTTATGCATATGTGAATGGTTGAATGTTTGAGTGTGTTGTTTTATTTGTTGGTTGGTTGGGTAGATGGCCTAGGAATGGTGTAGGAGAAGACTATGGGGTTTTCTTGTGGGAGGCATAAGTGTTTTGGGGAGGTATAAGTGTGGAGGGAGTTGGGATTTGGGTTCCACCTTGTAAAAAGAAATAGCTTGCATTTCTTTACTCGTTATGGGGTGCCATAAGAGGTTGGGAGGCATAAGGAAATGTGAGGAATAAGGGGTACTTGGGGAGGCATAAGGGCATGTCAGGGATTTGAAATGATATATATTTTGGTGGTTTGTTCTTAGGTGGTGATACCCATTTCCCCTTTGGGAGGCATAAGCAACATCCCCATAGTTTCTTGCTCCTTTGGCTTGCATGATGAAGCTGAGTGTTGTTTGTTGTCTTTATTATATGGTTGCAAACTACAACTTTGTTTTGGATTGTGTTTTGAATGAGAAATTTATCTTTGTGTTGTGGAAGCCTATTTTTGCCATGTGTTGGAAAACATTTCTTATTGCATTGTGGTTGGGGCTCGGGGCCAATGAAGAAGGATGGATTCTCCTTTCATTGGATGTCTTGGTTGGGTGGAGAGCGTTTCCTTTCCCCCTATTCTATTGTGATCAAATTGAAATAAAGAAAATGGAGGATATTCATGTTGTTGTTCTGGAGCTAGAGGAGAAAGACAAGTTTGATAGTCCTTGTTGAGATTATTCTTATTGTAACCCCTTCCCACTTTGAAGTGGATGACCTTGTACATTATTTGTGATGGAAAGATGTGTTGTATTGGCTATGAAAGTTGTAAATTGAATTGTGAAAGAGATATACTTTGTTTTCTATTTTTGAATAAATGTGGAAGAAATTGTATTATGTATATTGTAATTGAGGAAGAAGAAAAGTTTTGATAGTCCCTTGTGAAACTACTTTTGTAAACCATTTCCCCACTTGATGTGGATGAAAATTTAATATACATTTTTTGCTGAAGAGTTACTATGTTTTGGAAATGAAATCCCCTTTGAATGTGAAAGAAATATACTCGTATTTTTTGTAAAAAAGGAATGTAATGAGGAGGAGTTGTGATTGTAAAGTTGTATTTGAAAAAAAAAGAAGTAAAAGAAATATTTTCAATTGAATAGATGTTGTTTTACCTTATACAATGAAGTTATTATTGTTTGAAATCTGCTTTGAAAATGTTGTACAACTCTTTATTCGAATGTGGAAAATGTATTCAAAATTATTGCATCCTCTGTGTTTGAAAAGCATGTTTTTTTTTGGAAAGGAAATAGAAATTGCTTTCTTGTTTCTACATTTTGATTGAAGGAAATAGAACATTGTAATATTGGATTAGAATGAAATCATATTTTAAAGTTTGGTAAATGTAATGGATCAATTTGAGTTGGAAGTTGTAGAGCTCTGTTAGATGATTTTCAAACTGGAAAATAATTATCAGAAAATGTACAGAATGACCCTGCAGACTAGGAAAGACATTTGAAACATTAATACAAGCTAAGAAAGATCAAAATGATCCCAAAAAAACTATAATACTTAAGAAATTTTCATAGAACCTTTCAAAATCGAGCTCAAACAATTTCTCAGTCGTTTTTGTTGTTAAATTGGGGAAATTGAATTGATCTTCAATCAAACAATTTAATCCTTGAAATCTATCCTAAATTCTTCCAAGTGAAATCCTCCATATGTCATTTGGCATGTTGAGAAAGAATTAAATGGTGGATTTGAACAAATAATTGATAAGTTAAAAATACCAGTTCACTTTCTAAGTGATAGAAAGACGTTTTCTCAAAATTGACCCTTTAAAATTTATCAAAATTAAATTCTTAAGATCTTTGTGCAAAGAGGACATCAAGAGCTTTCCAGAAAGTCCTCGTTTGCCAAAAATTGAGTTCCCAATCAAAAGTTATGGCCTTATGAAGTTTTTTATTTCATTTGGCTTCAAAAATATTATAACTGTCAAATTTAATTATTAAAATATTCTTGGGTGGACCCATGGGCTAAAATTTCTTTTTTTTTTTTTTTTTCCAAAAGGTGCAAAGTCATGAAGTTTCCCGCCGCTCCGCTAATCCGCAAGCCTTCATTTTGTCAAAAATGATCTAAGTCCAAAAAGTTAATTTGGCAATTTTTCCTCCATGGCCCCCCACCACCCCACAGCCAATCATTGATCAACACGTGGCTTCATTGGGCGTCGGTAGGGGAGGCGTGGATCGATTTTAACCTTAAGCGCTTTCAAAAATAAATTTGGAAAAATTTGTAAGTTTTTCGCCGACCAGCCTAATCAAAGTGCTTACCACGTGGCTTCACGAGGCATCGGTGGAGGAGTGGATCCTTTCAAGCCTTAACACTTTAGAAAAAATTTTGGCAAAATTTCCAAATTAATCCCTACCGGCCCGCCAACCCGCAACCAACGGTTGGCTGACATGTGGCATCTTCTCGCGACGACGGAGGCGCAGGTTCCTTTCGACCTTTATGCCTTTCCTTTTGAAAATTCAAATTTTCCAAATGTTCCCTATCACCCGTTGACCCACAGCCAATAAGGAGCTGCCACGTGGCCTCCGTGGGTGTCGGTGGAGGTGCGGGTGTAAAATTTGCTTTGTCCCAAAAGGACAAAAAGTGCTAAATGTCTTCCCCTCACGGCTCCGTTGGCTCCGTCTGCGGGAAAGTTTTTTTTCCCACTGCCCCGGTCCAACCTTTTCTCCTCTGGGTGAATTTTCTCTCCGAAGTCTGCAGGCCCAAGTTGGGAAAATTTTCCTCCCCAAGCCCATAGGCCCGCTCTTGGGAAAATTTTCACCCCAAGTTCCAGTCGGCCCATAACTTGAGAAATATGAGGAGTTAGGAGGACTTCTTTATATCACCTAGAAAGGTGAGGAAATTCCCTATCTAATGGGAATGTTTTTAGGAAGTTTTAATTGCATTAATCATGGGAAAAATCAGGTTGAACCTTTTAAGAGAGTTCTGGGGGATGGGTAAGTGAGAATTTACTCTGATAATTTTAAATATGTATTCTTTTCCCCACTATAATTAAACCTTTATCTTGTCTTAGATCTCATGAAATTAAATACCTAGGTGTGGTATTTAATTGTTTTGGTCCCTTAACCCTAAAATTTAATTACGTTGTTCTTGGGAATATTTAGCTAAAATGTCAATGTAATAAGTGATTAAATTAATCCCTAAGGAGATTTGAGCTAGGTAATGTGACCACTTTCGATAGAAGATGGGCAAATGCGAAGGGGAAGGGATTGGAATCCCTAACTCAGTAAAATTATTAAAGGCCAAATTGATGTCTTATTCTCATGTGAGAGACCAAAGACGTTGTTGAAGCCGAGGGATGTGATGAAGCACCAGAGAAGTGTTGAAGCTCTTATTCTCACTACGTTGGGCATATCACCAAGTCAGTTTCTTGGAGTCCATGGAGGTGAGTTAAAATCATTATTGAGCTCATTGGCGACGAGGTTGGGTATGATCTTAGTTTTACGGTGCATAGCGGTTTATTTTATTGTGTAACACGGTTGAAGTCAACACGGACATTGTCGACTTAGCATCGTGCGAGATGTTAGTTTGTCATGCAATGCGGAGTGGAGGTCAACAAGAAAGTGTCAAGGCAGAAAGCTATGCGAAAGCACTAAGTTTTCCAAGACCAGTGGGTTCAAAGGATCGACTAGCACCAAGTTTGGTTGAATGTCCATTGTAGTAATGTAAGTTTATTATGTACTCATATTCGAGTTCGGTTGAATGTCCATTGTAGTAATGTAAGTTTATTATGTACTTATGTTCGAAACATTATAATGGATTGGTTCAGCTACTTTGCGAACCCGGAGATGTAGGCATTCTACCGAACTCATTATCAACCCTTGTGCCATGTGGTTCTTATTCTTGCATTGCATTTGATTAAAGTTGATTAATTCAGGGTAAATTTCGTAAAAGGGTATATTATCTATAAGGGTCTATGGTCAAGAAAAAAACTATTGGCTGGTTTACAGATCGGTCATATCCAGTGTCTTTGTGATATGTTCCCATATTACCTTTTTTCTTCTTTTTTCTTTTATTTTAACATGTGGATTTTCTCTTTGAAATAAACAACTCTGTAAAAATCTAATTGATTATTTTTTTTTCAAAACAAACATGATAGAGACAAGAATAGAATGGGTCCTTGTGAGTAATAAACTATTATTATTCCAAAGGCGTTTCCCCTATGGGAAAGGGTTTTGCGGACATTCATGGGACTATGTCAAATTTGTGATCATCTGGACATTTTTTCGAAGACATTAAATTTGACAACCGAAATGATGGTTTTGATGGGTGTGGTGAGGATTTAACTTTTCTTCTACTTTATTTTTTATGTTTTGTAGAGAAGTAGCTACTAGATAAATTTTAGGAAGATATTTATTAGGAAACGTGCAAGCTCCTCATTTTACGTAATACGGTAAGCCTATGTGGTTGTTTCTAGAGCTCGTGTGCTTTTATGAGATTAATATGTTTGCCAAGTTTTGGACCTTTGATGCCAACAATAAATGTCGAAATTGACTCTTGAATCCTTGATTAATGTAAACTGATATAGTGCATCATTGTTTGTTGTTGTTGAGTCTCAATGTGAGAGACTATTGTATGCTATGTTGTTTTGGTCATTAGCTTAGCACTTCAGTTGAAGTCAAACGGGTCACAATTGGAGGACAAAAAAATTACTTACGAAGCTTATGGCTAGATAAAAACCCAAACCATCGAGCATAAAATTTTATGCGAGATAGTATAAAGCAACAAGATGTGGCGTCCTTAGAGAGAACCAAAATCCTTTTCGCTAAAGTTTTATGTAGATAGTATAAAGAACAAGATGTAGTGTCCTTACAGAGAACTAAAATCCTTTTAGCTAAAGTAAGTCAAGCTTTGAGAAAGCTTTTAGTAAAAACTAGATGAAGCAATAAACACAAAAGGTGTGGATAAGAAAGATGGAATAAACTCAACTAACATTAATGTCTTGTATAGTTGTCTTAAATTGCACATGATAAATGAATAGAACATATATTTGTATAACAAATACATTCTAGAGATAGAATTTTTAATTTTTTTGAGAGAATATATCAAAAAAGTTCATCATTTAAGGTTGCAATATCTGTACTTTCTTAAAGAGATAGTGGTGTTAAATGATTGCAAATGTACGGAGGTCTTCATGTATACACGTTTAGTTAAGATGTCATGATGTAAGATTTACAATCGTATATGTACGAATTGTAACAAATTTACATGTACACGTAGAACATTTCAATGTAATGTTTCATCTATATTCCTACACTACCACTATCACTCACACGCCTTATCGAGTGTACGGAAGACTACATGTATTCATGTTTAGTTCAAATAAACTACGCCGTAGAACACTACCACTCCTAATATGAGATTTGCAAATGTATATATACGAAGTTATAACAAGTTTGAAATGAAGAGAACTACCTTTAATGAAGTGCTTCGTCTATATTTCTACACTTACAAAATTACACTTTTCAACATACATGTTCAACACTTACAAAATTACACTTTTCAACATACATGTACACTTTTTCCTTTTTATTGTTGCTTGCTTCTTTATGTAAACCAACAACAACGCATGTTTTATGTCTTCTTCATTATATCTAAACACAAATACCTATAGTTTTAAAATGTCGTTTCCAAAGATTTTGAATTGTTTTAAGGGTTAAACCTCATGTTTGCACTATTTAAATGAAGTGATTCATCTATATTTCTACACTTACAAAATCAAACACCCATAGTTTAAACAAAATCAACTACAAAAGTAATAACTATCCCTCTAAAACAAATAACATATACCATTTGGCGTTCACATTGCATTGTACACTTGCAATTGCTAGTAGATAGCATAGCGGAATTCTTATTATTATTACACTATATTTACAATTTATTGAAATACACTCATAAATAAAATGTTTAAATGAAAAGTACAGAAAATTGTTTTGTAATACTTTTTTGCGAAATAAATTGATACATTCTAATTTTGTTTACCTCGACAACATTGGTCAAACAAAATACACTTTTTCAAAAGTAAAAAGAAGGGTAGAAAATTACATTAAAATAAATAATTAAATAATTTTACAACATGGCATGTAGATGACGTGTGTAAAACAGCTAATGTGAATACGATATAGTTTTGCCTTAGGGAGGATTAGAAGGCCAATTTTGAACACAATGAAGACAATAATATGCATGTGCTATATTTTTTCCTTTGAAACGAGTCGGAACAGGAAATTAAAGAATTCTTAACCCTAATTAAAATCCGTAAACTAATACAGTTTAGCATTAATCATTATCTCACTCTATAATAAATAAATTATTCACATCTTTTAATTGAAGAACAACGCATGACATATAGGCCATTGCCGTCACAATATATATATGTAAACCTTTGGAAAAAAATAAATTGTATAATTATTGCTGTTACAGAGTATAGGTGTCTGTGTTGGGCTCAGATTCCAGCGGCATGGTTTTCTTGGATCCAGCTCCTCCGTCTTCATCGTTATCACCTGATAGCTCCTCCAACGATTTCCCATTAGTCTCCGGCACCAAAAATGTACAGGCAAAGCCCAGTGCATTGACTAGTGCCAGCACCATTAAAGCAGCCTTAAACCCAATTCCTGTAGGGTACCCTGCGTCTGTCTCCTTTTATGGGTGCTCTGCGCGGCGTAAAGAAACCCGAACGCTCCGACGATGGCCCCGCTTTACCGGCCGCCGCCGATATCCCGTGGCACGTCGACCGCAAGCGCGCAGGGAAAATCTCGGCCGGAACAATGAATGTTGTGCTGTTGGGCCCGAAGTTGGAGAAAAAGAATGTAAAAGAATAGAGCACCACGAAGGCGACATGGTTGCCACCGCAATATCCCTCGTCGCATTTATGGCCCCTCCAGTGGTCGTAGGGAATCGATACGGCCAACATGAAGACCGTCATGAAAAAGAAGCCCATGAGCTGGATGGTGAACCTTCCGATGCGGTCTATTAAGAAGACCGTGAACCAGTAGCCTGGGACGGTGGAGCAGAGGGCAATCAAACACTGGGCTCTTGCAATTCTGTACACTTCTTCTATGGCGTTCATTTGCTTGCCGGGCGGGAGCCACCCTACGGCGGTGAAGATGTCCTTCTGGAACAAGTTCTGGCTGTAGAAGGCAATGTCCAGCAGGAACCAGGTGGATGTGGTGCCCACCAGATGCCGACCGTGGCGTTTAAGGAACTCTTTGGAAAACAAGCCGTAGTTTGCACCGTCTGCTTCGACGCTCTGGATTGCTGCAGAGTCTTCTTGGATTTCCACCTGGAGCACTCTTGACATGTCGCTCGCGGCTTGCTTCGCGTTCTTTGCTACCAGTGCGGTAAACCGCGCGGTCTCCGGCATCTGCATGCGCCAGTAATAGGTCATGGCCGCGGGCAGGGCTCCCATCATTAGGATTATTCTCCATACCAAGTCCGCCTGCGGGGCCGTGGAGCGCTCCGCGTTTGCTGCAAACGCGGGGCGGTGGTATGCGGAGTTGAAACCAGCGGAGACGATGATGGCCACGGCGCCCCCTGCCAGGATTCCGAAGCCCTGCATGGCGAACACCGCGGCTATGAACGCGCCGCGGGTTCGTTTATTCGCGTACTCGGACATTATCGTGGCGGAGAGCGGGTAGTCGCCGCCGATGCCAAACCCCAGCCAGAACCTGAAGAAACAGAGCGTGGTCATCACGGACTTGGCAGTGCGGCCGAAGGAAAGGCCAGTGCCGATGGCGCTGATGACCATGAGCATCAGGGTCATACCGTACACTCTCTTCCGTCCCAGCTTGTCGCCGAGCCACCCGAAAAACAGTTGCCCCGCCAGGGCCCCGCACAAAGCCACGCCGTTAACCGCAGCAGAAACATTAGGTGGCAAAGATCCCGGCTTGCCCGATGCCGGATCGTAGTAATAAAGCCGTCCCAGGAGCTTCGTGACGGTGGAGATACAGAAAAGATCGTACGCGTCCGTGAAAAACCCCATGCCTGCGATTACAATCGCCGTAAAGTGGTACCACTGCGTCTTTGCTAAATCTAGCGCAGACAGCACCTCCAATTGCTTCAACGCCATGGCGCTGCTTAATCCTTCTCTCGAACCCTACTGCTTCAAAACCTGAAACAAAATTTCACACAATTATCAGTTTTGGATAGGAATATTTTCAGAACTTCAGTATTCTCGAAAACTTGTAAAAAACAATCGGACCTTGAGCGCCCTATCATAAATTTCACTAGAAACTAGATACAGAAAGGACTTTTCTCAAGATTATTGAGCATAAACCCTAAATTCAGGCCAAGATTTATGATAATAAACCCTAAATGTATCCAAGATTTATGAACCTAAACCCTAAATTCATGCAAAATCTGAACATTGTATTTGCTTTAATTCGTCTGCAGCTCAAAATTTATAAGCATACCTAATCCATCTCACGACTTACCTAAAGCATATTTCCTAGAATCTATAAATCTAAATTCTCAATTATTCCCTCTACACCGTAAATATATGCAAGAAAAACGGCGAAATTGCCGGTAAATCGACAGGAAAAGGCAAAATACAGTTAAATTTAAAAAAGCACCAACAAGATAAACCAAAGTGGTATTTCTGATACGAACCCGCTAAATTTCGTGTTATAATTAGAAAAGCTGGTCTAAATCTAGACTACTCTACGTAAAATGTGGCCGCCAAATCGCAGAATTGCAACTAAAATATCTGAAACAAAAACAGAAGTCGAAATGAGAGCGAGATGAAGCTTCTCTTTGAACTGCGGTTTCGCATGCCATGCAGTTCAAAGACTGGGACACATGTATTTAATGCTTTAAAATCACTAAACGTTCCTTGCAGGGGTTAAATTTGACGGTCACCTATGCCTGTCACACATTTTTCGGGTGACGGTAATTTTTAATACTCCTATCAAAAATACAAAACAATATTATTTATATCAATTATTCTATGTATATTTAATTATTTAAAAATATATGTATACATATCTATATAATTTACATATAAATGTATATAAAATATGACGGTCAAATTTTAAATATGCAAGTTACATGTGACGGTTATTACAAATATTTGTAAGTATTTTACGGCTAAAATCACAAAAAAACGTCTAAACAGACGTCAAATTTAACTCTTGGTTCCTTGCATCTATTTGGAATATTCTTCCAGTGAGAAGCTTTATGCTTCGCTTTTTCGACTGTCGTTCTTTTAAATGAAAACCGACCGCGCCTTCGGACCCTCCCTTTAACGCATATGTTCCGCGTGTCATTAAAATATTGATATTTTACTGAATTATTTACCCGGAAAAACTTGCACCGAGTTGGCATCTATAGGGATATCCCTTAAAATGCCTCCCGACATGTGAAAGAAGAGTAAACATTTCAAATACACTTTCGAAAAAGGTTAGACTTTAAAGCTCCCCGTGAACGGCTGTAGAAAATCACGATTTTGTAATTAATATTAAATTATCTACCTTAGCAAATGCCCTCCAACATGTGGAAGAAGGGTAACTAGCCAAAGTTGCAAAATAGATTCGAGTGTTAATCTTTAATTTATTAGAGATGAACTTAGAGCATTTTTATTTTCTTGATGTGTTGTATGGTTCTATGTTTAACATCCATATTTGCAAAGGTGTTTAAAACAACTTTCAATAACGATTCTAATGTGGATTATTTGTTGATAGCTCTCCATAGTGTGTTTAAAAGCAACTAATTTGGCATACATTGGGAGGATGCCTATGTTGCAAACTTTGGTTTTATATCCGACTAGCAATCGTATGTGAAATATATAATGTGAACACCAAAAGGGATATACTTAAGGAATGAATCCAAATGAAGAGAAATGAAGGGGAAGGAAGAGGGGTGTAGAAAATATGTGTTCGAGGGTGGAGAAGCGAATGGGAAAGGAAAGAAGAATCAAGGGGACCATGTGAAAATATATGAAATATGAAGAGGAAGACATGTTTGCAATCGCAAAAAGGGCAAAACCCATTTTTTCGATACACGTCACGTAAAACGAGAGGGAGATACAAGAAAATGCAAGAAGCGGAGAAAAAATGTTGTCGAGGTGAATACCCGATTGAATTTGCATATGTTGACTCCATCTAGTAAGAGAAATTATAAAAGTAAGGGGAATTTGAATGCACGATTTACGAGAGACATTAGTGAAAGGAGTGTGCTTATTAGTCACATTCATGATGAGAATACTAAACTATTCACACAAGTGTAATTTGCGTTGATTTAAAAAGCACCATGTTATATGATTAGTTAGAAAAACCAATAAATAAATATTCTCCAAATTGCACTCGCACCTTTAAAAAATTGACAAGTGTTAAAAAGTTGATGCAAGGAGGAGAAGAAGATATAATTTGTTTTTTCAGATAGTACGGTGCAGGAAGGGATGATTGTGCCCCCTTCAATCCACACACGTCTAGGGCTTGAAGAGCTTTGAATAAATATTGCAAAGGCTTATCCATCTTTCTACGAGCAATTTTAGATGAAAATCAAGGCTTCTTGTAGAAATTCCATGAAGGGGGAGAGAGTTAGGGATAAACTGAAATAAAGCTTATGATTACATGGCTCTGCATGTGAGCGTTATTTATTTATTTCTATTGAATCGTTTATTTTAGGTCTAGTCAACTATGGTTCTTTTATTGAACGAAATAGGAAAGGAAAGGAGAATTGAGGGGACAATGTGAAAATATATGAAATACGAAGAGAAGGACATGGTTGGTAAGCGTGAAAAGGGAAAAACCCATTTTTCGGTAGACGTCACATAAAATGTAGAGGGAGATACAAGAAAACGCAAGAAACGAGAGGAAAATTTTTGTCGAGCTAAATACTCAATCAAATTTGCATATGTTGACTTCATCCGTAGTTGGAGAAATTGTAGAAGTAAGGGGAATTTGAATGCACGATTCACAGGAGACGTTTGGGAAACAAGTACACATATTAGTCATGTTCACGATGAGGGTACCGAAATATTTGCAAGTGTAATTTGCGTTGATTTAAAAAGCATCATGTTATATGATTAGTTAGAAACCCCAATAAATAAATATTCTCCCAATTGCACACTCGCACCTTTAAAAATTTGACAAGTGTTAAAAATTTGATGTAAGGAGGAGAAGAAGATATAATTTGTTTTTTCGAGATAGTACGGTGCAGGAAGGGATGATTGTTCCCCCTTGATTTGCTCAATTGGATCCACACACATCCGGGGCTTAAAGAGCTTGAATAAATATTCGCAAAGGCCTATCCATCTTCTCGTGAGAAATTGTAGATGAAAATAAAGGCTTCTTGTAGAAATTCTACACAAGGGGCAAGATATAGAGGATAAACTTAAATAAATATTACGATCACATGGCTCTCGCATGCATGTGAGTGTTATTTATTTATTTCTATTTAATCGTTAAACCCTTGTTCATGCTTTCCTTGTTATAATGGCACTTTCGAAATTGATAGGGGAAAAGGGTTTCAATTAAGGAAATGACATGTATAGATGCCTCACTTTGGGTGCATTTTGCACATTCGTCTCTTTTTACATAAGATTGTTCCTTATTTTTGTGGAAAACTCGAGGCTTTGCTTATGTAACTACTTACCGTTTGTTTGCAAATAAATCTATTAGAAGCAGAATTATTGTACATTTAGAAAGGAAATTTTGTTGCATGTTGCATATATCATGTAAAGAAACCATCTATAGGTAACAAACAACTTAGGCAATCAAGAAAGAGCACGAAATCCTTCAAATTAAGACCAATGGATCTTGCACGCAAACTTGTTGCAACTCAAGTATGGAAGAAGGGGAAAACACTATCCCAAAAGACTCATTAAAGGCACACGGCACCGGATGAAGCAACCTAAAAATGGGTGAACCGGTTGTAGTTACTTGAAGTCCTTAGGAGAAATAACCCAGAAAAGGAAAGAAGAGGGCTCCAAGTTGCAAACATTCACGCAGATCGGAGGTGAGAGGACTGTTGGTGTAGGATATTTACCATGCACATATTTTAAGTACATTGGATTCCTCCACATAGGTGATTCACCATGCTTAGGTGTCCTATGGTGTCATTATGGCATTACACGCATCATAGAGCGTCATAGGAGTTACATTTGATCGCTATCCCGGGAATGCAACTCCCATCTCTTGATGACTACATTTGTGGGGGAGTTACACACCCCACTACTATATGTACACCTTTCATCTTGAGCAATGGAATGGAATAGAGTATGGAATTTGAGTCATTTTTCCCTTAATACATGCACATTGCTCTCATGGATGATTTCTTTCTTGGATCTTTAAGCTGCACCATTCTGTAGTTGAGTGCAACATGTTGATGCTCACGGATTCCCTCCAGATCTTCGTCATTCCTCCAACATGGTATCAGAGCTCGAGGATCGGAATTGTGTTGCTCACCTCGGTTGCTTACTACTCTCCGCCTCGTAGTTTCTTGTGCAAGTTCTCATCCTTGCTTTGTGCTCTACTTGCATTTTTTCAAAGGGATTCATGTGCTTGATTTGTTGGCTCGAGGTTGCTTGTGCTTGGATGTTTTCTTCCTGTTGACTCGATTTGCATTTGTGAACTCGCTACTCAGTACGTTTTGGATTCGGAGGCTCGTTTTTGGTTTTCTCGTGCATTGCTTTGTTATGCATTGGGTATTGATACCTCTCACCTCCGATCTCTGTGTTTGTTTTAGCACTATCGGCACTGGTTTCACATGTCTACGTGCTCACTCGAACGTGGTTGCTTTGGCTTGTTCAAGGTCTAAATGTGGGTACTTTGGCTTAAGTTCTCCCTTGTGGACATTTTGCATGGTAGGCTCACTGGTCAGGCTTTGGTTGTGCATTCTGGGCCGTGTTCATCTGCTCAGGCTTCCTTTCCGTGAACTTTGTTGTGCATTTTTTTGCATTGGTTGTTCGTTGATCAACACTCAACTTGCTTGCATTGGTTCGAACGCACTCCTAGTGCTAAGCATTCTTTGCATTGTTCATTAAACGGGCTTCACCTTTTGAGCTTACATGCTTTGTTTTCACTCTGCCTGCATTCCATCTTCGTAACTCAGGTTTTTCTTCCACGAGGTCATTTTTCTATCTAACGTTGGCTCGAAAACATCTGCTCGTCTAACTGCTTCCTCGGGATTTCTTGTTTGACTCACGTTGGTCTATGACTCGTGTATGCTCGAGCTGGTTTGGAGTGTTTGGCTCAACCATTGAGCATCCATCCTTGCCATGTTCACATGATTCCTGCACTCTTCCACGTTCGCATTCAATCATTTAGTCTCAAGCAACAGGAATCTTATCTCTATTCGACCATTTCACCTGTGCTCTCAGCTGTTATAAACTCTGTAAATGTCCCTCTCGATCGGTGCCTTAAGCACATGGACAGCCCATGACCTCTCTGCAGCTCACCGATGTATTCAGATCGTTTTCATTTTCGTGGAGACCGGTGGGGCTTACTTAACCGTTCAACTATTACATTGCCTTTTTTTACGTCTCAGAACTTCCACCACATGGCTTGACAACATGGCCCCCCATCCATTCCCTTTTAGTATTGTTTGGAGGTGAAAACAACCCTTTTTAATGTTTGAAAGATAAAATCATTCATTATGGCATTGTAAAATATTTTAAGGCTTTATTTTTCTTGTATTAATGCCCTTCCTACGCATGTCAAAGACGGAGGGCAAGGTCCAAGGTTGGTAGGAGGCTAATCCCCCCTCGCAAGCAAAACAAACCCTACTTAAAATTTGATGCCATTTCCAACGAGTACCCACACGACACCCTTTGCACCCATTTTGGGCACTTTTTAAATCAATTTGCAAAGTTCATTGGCATTTTCCATCAGTTGCAGGAATTGTATTTTTGCTATAACTTTTGACTCGTTGCTCATTTTTGAGCGCTTCTTTAGTCAAAGTTGCATGATTTTTCGCACACTACATGATAACACTATCAATTTTGTAAATGCACTACTTTATAAAGTGTCACATTCTGGGGGGTTCACTAGTACTCTTGGGTTTTTACACGCAGACACATTATTGGCTGAGTTTGACGTCTTGCTTTTGTGCACCTTGCACTTTTTGCTTCCACATCATGGAGGGTGCTCTTTCCAGACTTGAGTGTCATAGGATCACTTTACATCCTCCGCCACTTCTCACCAGAGAGGGAACTATTCAGTTTGGCGTGCTTCCATGGAATGTTACTTCGCTCACGAGGGTCTTTCACCCTTCTTACTTGGGCCAGTTCTTGCACCCACTGATCATCGTCATCTGGAGGACTTCCTCGACACTTGCAACCATGTTTTTGGTCACTTGATGATGCATGTCTCCAGATCTCTCTGGTTTCACGTGGCAGACTCAGATCCACCCCACTATGTCTGGAGCATTCTTTAGTCCCTCTATGGAGACCCTTCACATACTGCCGCCATTGTTGCTGTTGTTGATTCAGTGGTTTCTCCTCTTCTTCTTCATGTGATGACATTTCCACCGATACATGACTCATTTGGTTCCACTTCTGAGGATGAGGATTGTGCACCTAGTTTTGATGTCGAGAGTACTACAAAGGACTCTTCTCCTCCTCTCACTATTCCAGAGAGTGTTGACACATCCCACATCTCATCAGATATCGAGTAGTCTCCTATTTAGTCTTATACAGTCATCACACCCACCTCTTTTCCACCTTTAGTGTGTGAGGCCCCTTCCACTCCTTTACCTTCATTGGATGAGTCATACCTATCTAACATCGCTCTTCTGTTTGTTGAGCCCCTCATTGGGATGAGTATCTGCCTGACCTTAGTCGTCTTTTCACAGAGTACACTTGTGATGTACTACAGTTCCTCATCCATCTACAGGTATTTTAGAGGAGTTCATCATCTTCATCGTTAGGAGTGCCCCTTATGGGACTCTTACCACTTCCACTTTTCCGGAGACCTTCATTGATCCAACCTTGCTTGTGGATCCAATTTTTGTTGTGGGGGATGTTTTTTGCCTTCACATCAGTTGACATCCTTTCTACAGTGTTCCCCTTCTTCACTTTGACAGCTTCTACACATGTGGCATTACCTTGGTTCCTTCGCACTCACTTGCTATACCTATGTCACACTTCATGGACAGACTCGAGTTCTTCATGTTGCTACCTTCTTGGTTTCCTTCGTGGAGTAGGTGACTTCCAACACGTCATTTTTTTCCTTCCTAAGGTCAAGCACACGGTTCGGTGTAGGTGGCTCTTCTTCAATCAAGAGGCAGAGGATCTTGTGATCGAAATTCTTTTGGGAGACCTCCTAGAGCTGTAGAGTTCAGATCCGTCCATGGCATCTTCTACATTCCTCTTGTCTCCCTCTTCTTCTCTCTTCTTCTTCTTTCTGAGAGATTGCCTCTTTATACATGGGTACCTTTACAGGCTCGTCTGTGGCCGAGACCCATCCTTGGTATCTTTCTTAGATTAGAGAGTGGACTTTCTCTCTCTTTTGGGGGAGTTTTTCCACCTGGGTTTTCTCCTTTTACTCCACTTTTTGAGAGTTTTTGTACGTGGGTACCTCATCAAAGTTGGTTGTGGGACCCACTTCTCCTTGTTTTCATCTATGTGTCCACCTAAGCTATGCTTCAGGGGGTGTTGGTGTAGGATATTTACCATGCACATATTTTAAGTACATGGGATTCCTCCACATAGGTGATTCACCATGCTTAGGTGTCCTAGGGTGTCATTATGGCCTTACACGTCATCATAGAGTCATAGGAGTTACATTTGACCGACTATTATGGGAATGTAACTCCCACCTCTCTACGACTAGATTTGGGGGAATTACACACCCCACTACTATATGTACACCTTTCATCTTAAGCAATGGAATGGAATAGAGTATGGGATTTGAGCCATTTTTCCCTTAATGCATTCATTGCTCTCATGGGTGATTTCCTTTGGATCTTGAAGCTACACCATTCTGCAGTTGAGTGCAACGTGTTGATGCTCACAGATTCCCTCTAGATCTTCATCATTCCTCCGACAAGGACCATGGAAGGCCAAACAACTTTGCACAACAAAGATGCAACTTTCATTGTGCCACTTCTCAAGAGAATATAGAGCCATGCCTCTATCACAAAGATGTCAAAATGTGGAGATTCAAGAAGCCCTTTTCCACCTCCTCCCACCATATTTATTCACGGTGGCATCCCACATTCCTCTGCTTTTTCTCTCATCCATGTAAGTATTTCTTCAAAAAAATAATGCTTCAATGACATTTGCAAAACATAAAAATAATGTATTAAAATTCATCATAATTTGCTTAACATGTTTTCAATCATGGCTGCAGATTTTGGTCGATTCGTGGCAACACTTGACGTTGTGGAGAAGTCTCTTGCAAGACCTAAGAACACCAAAATTTGTCTATGCTTATCGAAAATGTTGTTTCTCTTTTACTTCAGAATGCCAAAACTTTCCATGCATATTTTAGTGTTACTTATATCTCGCATCGACTTTTTGATAATCGCAGTCAACATGCACACTAATCCGGCCAAAATCAATCTACATACGACTTGGTAATACATTTCCTACCTATGTTATGTTCCACTTTCGAGGCAAATGTAAAGCAAATAATGGAACAAACCACCTAACGATCCCTTACGACATCCACATCGCACATTCTGCCGCACGATTGCTAGTATTAAATGCAAGGCCGAATTAAGGTTTCCGAGCGCCCTAGGCAGTACTCGGAGCGTGCCCCCCCTCCCACTCGGGACCAACGACCCACCTATATGTGAATGTTTTTTAAACAATTATAGACTTAGTATAACTCTTGACACATTTTATTAAAGCTATAAAGGTTTTTTTCTTGCCTTTTCCATAGCAAAACTATTAATGACATCATCATAATTTATTGTTGTAGCGATGTCGCGTTCAATTGTCAAAATAGAAAGGCTATTCAATCTAGTTTCACCCATTGTTGACCTTAAATTGATTTTTACTCTTGTTAGAGTGGAAAATGCTCTCTTAGAATTGTAATTTCCAATAGGAATGCAAAGAAACATTCGTATTGTAACATCTAGATTTGGGAACGTGGTGTCTAGTCCACTTTTTCTTAAATATTTTGACATTGATGATATACTTGTCAAGTTTTCACGTCTTGCTAATGCTTGGAAATGGATGCATTCAATTTCAAGGGAGGTTTCCTAGTCTATGTTATATATTTTTACTAAAGAATTAGAGCATTTCAATATTGTCTCATTATCAAGATCTTTTAAATTGTTAAAAAATCCAAACCTATCATTTAACACATTAATGCATCATTTATTCTTGAAAATTCCCTTATTAAGTTGTCTATAATAACATAGAATACCTCCACCCTCATATGATCCCTTCTGTTTGTAGAATTTTGACATCTCTCGTTTCACAAAGTGAAATTTTTCATATTCTTTTTCTTTTATTATCAATTTTGTACTCTTCTTTTCCACTAATGATCTTAGCATGTTGCTCATATGTATCAAAATTATCTCTAATATTTTGAATATAATCTATCAATGAATTATCCGAGTCACAACCACGGTTAAGTCAATGTCTACCTTTGTAGATATTTGATAGTTGCATCCATTCTTTCAAGAATACTATGCCAAATACAACACATCACACAAGTTTCTAACTTGACTAGTTTTTGTGATCACACTTTGCTTCATGTCACGTGGTAGTTGTTTGATTTTTTTCTTGTGATATATTTAGGAAAACATCTTGAATTTTACTATATCCCAAGAAAAGTGCTTTAATCGCATCACTCTAGCCGACAATCTTGTTTTAAAGAGATTTTACAACAGGACAAATTTCATCCAAAAAAATTAATAAAATTTCCCACCGATAAGTTGAGGCACTTAGGAAAGTGTAAATAAGTCAAAATCTTGAAAAAAATCTATAGTTGTTGTTGACAACATTCTGCAACTAAATATCTAACAAGATTTAAGGAATGCCCTGAACAAGGTACAAACTCAGCCATACAGTTGTGATTTTTAATCCTATTTTGTAAACCTATGTATTTTCCAGACATGTTACTTGCATTATCATATGCTTGCCCCGACAATCTTTGATATTAATGTCATAGTAATCTAGTGTTGTAAGCACGAAGTATTCTAAATCACATGATTTGTGTCCAACCGAAAGGAATGTATTTTAAAAATAGTTCAATTGGAAATCCTTCTTGAGAAACATACCTTACCACAAATGCTAACTGGTCAGTGTGAGATACATCAGGTGTTGAGTCAACAATAATTGAAAAATATTTTGCGTTGTGGAGTTCTTCAACTATTTTGTTTATAAATTTTTGTGCCATAAAGTCAATAAATTCATTACATGTTGTTGTAGATAAATAAGATGGAACTCCTCTTCCTGCATTTCCATATTGTGAAATGTGATTTGCCAAAAATGGGTCAAACTCTGCAATAAGTTCTAAACACCCTAAAAAAATTCCATTTCTAGAAGATCCTAATAAATTTTCACCACCACGAAAGGCAATACCTCTAGTAGAAAGGAATTTCACAGTTGTAATAATACACTTTAAAACATTCCTCCAATACTCTACTTCATTTTGGTATTGACTTGCAAGTGTAGAATCAACTCTTCCCAAAACATTACTTTGAGTGATGAAATTAAGAATTGAAGTCCTGTGATCAGGGGAATCCTCATGCTCTCTCAAACTAGCCGATGCATTTTTCCAATCATTAAATCCAATTTTGGAAAATGTGGTTGATTTTACGTGAAAAAGGTGACAAGGAGTGCAATAAACAACTCCTTTTGACTCTGAATAAAGCAACCATTCTCTTAATTTTTGTTCATTGTTTAAAAGTTTTCATTGAAACAAATATTTAGAAACATATCTAAAACAATATGAGTTTTGGCGTTTTGAATTTGAAAAATCAACATTCATATCTTATTTTGGCATATTTTAAATTAAATATTCTATTGTATCATTGTCTATTACCCATTTTGCACGATCAAGATCAATAATGAAATGTTCATTAACGATGGGTTGAACAATAGTATTTTCATTATTCTCCTCTTGTTGTGTGTTCTCCTTCTCTTGTGTGTTTTCATCTCCTATTGACTTTGATTGTGTATTTTTGTCACTAAGAAGAATAATTCTCATTTTCATTAAAAACTACATTTGACTTTAAATTTTCATTTGATGCACTTAAAAATATATTTATTTTAGGTATCTTTTTCAAAAGGTTTTTTTCCTCCTCAAATTTTTGTTTAGCCTTTTTTCGAAATTGAGCACCACTTAATTTTTTAGTTTTATCCATTTGAACTAAACAAAATTTAAATCAAAATGTAATAATATAATTGATGCAATTGAAAACAAAATTAATGCAACGCCAACATCAAATGTAAGAATCAAAATGCTAGAGCAATTATCGTTAGGTTTGATCACTTTTCTTGTTGGTACCGTGGTTTGATCACTTTGACTTTAAACTTTGAAATTTTAGCCTCGAGGGCATGAGGCCACCGCTAGAGGGGAGAACTCATAACCTAGACTAGAATGATAACTTGAGAAGATTGAACTTGAAGAATGAATTTTCAAGTTCCATTTTTCCAATCACGATTCACAATGTATTATGTAGAGCCTAAATGCTGCTAGACTATATGCTTTGTAAGTGTAATTCGATTGGAGTCGACTCTGAGATGGAAAGGAGTCGGGACTCGATGTAGGGCACCGGGTAGGTGGCGACAAAGCAGTGTAGCATGGTGGCATGGTGTAGCCTTAGGAGTCATTGTCACTCAATGAGTCAAGACTATTAGTATGTGAGGAGATTCAGAGAAGTAGAAGATAGAACAAAAAATGAATAGGGGGTTCCACTTCCCGGGTTTGTACCACGCCGCCACGCCCACGGATTAATCAATGAGTAATCATGAATTTCTATGTTAATGTGATTCGTGAACAGTGAAGTGTGAACTGGAACAGTGAATTTGAGAATCGATTTGATCATTCGTGAAACGAAAGTTGAAAACTTGAAACTGTAGACTTCTGACTATGTTCGCTGTGGTTTTAATATCAAATTTTTTTTGTAAAATTTTAAGTTTTAACCTATCCGATCAGTAGTCATTTGCCGCCAACATGGAATTTTTTTCAAAAAAGTGGCGCCCTCCTTTTTGTGCGCCCTAGGCAACTGCCTAGGTTGCCTAGGGTAAGACACGCCCGATTAAATGGGGAGAGTTGTCAAATTTCATCTTTCACAAGAAATAAAAGACTATTTGATTATATTATATAAATACAAAATATTTTATTAAATTTTTAATTTATTTTTAAAATAACTATTAATTATTTACACACGGACATTACAACCCACCGTCACCTTCATGTAATAAATAATACACTAATTATTTTGAAAGTTAAATCATCACTTTAAATAGAAAATAAGTATTTATGTTGTCAACTATGAAGGGCTAAAGATGTAGATAAACTATAGAACAAAGTGTGCTTCCCATTAGGAATGTCGGCATATAAAAATCATATTTTTAATTATACGGAGAGACTAACTTCGTTTGAAATGATGGGAGCTTCTCATTATTAAGTCTTTCATTGAACACATGCTTTGAACATTCACTTTACGGCTCCACTTTCAACGGTTGAGTTAGGTAGGAGCGACGTCGGTCAATCAATCGATTTATTTGGGATTGTCACCTTCAAAGTGGGGTAGCCAACAAAACCCCACGAAATATATGCCTTACCAACATGTCAATCGAGCAATGATATTAACTCTATGTGCCCTTAACTCTACTAGTACTCATGTTTTTTTACGGGGTACCCTTATAGCAACAAAGAGCTCCTCCAAGCTAGGTAGGTCTAGAACGAAATAGGAGGTCCCAAGAACAACTTTTGTGGAGACTTCGTGCTCTCCCTTGATCGGAGAAGTTTGTTCTATAACACTCCTTTCGAGAGGGGGAAAATCAGATAATGTTGAAGGTGGGAGGAGAGAAGCGATCCTCCCAAAGTTTGCTCTCACCACAAATTATCCACGAAACAACTTGGTGCCATTGTTAGGAGTAAAGGGCACATATATGAGGCATAAACACGGAAAATGGACAGAAAAATAGTGAGTGAGCACCAAAACACACATAAAATTGGAAGAAATGCTTTCTCGTTTTGGGAAATCTTATAGAGGGTAACTCCTCTTTATTGGTTGGGTTCAATTGAGATTGTCTATCTTTATGCTGACCTTGCGTTGATTGTTTTCTACTTTTTGGTTTTGGTGTTTTCGCTGGATGGTTTTTGGTGGGTTAGGTTTGTGGCTGGCTTGAGTTTTTAAATATTGTGTTGTTTCGGGAATGAGCTCTTGTTTTGTGCCCCAAGTCAATTCATAGTTCGATAAAAAGTGTTTACCCTAAAAACTCCGCTTTTAAATTAACAAGGTAATTTTAAACATGGTGTTGACATATTACATGATTATAATTTGTCAAGAAATAATTTATTTTAATTTTGAGTGGTGATAACGCGCTGAATTGACTAATTTTCACCCTTATTGAGGTGCTTATTTAAAAAACAAAAAAATAACAAGTGGCATGACATTTTTTTTGTAAGAAATTTTCATCCAAATTTGTGATCTCGTAGCCAACGAAAAAATAAAATACGATGTCAGGATCAACTACCTTTGCCATTATTGCATTGATACTTATAGGCAATGCCAATACAATCATCAACCATGGTCTATTAAACTCCATTTCTCTCCCTCCCTCTGTCAATAATTATTATTAGAAGAAGAAATTAGAGCTATTAGTACAAGTATCATGATAAAGCCATAGAAAAGGAAAAGCTAATTAATGCATCTAATTAAACATGAAATGCTAAGCCATCCTTTGATGTTTTTGATGGGCTTTTAAATTGTAGTTACTCCTTTTGTTGAGCCGAACGTGACTACAAACGATCAAAGGAAGACTATCTCGATAAGGAGGAAGAGATCTCGCCTATAAGGCTTAATTGTCATGTTAGGTTCTTCTCTTACTACTCTTTGCAAGTAGACGATAGAATAAGATGCTTGATCAATAAGCTTTTTAAAGTTGAATTGTTCTTATCATATGCATATAGTAACACTGGTATGAATAGTGTAAATGGTGTAAGATTGGAAGGAAGGTACTAGGTTGTTTATATAACTTTCCAATTTGGGAGAAACTTACAACCTAGTGAATGTGGGATAAAGGTAAAGTAGAATTAGAAAGGGATAAACATGATTAAAAGATATTAATTAGTTATTAGCAACTCATGGGAGTTGGATATGATTTGAATAATCAACTAGGATTAATTAATCGCCCAAATTAAACTTATAATAAAAGCCATTTGGAGATGATTTAGAAGGAAATTGGTAGAATTTGAAGGGTTGGAAAGGGAATTCAACCAATAAGAAGGTTTATTAATTAAAAAGAAGGTTAAAATGCTTAATTAACTAATAATAGTTAATTACTTTGGATTAGAAGAGGATTATAACTAACGAAGTGTCATTAATAGGCATCCAGGATGAAGGGAAAGCTAGTTAATTAACAAAGTGTCGTTAATTGACCAAAATAGAGGGAAATGTTAGCTAATTAGAATGAAATCACTAATTATAACGAAATGATGGGAAAGAGGATAGACATTGCAATTTTAGTATTAAACTGCGTAATTAGATTTAGGTGTCTACTTTTTCCCCCTCTTTGGTGTGGTGTAGCACAAACAATGCCACTTCAAAGATAGTAGAAATTATAGACAATTTGAAGGAGTTGTAGAAAAATTAATAGGATGGATGATGCCCCTCGTGCATCAATGGGGTGATAGAGAGGTCGATCGACACTTGAAAAGAAGAAGGACAAATCAAGATTTGAACCAAGCTTGGTATGTCATTGTTCAAATTGAATGATTAGGAAAGAAGTCCCATGTTTCAATGGGTGGAAGAACCAAGGGAGGGAGGGGGGATAAATATGATCCCTGTTACCCCAGATCTTGTGAAAGAAAAAATCATAGCAATGAAGGGATTTGAACCGAGCTTGGTTGGCCATTGTAGGAATTGAGAAAAAGGGGTTCATCACGTGCCTCAAGTGGAAGAAGCACGGGAGGGGAAAGAATTGGAAAATGATGGGTAGAAAGTTAATTAGAATGGATTGGAGAATGGGAATATCGTAACGTAGCCAACGAAACATCTTGCTCAAGTAACTTTTTATTTGATATAAGCATATAACAAAAGTGTAAAATGAAATGAAAAACCATAATAATGATTTTTGTTCATTGTTAAAGGATTGACTCAAAGAAAAATACATAAAGCAATGCGATGCGAGAAGGTAAATAAGTAGACAAATAAACAAACAATGTTCAAGAAATTTGCACCAATGTTTTTGTTATTCAGCTTCAATTCCCAAATGTTCGAGTTATATGACAAGGGTTGAAAAACCCTAAACAAGGATACATACAAGGGGAATAAATGGAGGACAAAGAATTCCAATGAAAAAGTAATCATGCACTATGAAAGCGCCTCAAGCAACGACGATATGTGCGAGGGAAGACAGCATAACAAGTAAACCAGCTTTGTTAATAGAGTAAGATCAAAATGATCTGCATGTCATGCTTGCTAGAACAAGCAAGCACTAAAGTAAGATTTTTGTAAGATAATTTTCAATGTTTGAGGATATTATGTCATATGAATGATTTAGATAGTTGAATGCGGTTTACCAAATTTTTGCACTTTTGATATTTTACTAATTTTTTGGATTTTTGAAAATTGATCTCTTTTTTAGATTTTTAATATTTTAGAAGAAAGTGATGGAGAGGATTATAAAAGGTGTGGGGTACACCAAAAGGCCATGGGGAAGAAAAAATATACCCCAAAAAGAAGAAATGTTAGTGCAAAATGACTATTTAAATAAATAAGGCATCACGACAAAACATTAGTGCGTGCGAGAGAAAATAGAGGAAATACTTATCACGACGGAACAAAAATTAATAATCTTGACCAGGTGAGGCAAGAAAAATGAGGAATTAGGGTTTGGAGGGTATAAATAGCAGGGGAGGGGTGAAATCCATTGTGACCCATTTGTGCTATTATACCTCTTTTTCCCTTTGTGAGAGATTTGAGCTCGAGTTTGGGGAGAGATGAGTACGTTTACGGGGCATGAAACATTATGCAGATCGCATTCGAGAGTATGAGCGGACTCTAGATGATGACACCGTGGTAAGTGATGCAAAAGAAATTAATTTTGAGCGCATTTAATACATTTTTAGGTAGGATAAAGTTACATTTTAACACTAGGGCACGTAAGTATGCGTCTTTAGCGTATATAGCAAAAAAATGTGCTAGCTTGATTTTCATGCACTAGCTCAAACTAGTAGTATAGGTGTAGTTAGGGTTTTACACCAGCATAGTTCACACGATGGTGTTAAACTTCCTTTATTAACAATTATTAGAGGTCACAAGGTCCAAAATTTAGGGTTAGAAGTTTCAATTAGGTTCAGAGGGTAAATTATCACCATACCCACTCTCTAACAAGATTAGAGTTTCAACTTGATTTTTCTCACACTTAACACATTCAAAATTTCCTAAATCATTCCCATTGGATAGGAAATTTCCTCACCTTTCCAATGATATAAAGAAGTCCTCCTAACTCCTTATAAAACTCAAGTTATGGGCCGGCGGGCCTTGGGGTGAAAATTTTCCCCAAGAGCGGGCCATGGGCCCTGAGGATGAAAATTCCAAAAATTTTCCCAAAAGGGTGAGTTGGTGGGTCATGGGAGATGTTTTAAATTTTTTTCACGTGGGGGGGAAAATAATTTTTTGCCCCGCGCCCCTGCAGGTCCGCCAGGGACACGTGTCGAGCTCCAAGCCAAAGTGGGAAAAAAAATGAGGGAAGGGCGGGGTGGTGGAGGAGTTTGGGGAATTTTTCCAAAGGGGGGGAAAAAGATAATAAGTGCACACGTGGGCCCGCGTGTCGCGTGGAATGGATTTCCAAGGCAAGGGGGGTGGGAGTGGGGCCATGGAGGTAGGTTTAAACAAAAATTTTTCCAAAAAAAAAATTTTCAAAAAGGTCCCCTTTCAAAAAAACCTATCCCCCCATGCCGTGCCACGTGGCAGCCTTTCTATGGATGAGGGATTGGGCGGGGGGATGGAGAAAATTTAATAAAATTTTCCAAAAATTTTAAAAAAGTTCCAAGGAAGAAAAAATTTGTCGCCTCCTCCACCGTTGCCTCGTGAGGCCACGGCCATGTCTCTAATCCTTAATTGGGATGGGGGGGGTGGGGGAAAATGTTAAAAATTTTCCCAAAATTTTTATTAAGTTTTAAGGAAAATTTCGGGCCGTGGGCCCGCCAAGGAAAATTTTCCCAAAATTTTAATGCTAGTGAAGAAAACTTCAGAAGGCCATAACTTTTGATAGAAAGCTGGTTTTGGGAAAACGAGGACTTTCTGGAAAGCTCTCGATGCCCTCTTTGCACAAGAATCATAAATTTTAGATTTTGATAAAGTTTAAGGGGTCAATTTTAAGAAAACGGTCTGCAGGATTTTTAAAAGCAAACTGGTAAATTTTAACTTATAAATTTTGTTCAATTTGATCTCTCCTTCACTCAACATGCCAAAAAGACATGGAGAATTATTCTAAGAAGGATTTAGGATGTATTTGGAAGGTAATTTTGCTTGATTGATTTCCAATTCAAATTTTCCAACAATTGATGAAAAAAAAATGACTATGAAAAGTTTGGGCCCGATTTTGCAATGTTTTAAATTATTTCCTTAAGTTTTTTTGTCAAATTGAGTTCATTGATATCATAGCATGCTAAATTTTAATGTTTCAATGTTGATTATTGTTTAGCAAGTTCAACTATGTTCATTTTAATAAATTATTTGCCAGTTTTAAATTTAAAACAGAGATCAATTTCTAAAGGATCTGTTTATCATTTTCATCTTCCAAGTATGGAAATTTCATTTCTATTCTAGTCTAATACATTTAAGTGATTTAATCAAACCATTTAATAGCTAAAATGTAAAGTCTGATTTCCAATTTTATCATATTTTCAAAAGGACAAAGTAATGCAATTCCTTTCATACGTATTCCTTTTTTCATTTTTCAAACAGAGATTTCAAATACAAAATTTAATAATCAATTTAAATGCAACAATGCAAAAAGGAAAACATTTCATTCATTCATTGATTTCAAATGCAATTTTACAACTCCTTTCATTTTATATTCCTTCCAAAATCATTTCAAATTAAAATATATATAAATTTACATTTCTTTTTTTTTCAAAAAAACAAAAAAATAGTATATAAATTTGTCACATTTCAAATTTACAACTTTCATAGCCCAATACAAACATCTTTCCATTTACAAAACATTTACAATTTCATCCACTTCAAAGTGGGAAAGGTTACAAAGAATTTTATTTCTCAAGGACTATCAAAACTATATTTTCCCTCTCTCTAGAACAACAACATGCAAAGTTCCTTTTCTTCCAATTTGATCACAACAAAAGTGGGGGAAAGGCAACGCTCTCCACCCAACCAAGACATCCAATGAAGAGGAGAAGCCATCCTTCTTCATTGGCCCCGAGCCCCAACCACAATGCAATAGAAGGTGTGATTTCAACTCATGGCAACAACAAGCTTCCACAAAACACACAACATTCTTTCAACATGCACATTTCAAATTAAAACACAAGTCCAAAAAAAAACAATAGTTTACAACACATGAAAACACACAAACAAAACTCAAGCTTCATCATGCAAGCCAAAGGAGCAAGAGCTATGGGGGAAGCTGCTTATGCCTCCCAATGGGAATTGGGCATCCACCTGTAACAAACCACCAATATAATTCATCACACATATCCTTATGCCCCCCACAATCCCTCCTTATGCCCCCCCACAAATTTCCTTATGCCCCCACAAAGTAAGAAATGCAAGCTATTTCTTTTCCATGGTGGATCCCAAACCCAAACTCCCTCCACAAGAAATTTTGATGCCACTGGCATTCCCTTATGCCCCCCCACATGATTCCCCATAGCCTTCTCCTACACCATTCCTATGGTAGTCTACCCAAACAACCAATAAACACACAAAACATTCACCATTCACACAAACAAAAAGAAATAAAACATAAATGAAGAGCTAAGCTCCTACCTCTCCATGGTAGATTTTGTTCCAAACAACAAGCTTTCAAAAAAACACAGTCCCAAAATCAGCAACCAACAAGCATGCAAAGTTCTCCAATCTCCTTCCAAAAGCAAGAGCTCCAATCAACAAGAAAATTCACCCCAAGGAAGCATGCAAAATGTTTCAACAACCCAAAACAAAGCAAAGAGTTTCAATTTTATAGAGGAGGGAAGAGAAGAGGATGAGGTGGATCCATGTAGGATGCCACATCACACATCCTCAACTCCAACACAAAAGTCAAATTTCATTCTCCAATGCACAATAAAGAGGTGGGTGAAAATATGACAAATAAACTTACACACTCCAAAAAGCCCACACCCCAAAGGACTGAATTAAATAAAATGTAAGAAGAGTGCAATTAAAACATGCAACTTGATTTATAAAAATGCATTATAAAAGGTCTAAAATCAACCCTCCAACCATAGGTATGGTTGGTAAATAAAATTAAGAGGTATGGGACAAGTTTTACTTGTCCCACAAGCCTCCAAAAATAGCCTCCAAGGACAAATTTGAATTTCCAAGGAGGTGGAGTGTTTCATACTCCAAAATCTGACTTACACAACTCTTACACATACTTACACACACTTACACACTTACTTACACACACCTTACAACATTTAATACAAGGGCCAACAACTTTAATAATTACTTTCTTATATCCCAATTTAATTAATTAAATTTTAACCATATGTTTTCTCACATTAATCTACCACAATTTAATTAAATAAAAGAAAGGGACACATCACTAATAAAATACATACAAACAATAATAAAAAGGAACCACATTAATAAAATACACAAAACCCCTTGGTCACATTCAAAGGTGATCCCCCCCATGGGAATCCCCTAAAAAACACACACACACACACAAAACATGTTGCCATGGTGACCTTGTTGAATTCATCTAGAATTCCAATGTGGTTGGTCTCCAATCCCCCGATGTTTGTTGTGATATTTTAACCTGCAAAACACAAATACCTCCTTCGGCCTCATGGCCATATCAGAACATCCAACATGATATAAATATAATCACAAAATCATCTATACATATGAATCACAACAACATCAAGGAAATCAACAATATCACTTACAATTTATATCAACAACTATATCATCATCATATAATGTCCATTTTCTAGGTCTACTCACAATATCCAAAATCACATGTCCCGAACAACATTCAAAATATATCCATGTCAAATAGTATATCATCATCCACATATGAAGTGTCTCTAATAATCATCATGCATCATAACTAAATCAAGATCAACAATAATCCATGGTCCAACATCTAACATCATACTAAATCAAAACCATAATAATGTCCATAATGTAATCAACAGTATCAAGATCAGTATAAAAAGGTGTCAAAGGGAAGTGGGCACTACATCCCCCTCCCCTTAGACTCGACTTCCTCCTGGAAGTCACTGGAACAAATGTGGAAACTGAACTCGTAATAAGGTAGCATCCTCCCATGTAGCTGCAGTCTCATCATATCTATCCCACTGCACCCAAACCTGATCAACCTCTCTACCTCAAAGGCCCAGGGTCCTATGATCTAGGATGCAAATGGGCTCCACCATCACCTACCCCTGATCCTGCACCTGTAATGATGTCCAATCTAACACATGAGAAGGATCTGCAATATATCTCCTAAGAACTAAAACATGAAAACATCATGTATGTGAGACAAGCTAGGTGGCAATGCTAGATGGTAGGCCAAAGGGCCGATACGCTCCAAGATCTCAAAAGGACCAATGAATCTAGGAGCTAACTTAGAACCTTTTCCATAATGGATAGGGCTCTTGTGTGGCCTAACACATGAAGGAACACCTTCATGCCCACATCAAAACTATGGTCGATCCTATGTTGATCTACATACTTTTTCTACTCTCTATGTCATGTGCCCTGTAATCTCTGTCGATCTAATCACACCACCACCTGCTGCTCCATGTCCTGTAAAAGAGCTGGTCCAAGAGAAACTCTGTCCTCTAACCTGTCCTAAGCTAAGAGGTGTCCTGCACTCTCTACCATACAAATCCTGAAAAGGAGCCATGCCTATAGAACTCTGAAAACTATTATTGTAGGAAAACTCCACCAAGTACATGTACTCCTCCCATTTAGACTGTTGATCCATCACATACATCCTGAGCATGTCCTCTAAAATCTGATTCACTAGTCTATCCATCTGTCTCGGGGTGATATGTTGTGCTGAAGTTGATTCTCATCCCGAGGGCATGTTGCATGGTAGTCCAAAAATGGGAAGTGTACAAAGGATCATGGTCACAAATGATCTTCATGGAATCCCATGCAACCTGACAATCTCATCCAAATATACCCATGCCATTGCTCTAGTTGTATAAGTGGTCTTCACAGAGAAAAGTGAGCCACTTTTGTCAATTTATCAACCGTGACCATGATGGCATCGTGGTGATATCTCGACATCGGTAGCCCAACAATGAAATCCATGGAAATGGTGTCCCACTTCCATTCTAGTATAGCATGAGGAAAAAGAAGGCCAGCTGGATGTTGATGCTTGCCTTAACTCTCTGGCACTCTAAACATCATGACATGAACTGGGCCACATCTCTCATGAAGTCCTCTCCAATGATACAACTATCTCAAGGTGGCGTGCATCTTCTTCACCCCGGGATGGGCTGAATAGGGTGCATGATGTGCCCTCTACCAAGATGTCCGCCTCAAGCCTCCATCTCTGGGAACATAAATCCAGCCTCTGTGCCTGAGAAGACCATCTGCCTCTAAGGAAAAACCATCAAACTTCCCCTCGAGGGGTCTCTGAGACTCGATCTCTACTCGAACTGCAATGTAGAAGTTGTCAAGAGGAAGTTGCTAAAGAATCCTACTCCAAAATCTATGCTCACTGAGGTGGCCATAACCACATGTCTCATCTACTGAGAGCATCTACTACCACATTCTCCTTCCCCTTCACATGCTCGATCTCCATATCATACTCACAAAGAAACTCCATCCATCCAATGCCATGCGATGAGAGTGTTGAGATTGGGCTGCGTGAAGAGGTGATGAAGACTCAAGTGATCTATGTCCTGAGTGTGAATCTCCGACCAAGAAGAAAGTGCCTCCATCAAACCAAAGCATGCACAACTACCACAAGCTCAAGATCATGAGTTAGATAATTAAGCTCGTAATCCTTGAGTTTGTGAGACTCAAAAGCACACTACTCCCTCCCCGCATCAACACACCTCCAAGCCCTGCTAAGAAGCATCCGTGCAAAAAAAAACTCACCCCTGTGGATCCAACACACTACAAGAATAGGTGTTGTAGTGAGACATTCCTTAGTGTCCTGAAAGGCTTGCTCACATCACATCTTTCGACCAAACAAACTTCTTCCCTTTCCTCTGAAGGGAAGTGATAGGGTGTGCAATCCGAGAGAAGTCTTGAACAAAAAATCTCCGTAGTAACCTACTAATCCCATGAAGCTTGCACACCTCAGTCACAGTAGTGGGTGTTGGCCAATCCATAATGGCTCTAATCTTGGAAGGATCGATGGTGATACCTTCCCTAGAAATGATATGACCCAAATATTGCACCTCTATTTGAAAGAATGCACACTTCTCCAAGTTCCCGTAAAGTCTGCTCTCCGAAGACACTGAAGAACCTGGTGAAGGTGCCCTCATGCTCCTCACGTGTACGTGAGTAAATCAAAATGTCATCAAGGAAGATGAGCATGAAGTGATCTAAGAAGGTCCTGAATACCCCATTCATCAAACTCATAAATACTATGGGGGCATTAGTCAAACCAAAAGGCACCACTGTGAACTCATAGTGCCCATATCATAAAAAAAGGTGGTCTTATGAATGTCCACCTCAAAATCCTTAGCTGATGGTAACCTGACTTAAGATCAATCTTAGAGAAAATTGTGGCTCCCTTCATCTGATCAAACAAGTCATCAATATGTGGAAGGGGATAATGATTCTTGATCGTTACCTTATTCAACTGGTGGTAATCAATACACAACCACAAGGATCCATCCTTCTTCTTCACAAAAGATCACCGGTGCACCCCAAGGGGATACACTAGGATGGATAAGGCCTTTCTCCAAAAGGCCCTCAAGCTATGCAACTTGAGCTCACAGAGCTCTGGGGTGGTCATCCGATAAGGTGCTTGTGAGATAGGCTCTACTCGGAACTAGATCTATATGAAAATCAATCTCACGTGGGGGTGGTAACCCCAGTAGCTCCCCTAGAAAGACATCTACAAACTCTCTCAAAATGGGATGATCATCTAGTGATGGTCCACTAGACCCATCCTCTGATATGTCACTAACTATAATAGCATACATCAACCCCATCACACACACCGCTTAAGCTACATAGTGGAGATGGTGTGAATAGAAATGGGTCTCCTGACCCATAAAATCACCGACTCAACTCCCAAATCATCTACACAAGATATAGTCTTGTGGTAACAATCCATCCTGGCCCTGTGTGTAGATAACCAATCCATACCCAAAATGACTCCATACGAGCCCAAAGGAAGGATACGAGATCGAGGTAGTGGTGAAAGGTCCCAAATCCACTACACACTCCTTAACTAAGGAGTCTACAGAGATCTTGGCTCCAAAAGCCATCTCAACATCCCAACTATGACCCTACCTAACTACCACCAACCTGCATCGCTCTACTAAAGATGGTGTAATGAAAGAATCAGAAGAACCAGAATCAAACAATATAGAGGTAGGAATACCCCCAATGCTACTGTAGTCTCAATGACTGTACTCTGATGCTCTAGCCTGGTGGTTCTCAACCACTACATAAATCCTGTGGCTATGTCCCATGTCACCAAAAAGTCGGCTCGAGATCTGTGTCTTACCCTTGTTATTAGGGTTCTGTGGGTAGTCTCTCCAAAAATGTCCTAACACCACAACCAAAACATCCTCCTGATCCTCCCCAATGAGTAGCACCTCCAGTAGGTGCCCTGGAAGTCTGTGGTGTGGATCCTGATGATCCAGCTATGGTCTGCTGAGGTCTCTCTGTGAGCTCCCACTGACTGAGCTCTAGGTCCACCTTGTGTCCTGATGGGACCCCTAGGAGGAGGCCCCATACTCCGACCTCTCTGTGCATCTCTGTGGAGGTCTATGAGGTGGGTGGGATTGTTGCTGCTGTTGTGGTCTAAATGATGACTATGTTAAACCTATCCACCATGAGGAAGAGGTACTCGACCCCGATCGATCTTGTCTGTCTACATCTATCATATGTGGCTCGGACTCGGACTCGGTCTCTAGCCTAGTCTGGGTCTTCCCCGAGTCTCCTCTGCTATATAGGCCTTCTCGATGGCCTCAACTAATGTCCTGTGGGACAATGGATCCAACACCTACACCTCCAATGTCTAGATTCAGCCCGGATGACCTGTGGATCACACTGCTCATCCTGCATGTACTCAACATACTGGAGTAGATCCAAAAACCTACTCTCATACTCTACTACTGAAAGAGATGCCTATCGAGGTCATGAAACTCATCTATCCACTGTTGTATGAACCTCCGTGACAAATATCTACTCCTAAATCTCTCCTCAAATAGCTCCTAGGTCACTATCTCAGAATCAACATGGAGCTTTCTACTCCTCTATCCTCCACCATACTCCTACTCCATCCCTCAGTAGATGGATCACAACATGAGCTTTGTGTTGCTAGAACAAGGACAAAGCTTGAAGCAACCACTCAAGCTCACTAGCCTAGGCCTCTACCTGAAATCCACCTATGTCACCAGAATAATGTGAGGGTCGAAGCTTTCAGGATCTCGATGTGATGTGATCTAGCGTGTGGTCTGATGGCCTCTAGGTCTCTCTGCATGCTCATCCCTAAGCCTAGGGCTCGAGACCTCTCTCTATGCTCTAAAACTTGGTCACCCTATCCCCTCTGTGGTGACTCTACCCTGGCTGACTCTGCATGGGAGTTCTCTCCTCTATGCTCCTCTCGTTGGGTCGAGGAGATGCCTGAGCATCAACAGATGGCTCCCTATCATGTCTGGCTGCATGTCCTCCTCCTAATCCTCCACAGAGTGGACATTAACATCCTGAAGAGTCTACAAAATCTGGGGTAGGATGGCTGCTACACCCTGATCTGGTGGTGGTAAGTCTGGGTCTATGTGAAAATTCCCTCCTCCCCATCCATCACCTGCCCTCCCACAGACCAAGGTGAGAGTTAGTTCATTTTTCTAAGTTTTATTCAATTTCCATGTTTACTAAAATATGCAATTTCTAAACTAAGTTGTTTTCTAGATTTAAAAGTGTGCTAGGTTTAAGTTTCATGTCCCAAGTTTTCTAGTGTGCCCAATGGTCCAAGATTTTGAACCACTTGCTCTGATACCAAGTGTGATGCCCACTAAAACAACCCACTTGAGACCCAGAAACAACCTAGGATTAGTTAGGAAAATTATGGAATAATTTTTTTTTTTTTAAAGGAGTCTACTACCAGGTTACAAGGCAACAACTGCCACTAACAAGTTCTAGAACAATTTAAATCTACTAGAACATACTTTTTTTCCTTTATTAACAATTATTAGAGGTCACAAGGTCCAAAATTTAGGGTTAGAAGTTTCAATTAGGTTCAGAGGGTAAATTATCACCATACCCACTCTCTAACAGGCTTAGAGTTTCAACTTGATTTTTCTCACACTTAACACATTCAAAATTTCCCTAAATCATTCCCATTGGATAGGAAATTTCCTCACCTTTCCAATGATATAAAGAAGTCCTCCTAACTCCTTATAAAACTCAAGTTATGGGCCGATGGGCCTTGGGGTGAAAATTTTCCCCAAAGGTGGGCCTGGGCCCAGGGATGAAAATTTCCCAAAAAAAAAGGGGGTCACTTTTTTGGGGTGGGGGGGAAGACTTTGAAATTTTTTGGGGGGGAAAAAAACCAATTTTGCCACCCATGCCCCACAGGTCCACCAGGGACATGTGGTCCAAGCTCCAAGCCAAAGGGGAAAAAAATGAGGGAAGGGGTGGGGTGGTGGTGGAGGTTTTGAGGGAATTTTCCAAAGGGGGAAAAGGGATAAGTTTGCACATGTGGGCCCACGCATCCGCATGGAAGGATTTTTCAAGAGGGCAAGGGGGGGGGGCAGGGGAGAGGTTTTAAAATTTTTTTCCAAAAAATTTTTTTCAAAAAAGATAAAGGCATGGGTTCCAGTTCCCTCCCCTCCCCCCATTATGCCACCCCATGTGCCACGTGGCACCTTTCATGGAGATTGCAGATTGTGGGACCATGGGGAGGAAAATTTAAAAAAAAAATTTTTTTTTCCTCCATGAGAAAAAAAGTTCCAAGGAAAAAAAAAGTGTTCCGCCTCCATGCCTCGTGAGGCCACGTGGCAGCCTCTCCGATTGGTCATGGGCAGGGGGGGGGGAAAATGTTAAAAATTTTCCCAAAAAAATTATTAAGTTTAAGGAAAATTTTGGGCCGTGGGCCCGCCAAGGAAAATTTTCCCAAAATTTTAATGCCAGTGAAGAAAACTTCATAAGGCCATAAATTTTGATAGAAAGCTCGGTTTTGGGAAAACAAGGACTTTTCTGGAAATCTCTCGATGCCCTCTTTGCACAAGAATCATAAATTTTAGATTTTGATAAAGTTTAAGGGGTCAATTTTAAGAAAAATGGCCTGTAAGGATTTTTAAAAGCAAACGGTAAATTTTAACTTATAAATTTTGTTCAATTTGATCTCCTCCTTCACTCAACATGCCAAAAAGACATGGAGAATTATTCTAAGAAGGATTTAGGGATGTATTTGGAAGGTAATTTTTCTTGATTGATTTCCAATTTGAATTTTCCAACAATTTGACAAAAAAAGAAACTGTGAAAAGGTTTGGGCCCGATTTTGCAATGTTTTAAATTATTTCCTTAAGTTTTTTTGTCAAATTGAGTTCATTGATATCATAGCATGCTAAATTTTAATGTTTCAATGTTGATTATTATTTGCAAGTTCGAACTGTTCATTTTAGATAAATTATTTGCCAATTTTAAATTTACAACAGAGATCAATTTCTAAAGGATCTATTTATCAATTTCATCTTCCATATATGGAAATTTCATTTCTATTCTAGTCTAATACATTTAGTTGATTTAATCAAACCATTTAAAGCTAAAATGTAAAGTCTGATTTCCAATTTTGTCATATTTTCAAAAGGACAAAGTAATACAATTCCTTCATACGTATTTTTTTTCCATTTTTCAAACAGAGATTTCAAATAACATTTAAATTTAAAATTTAATAACAACAATGCAAATAAAGAAAGGTAAAACATTTCATTCATTCATTGAATTCAAAAATACAATTTTACAACTTTTTTTTATATTCTTTCAATTCATTTTTAAATACATATAGAATATTTCATTTTCTTTTCAAATGAACAAAAAAAAAAATATATATATATCTTTTCACATTTCAAATTTACAAATTTCATAATCAATACAAACATCTTTCCATTACAAAACATTTACAATTTCATCCACTTCAAAGTGGGAAAGGTTACAAAAGAATTTATTTCACAAGGGACTGTCAAACTGTCTTTTTCCTCTGCTCTAGAACAACAACATGCAAGTTCCCTTTTCTTCCAATTTGATCACAACAAAAGTGGGGGAAAGGCAATGCTCTCCACCCAACCAAGACATCCAATGAAGAGGAGAAGCCATCCTTCTTCATTGGCCCCCGAGCCCCAACCACAATGCAATAAAGGTGTATTTCAACTCATGGAAACAACAGGCTTCCAAAAATACACACACATTCTTTCAACATGCACATTTCAAATTAAAAACACAGTCCAAACAAAACAATAGTTTACAACTGCATTGAAAACATTAAACAAAACTCAGGCTTCATCATGCAAGCCAAAGGAGAAAAGAGCTATGGGGGAAGCTGCTTATGCCTCCCAATGGGAATTGGGCATCCACCTGTAACAAACCACCAATATAAATTCATCACACATATCCTTATGCCCCCACAATCCCTCCTTATGCCCCCCAAATTTCCTTATGCCCCCACAAAGTAAGAAATGCAAGCTATTTCTTTTCCATGGTGGATCCCAAACCCAAACTCCCTCCACAAGAATTATGATGCCACTGGCATTCCCTTATGCCCCCCACATGATTCCCCATAGCCTTCTCCTACACCATTCCTATGGAAGTCTACCCAAACAACCAATAAACACACAAAACATTCACCATTCACACAAACAAAAAGAAAATAACAACATAAAGAAGAGCTAAGCTCCTACCTCTCCATGGTAGATTTTGTTCCAAACAACAAGCTTTCAATGTCAAAAAACAGTCCCAAAATCAGCAACCAACAAGCATGCAAAGTTCTCCAATCTCCTTCCAAAAGCAAGAGCTCCAATCAACAAGAAAATTCACCCCAAGGAAGCATGCAAAATGTTTCAACAACCCAAAACAAAGCAAAGAGTTCAAATTTTATAGAAGAGGGAAGAGAAGAGGATGAGGTGGATCCATGTAGGATGCCACATCACACATCCTCAACTCCAACACAAAAGTCAAATTTCATTCTCCAATGCACAATAAAGAGGTGGGTGAAAATATGACAAATAAACTTACACACTCCAAAAAGCCCACACCCCAAAGGACTGAATTAAATAAAATGTAAGAAGAGTGCAATTAAAACATGCAACTTGATTTATAAAAATGCATTAAAAGGTCTAAAATCAACCCTCCAACCATAGGTATGGTTGGTAAATAAAATTAAGAGGTATGGGACAAGTTTTACTTGTCCCACAAGCCTCCAAAAAATAGCCTCCAAGGACAAATTCGAATTTCCAAGGAGGTGGAGTGTTTCATACTCCAAAATCTGACTTACACAACTCTTACACATACTTACACATCACTTACACATACTTACAACATTTAATACAAAACCAACAACTTTAATAATTACTTTCTTATGTCCCAATTTAATTAATTAACTTTTAACCATATGTTTTCTCACATTAATCTACCACAATTTAATTAAATAAAAGAAAGGGACACATCATAAAATAAAATACACAAACAATAAAAAAAGGAACCACATTAATAAAATACACAAAACCCCTTGGTCACATTCAAAGGTAATCCCCCCATGGGAATCCCTAAAAAAAAACACACACACACACAAAACATGTTGCCATGGTGACCTTGTTGAATTCATCTAGAATTCCAATGTGGTTGGTCTCAATCCCCCGATGTTTGTTGTGATATTTTAACCTGCAAAAACACAAATACCTCCTTCGGCCTCGTGGCCATATCAGAACATCCAACATGATATAAATATAATCACAAAATCATCTATACATATGAATCACAACAACATCAAGGAAATCAACAATATCACTTACAATTTATATCAACAACTATATCATCATCATATAATGTCCATTTTCTAGGTCTACTCACAATATCCAAAATCACATGTCCCGAACAACATTCATAATATATCCATGTCAAATAGTATATCATCATCCACATATGAAGTGTCTCTAATAATCATCATGCATCATAACTAAATCAAGATCAACAATAATCCATGGTCCAACATCTAACATCATACTAAATCAAAACCATAATAATGTTTTACATGGGGTGCAGTGTATACTAGCCCACTTAGGAGTGGTACTAGATTGATGGAGGGAGAGATCTTTACATGGGACGTGTATACTAGCCCACTTATAGGTATCAACACTTGATCACCTACATGAAGATGAGGAGCTTGAGTCCTGCTACCTTACTATAAATATGGTCATGTGAACATATTACGATTGGACAACCATTGGGTATTATGCAAGATAGACATCCAAACGAGCCATCATGCGAGAGGTTGGGAGATGGTGGGGGCATGACATAGAGGACATATGAGAGATATAACCTTTTATAGGTGAGCATTTGATGACCTACAAATTCATATAGTGACTTGGAGGCCATATAAATTATATCAAGTGGCGTAAAAATGTAGTTGAGATGATGACAACAAAGGTAGAGCACTACCTCATAGGAAATCATATCCGTATCCTAGAGTGGAGCGAGTAGACAGGGTATAGTGCCAAATTTAGGCTATACAAGGCATACTAAGTGTAGAGAGATGGTATGCACATGTTGCGTGGGAGACTTTTACTTTGGGCCATGTAGTAGGGCCAAGATAGCCTTATAGATATTCTATGGAGTAATCCCATAGGCATGGGATGTGTGAGAACATGTGGTGATCTAGGTATTATTGACGATTATCTTTGCAAATGAACCGTCAGAGTTGTTGGATACCTTAGGTTAGTGGGACGTGCGCCCTAAGGTAACATTCCTATTTTAAAGAATCTATCTCTTCTCTGTGGGGTGAGATGAGGGTTAAAGAAAAATCAAACCTAGCACAAAACTAACAGAAGTGATCCGCAGAAAAAGGGGAGAAGTTAATCAAGAATCCAATTGCTTGAAATGGGGAAAAGGTGAGCAATGAAAAGGGTGGACAAAATGCACCACATGCCAGAGATAGATTCACACAAAACACCACTTCAAACCCATTAAGCATAGCTTCTAAAACCCGTAGTGAACATTAGAAATATGCACAGTATACCAACAACGAAATAAAGGCTATTAGAGACGATAAAAACATGCAAAGGATGGATGAAATGCATCACAAGACATATTATATTGCTCCAAAATTGTACAGTATAACAATCAACAAGTAAGAGGCAAGAATTCCATTACAAAGCTTCAAGAAGAAGGCTTGGGCTCCCAGCTCATCCCCCTAGCAGGGAAGAAACAGGGGCAGAGAAGAAACATGACTAACTCCCTTGGGCTATGAGACCCAGATTACAATATATAGAATCACAAAGAGAGAAGAGTGAAATATTGAAATTACTTTTCCAACCACTTGCAAGATGTAATAAATGAGTGTAATTAATGAAATCTTGCTTGCAAAAGACTCCCCATGTTTTCCCATGACCTGCAATAGTGAAAGAATGATGGCCATGCTCATTAAATGCATTCCTAACCACTTTCCAACTGTCTCTTTGAACTAAGCTTATTTTCCTCAAAAATCACCATCAAAGCTTCATCATTATATGCATTTATTTATTTTTGTGTTATTCTCGAGTTTTTATTTTAACGAGACCAATTTTGTGAAAATCCGTTGAGAATTGCAAAAGTTATGGTCTTCTGAGTGTGAGTAGCTATTTTGAGTTTGTCAGGGATTTCTGCATTTTACGGGATTGAGCATTTAATTTATTGGAGCTGGAGATGTTTCTTTTATTTTCACCCACCTACCCTTACTAAAAATAATAGTTTTTGTGGTGTAGAGGATGTCAAGAGCTTTCTGAAAAGTCCAATTTTGTGAAAATCAAAGTTCGGGTCAAAAGTTATGCTCGTTTGAACTTCGGGGTCGGGCGTTCCACGTGGGCTCTCACAATATTTTAAAAGATCTAAGCATTTAAAATTCCTAGTGGGTTTCATGATTAATCCTACATTTAATTGACTGATGCCAATATTTTGCAACCTACTTTGGGTTCGAGTATATTCATGCTAAGCTCCATGTGGAAGCCATGCACATCTTTAGGGCCTCCGCTTTTCTTGCACCTTTTGAAAGTGCACCAAGATGACACGTGGCACCTTCCATGACTCCTTTTTACTTTTCATGAGTTCGTAATGAGACTTGTTGCACATTAATACAAGGAACCTCTCTTGGTGGGCCCCTTACCATTCGAACCCACGTGGAAGTCCGCGGGGGTTTGGAGTTTCACTTTTCCCTCACTTTTTGGAATTGCGTCGAGCTGACACTTGGCGCCTTCCGCAACTCTTCTACTTTTCCTTACTGACTTGTTCCTGGATTGGTTTTGACTCGCCGAGTCAGGTTTATTCATTTTTTCACCATGATTTGGCCAAGTCCTTACAAAAATGCTAAAGGCTTTACTCATCTTACATTAGTCCAAGATTCTCAGAGCTATCTTGATTAACCAATAGGAATTTTCTTGTTATCTAATTTTAGCGGGCGGTGGAGGAAATTTGATAACAAGGTACCACTATAGATAATGGTGCTTGGTATGTGATAGTACTACCACGAGATGATTACTATACTATAGGAGGCCTTAAGAAGCCGGGATAGGAACAACAACAACAGGGGTTTAGGGACAACAATTGAGAGATAGGGCTAGACTTGGCCGGCGGGAGGAAAAGGATGAGGCACATGGAAAGGGACGGGACCACAGGTGTAGGCCGTACATGGGTTATAGGTATAGGGAAAATGGGTACCACAAGTATAGGTGCCACAGGGCCTTCAAGTACATTTTATTTAACGGGTGCCTTCTTAGCATGTTTTACAACAAATGTACCATTAGAAGAATTGCCATCACATCTTACACCAAGTAGTCTAGGTGTTTTGGTAGGACATGGGTAGATGGATATGGGTGGGGTGGAAAAAGGGCCACCATAGATAGTAGTTTCTAGCTTCAGAGTGATACCGGGAGTAATAGGTGGGCCATTAGTGGTCGTTCTATAGGCAAAGAGAGACATAGTCGTAATGCGTGGAGATGTGGTACTTATTACAATGCGGGTCTTATAGAGGCAAGCGAGAGCAGAGATCCATATATTTGGTTTCTCTTATGTAATAGCTACCTAGAAGATGATCACTAAATAATATCAACTTGCTATAGAGAGGGACCAACTTATGGCCGAGAGGACATAGCTAAGAGTGGACATAACACAGATTACGGGAGAGCAATACGCTCTACATCGTGCAAAAGTGGTCGGTGGATCTAGAGACATTTTTATGATTTTGTGTCTCGCATGTGGTGAGGCGGGATATTATAGAGAACTATACCATTTGGTGGTACCAAAGGTCTAGAGGGCACCTTCTTATAGCCAGAGGTTAGGTAGCAGATTGACAAGGTCATAAAGACCATCAAGATTAGTGTAATTAGTACAAACATCGTCATCGAGTCATAGGATGGATAGTCGACATATGAGAGAGTCAATATTGACTCTTATTATGTGACAAATGATATATACACATGTACTTTTTGTATATTCCTTGAGATGAAGGAACATTTTTTTATCAATGCCCATGATGGCATACCGGCATATATATGATTTTGTCAAGATACATTAGTATATAGACATTGATGATTTTTTATATGTACATGATGGACATTTATGTATACTTCATGTGATGATGAGATATTGTGTTAGCCCATGTTTAATTATGTTTTATTATGAGAAGAGGGATAAATATGATCACTATTACCCCGGATGATATGATGTTATGTGATGTGATGTGATTTTATTATGATGATTCTATTTTATGGTGATGTAGCTTAGCATACATGTTGATATATTAGCCTTGATTTATGATATGTGATGATACAAATGTTATTGATGAAATGATAACACACAAGGTATAAGAAAATAACACAAGTACAAGGAACAATTAACAAATATAATATATACACATGTTAAACAACACAAAGCAAGAACTAATCTAGTTAATTAAACAATAGATTAATCTAAGAGCATGCAAGACAACATGGTATATGTACAAATAAGAAACATGATTATGTACAAGAAAATAAACAAATAGACAAGAAATACGACATTGCTAATGTTTTTGGAACATTTTGAAACATTTTGTACTTTTTACTTTGTTTGATATTTTTTTTTCGTGAGACAATTGTTATATTGTTTTTTGGGTTTTGTATAAGACATATTTGAATGTTTGGAAGTTTTTTGAATTTTTAGATTTTTTTGGAAATTTTTCCGAAGCTATGTATAGGAAAGAAAAAAATTCAAGGATGTCCCCAACAAGAGGTGAGAATGTACAAGGGAAAAACCTCGCATATATACAAGAGTAGAACTAGTCGGATCAAGGCCACGAAGGATAGGCTCAAAATGATTTTTAGACACACGGGAGAAGGAATAGATTAGGATGAAGTGATCATGCCCCTAGGAGTGAGATGCTTGTGAACAATGAATCCTCCTATGGTGTTGGAAACTATTTTTCACCAAAGGACTTGTCCAAAGTGCCACAATTGCGTGGTTTTCACACTTGGACAAATTTATTTCTCTTTAATGTTTTTGATTTTTTTTTTTTTAGAATTCCCCAAGCTCAAGAATATAAAATCTTGAGATGAATGATTTTTATAGGTCCTTGGAGATCTTTACCATTAAGATATACAAGCTTATAGGCCCTGAAACCAAATTTATTCATGACAATGTATGGCCCTAACTAGTTAGGCTCAATTTTTCCTTTCTTTTCACGTTCTTTGGTGGTGTTAAATTGGTTTTCTTTAAGAACAAGATCACCTACCTCAAATTCACGAGGGATGATACATTTATTTTAGCTTACATGGATTCGATTTTGATACACTTTAAGGTGATCTAGGGCGTGAAGGTGTTTCTCATCAAGGAGCTCAAGATATTTTAATCGACAACTCTGTAATCCTCATATTTATCCAAATAATCTCACAAGGATATTCTCAAAGAGGGGATCTTGATCTCTAGGTGTATAATGGCTTCAATACCAAATACCAAGGAATATGGGGTTGCACCTGTAGGTGTGTGGATGGAAGTACGATAGGCCCAAAGGCGGGATGGATTTGGAGGTGCCAATTGTAGCTGGTTTTACTAACCATTTTATCCATAATCCATACAATCATTTTATTGGTGGCCTTAGCTTTCCCATTACCTTGGGGGTAATAAGGTGTAGACCAATTTTGGTGAATTTTAAAGTGTTGGCACAAAGCCTTCACTTGCTTGTTTTTGAATGACTTACCATTTTCAGATACAATGGCAGAAGGGATGTCATAATGGAAAATGATATGGTTCATGATGAACTTGGAAATCGAGCACCTATAACATAAGTGAGAGGAACAACCTCTACCCATTTGGTAAAGTACTCAGTGGCAGTGATAATGTGTTTGTGGCTGTCAGATGAGGTAGGGGTGAGTTTTCCTATAAGATCGATCCCCCATTTGGAAAATGGCCATGGTGTTATGATAGGTTGTAATGACTGAGATGGTGCATGGATCAAGTTACCATGCTTCTAACATAGGATACATTTCCTCACATACTAGAAACAATTTGTTTCCATAGTAGGCCAGTAGTATCCCACTTGTAGGAGTTTCTTCGCAAGAACCATTCCACTAGTATGAGCCCTACAGATGCCTTTGTGCACCTCTTTTATTTCTTGGAAAGATTCTTTCGAATTAAGGTAACGTAACAAAGTCCCATCATAGCCTCTACAATAGAGACTACCCCAAGTAGGGTATAACGGGATATTCATTGGATAAGGGTTCATTTTTTGGAATGGGAAATGTCAGGTGGGAAAGTACCATCCTACAGGTAATTATAAATGTCAACATACCAAGGGGAAAGGTGACCAACAACTTCACATACCAAACATGATTCTAGAATGTCATAGGATGGTAATGCCAAATGATCTATAAGGAACTGAAAATCCCTAGATTCTAGAGGTAGGCGTAGTATGGATCCAATGCTAGCCATAACATCTGCTAATCGGTTCTTAGTACATGGATCTTGATGAAAATAAATTAGAAAAAAATACTCTTTCAGGGTGTCCACCATGTGTTTTTATGGGATAAGATTCTCATATTTGACTTTGTACTCATCATTCACCTGTTTGATGATTAGTTGGGAGTCACCAATAACCTCAACTTGTTTGATGTTCCATTTGATAGTGACTTTAAGTCCTATAATGAGAGCTTCATATTTGACAATATTGTTTGTACATGGGAAGCTGATTCTAAAAGATTGTGGGATGAGATATCCTATGGGATTAATAAGGATTACTCTAGCTCTTGAGCCATTAAATGTGAATGACCCATCAAAGTATATATTCTAGGTTGATGATTCTTTAATATATAGAACATAAGCATCTGGTAGATCCAAACTTAAGGGTTCCATTCTGGAAGGGGTGATTCATCTAGTTGAACCGCAAGCACTTATCATTTAACTTCTTTTTATAGACATATTCAATGTCAAACTCACTCAACAAAATGATGCAATTATCCATCCTTCCTTTAAGTGCCGGTTTTGACAAGAGGTATTTGAGAGGGTCAACTTGAGATATTAGCTTAGTATGATGGTTCAAAAGGTAATGGAGAATTTTTTAGAAGGAAAAAACAACAACTAAGAAATCTTTTTCAATTTGTGGGTAATTGAGCTCATATGTGATTAAGGTGCGGTTAAGATAATAAATGACTATTTCTTTGTGTTGGGAATCATACTATGCCAAGAGAGTGCCTATAACAAATGGAGTAGCAAATATGTATGACAAAAAGGTTCACATAGGGTAGGTGGTATAAGAACTAGTGGATTTGCCAAATATTGATTGAGTAAAGTAAAGGCTTGTTGGAAATCCGGAATAGATGGGTGAAGGAATGACACTTTTATACAAGTTGTGAGATGAATCTTTGAATGACATGAATTTTACCTTGCAAGCTGCGCAACTATTTGAGGTTCTTAAAAGGATACATCTTAGTGATATCACCGACTTTAACATGATATGCTTCAAATTCCACGCCTAGACACAATGAATCCCAATAGTTTCCCTGAGATAACTCCAAAAACACACTTCTTAGGATTCAAATGGACCTTATAATCCCAAAGTCATTCAAATATGTGGCAAAGGATCATCAGGTGTTCTTCTCTAGTTTTATACTTTCCAAGGATATCATCAACATAATCCTCTATAATGTCATGTAACATGTCATGAAATATGACAGTCATAGCTCTCTGATATGTAGCACCTGCATTCTTGAGGCCAAAAGGCATGACATGCTAATAGAAGGTACTGTTATCCAAATTTCACCCCCCAGAGTTAATTTGATAACATGCATCAGATTTTTAGTTCCAAGCAAGTAGATTGATTCAAGAGAAAATCGTAAAATTGGCTAAGTCCTGCTCAAGGCCACCTTTGGGACAGTTGGAACAATTATACGCGGAAGGCGCGGATCGGCGAAAAGCCTCCAGGCAGCCCAAATAGAAAAGGGACATTTGGGACAAATGGACACGAAATGCCCGGATCGGCCGAAAGAAAGAAAATTTGTCCAAGTCCTTTACCGGGAGCAAGCGGGACAAGAGTGCGCGAAGGACGTGAACCGGCCGAATCGGGCGAACCGGAAGAATTTGTCCCAGATAGCACTGGGACATTTGGGACAAATGGATGTGAAGGACGCGAACCAGCCGGATCGGCCAAAACAGGAAACTTCAGCACAAGGACAAGTGGGACAAAGGGGCGCACGGGACGTGGATAGCTGAAGGAGCCGAAAGCCAATCAGATCACGCCACGTGTCACCGGCAGAAAAGGGACGAGGAAGCCCATTTCGGGCGGATCGGAGGATTCTGTCCCGCGAAGCACTGGGACATCCGGGACAAAAGGATGCGGTGGACGTGAAAATCCGGCAGGCCCATGGACAAATCACAGCATGACACGTGTCGCCAAGGAAAAAGGTCCAAAAGTCAAAGGGGCGAGTTTTCGAGCACTGATCCGAACCAATGAAATAGTGCCACGTGTCCAAGTTTAAGGGCCCACAAGGAAATTTCAAAGGAAATCCCATGGAAAGGTGGAGAGAGAGAATTACTCAGTGAATCAGGGCCTGCCACGTGTCGTCCAGATGGCAGAGCACGGGAAAAGATTTTAAAACCTGTTCTTGCCTGTTTTGTGCCCTAAATCTTCAGACCTTCGTATCTTTCGATCTAGAGCTCGGATTTGCACGTTCTTTATATCAACGGAAAGCTGTTGAAATTCTCTACATGATTCTGGGATCAATCTTGCATTTTGGTGTAGTTTGGAGGGAGAAAATTAAGAAAACGTCTCTGACGCATGGTGATAGATAGAAGTAATGCTTCAACAACCAACTTTAATGCAAAGAGACAGCTCGCCGCTCTATTAGATAGCCCGCCATTTTGCTAGGATCCACCGCTTCTGTCATAATGAGATGATTTTAAATGCTACCAAGAAGTGGTTGGGGTAGATTCTGGATTTCCTCTCTCTTCCCTCTCTCATTTCTGGATATATATTGTAAAGAAGAGCTCCTTTAAGGGGTCGAACATTTTTGTTTTGCATCCTCCCTTATTCCCTCGCTTGCCAGAGAATTTGTGGAGCTTTCAAACCTCCCATATGGGTTGTAATGCCAGTCTTTTTGCCTCTTGGCCACTGCAATGTACTGTATCGACTCTTGAGCAATAATATATGTGTTGTGATTGACTCTCAACCCTCTCATGTATTCATTGCTGTCATTTTGATCTCTTATTACAGTTTGGTTACCTGTGCATGGTGTTTGTATTGCATCTATGTGGTCTATGTTAAATTTGCAAAACAAGTGTCTAACATTCCTCGGTGCATCACCTTTGTAGTTTAGGTTTTATTCTATGCATTTCCTTACCCTGTCTCCTTGGCAAGTTAGATTAGGTTTTAGTCAAACCCTCTGCATTTTTGTGTGCATCGAAGCAGAGGAATATGAACCAACCTTATCTGGAGAATCTTTTCTCATTTTTACAAGTCCCATGCTTGGAGAAAGGATTCCATGTTGTGCAATCACACTGGATGCCTGAACATCAACCTAGAAGCCTGATTTGCATCCAGGGGTGCTGTGAGTCTGCAACAACAGTTTTGGCACGCCCGGTGGGACACTAGAGGTCTCATTTTTATTGCAGCAAAGTTGATATGCATCTGCTGCAGTTTTCTTGCTTATAAGAGCTATTATCTGTATATCTCGCGACTCCAAGGGGAAGAATCAACTGGTTTCAGCAGTGCAGGCCTAAAAACTCATGAGAAGAATCACCACAAGGTCAAGAGTTGGAGAAGAAGAAGTGTTGTTTGAATACCTGCAGTTATCTCCAAGAAGAAGGCAAAGAGGAAGAAGGATTCAGAGGTCTCCATCTCCACCAAACAGAACTCTCTCAACTCCTCCACACCGATGTGCCTTTTATTCAAGTATACAAGGGTTTTAAGACCGATTAGAATGGCTCAGAACAATCCCTACATCAACTTCACAGGCAACAACCCACTTGCTCTCAATGCACAACATCCAGTTCCTATTGCAGCCTTGAAGAACATTCCCTACTTCACCGGAGAAAATCAGACTACTCCAGGTGATCATGTTAAAGATATTGCTAACCTTTGTGTAATCCATGAAATCAATGAAATGCAAGTGGCTGTCAAGTTACTGGCATCTTCCTTCAAGGGTAAAGCATTACAATGGTTTAGGAGCCTCGGAGCTGGTTCTATCACAAACTGGAATCAGCTGTGTATTGCACTTCATGAGAAATTTGGAGAGAAGGGAGACAACTTGTCTCTTTTGGAGCAGCTGACAACTATCAAGAGAGCCCCAACGAGTAGCTGACTGACTTCAACTTCAGATTTCAAAGGTCTTGGGATAGGATTCCAGTGGCAGTCAGGCCAACAGCAGAAGGTGCTTTTCTATATTACCTTAAAGCTTTGAATTTTGATATTTCTATGTTAATTCAGTCCATGGGAGGCACAACAATCCCTATGGCTTATAGCATTTCCATTAGAGCTGAAAACTGTCTTATTCAAGCTGGTAAACTGGCTCCTAGGCCTCCCATGCCTTTGTATCCAAACTTAGAAAATCCAAGCACTAGTCAAGCACCCACTTTGGCTCCTGTTCCCACTCCTAGAAATTAGAGTTCAAGTGAAGCTTCCACTTCATCTCCAAGTGCTTCGAATGAACTCCAAGAGGTCATGAAACAGTTGCAAAATTTGGGAAATGAGCTGGTTACTATTAAGAGGCAACAAGCCCAAGGTTTTAGACCTTCCTATCAACCTCAAGCTCAGCCTAATAGGCAGCCATACCAACCACAAAGACCACCTAATCCAGTTGCAAATGTGAATCAAACAAGGCCTCCCTCTAATAGACCATTCCAGCCCTATAATCCAAATGCTATATCTGCCTCTAAGGCATTAGTGCCAACACAGAACAACATTGCTCAGGAATATGACTGGTGCTTTCCATGCAACGAGCCTCATAACCAATCCATGTGTTTCAATGGTGCTCTCAATCAAGCACTGATGGTGACAACTACTGGTGTGGAGGGCGAGGGCAGTCAAGGAAACAGTCAACAACAAGAAACATTCCAACAACAATCAGCCCCAAATGACACCACGTTGGTGAACTGGCAAGCGGAAGATTTCTGTGGCATGAATCAGGTTGTCTCTCAAGGTGTTGCAGCCAACACAAGGTCAAAGAGGAGAAATTTGGGTGAAGAACAACCATTAGCCCTAGCCAATCCACAACCTTCCATGGCTCCACAAATGATTGGCAAGCAAAGTCCAGTTTCAAGTGCACAAGGACAGCCAAGAACAGCCCCTAGGCCAACTCAAATGCCAGCTGTTGCTGCCCACGTGCAAGGGGTGAATGTACAAACCAAGGGACAACAAAAGGATACTTCATCCCCATTCAGTATCATTGAACAGATGAAGAAGACTAACGTCAATATATCAATGTGGGAATCTGTCATCACCAATTCGGCACTATGATAATTCTTCACCGGAACTCCTCGTGCTATGATTATTTACTAATGCACTGACTTTTAGTTTGGTGGATGTAATCTAGAAACAAAACAACAACATAACACAAGAATACCATCGACTATGATAAGACGGAATGATGACAAATCTGAAATATCAAAGTAAATTATAATATTAACATGAAATTGTTACAATCTCACCCATGAGGTACTTCAAGTGTTATTGACTTCACTTGCCTTTCACCAAGACTATGGGAGAAACTTTACAATTACACCTCTTAATGGCTTCTTCAACACACCTTTAAACTGATGGCTTCCTTCGCACACTTCCTACAATATTTCTCACTACTTCCTTCTATGCTAAATGAGGGGGGTGGCCTCTCTATTTATAGAACTTACAGGATTATCCATCTTATCTCTAAGATAGGATAAGAAATCTACTACGATGAATCATATTCCATACCTTAACTCTTATCTGTACATGTAAGCTTATCTTTTAAGATAAGATAAACCTTATCATTTTACATGGGTTCCACATTTTTAGACTTTTTACAAATAAAATACACAAAATATTTATGACCTCACTCCTTGTCCTTATTACCAATATAATATTTCTAATTCCTAATCATATAGACCCTACTTCTCTAATTACCCAAACTTTGACATTTTAACATTACCGGACCACTTACGACAAATATTTACTTTTACAACATTCCTATTGTACTTTGACTTTGTTACCATACTCCACATTATCAAGTGCACCATATCGATGGCGCCGTTATCTTCGATCGACGCTACTACTAATTATACTTAACAACATCATATTCTTAATACATACATTAATGAAATAGAAATTACGGAGGAAAATTTTAGTGTCGACATCTTCCCCCTTCCTAACTTCTACTCCGTCCTCGGAGTAGACTATTCTGGTGCTTGGAAAATCTTCAACTTGTTGTGGTTGACCCATTTTGTAATGGGAGTGCCATCCAATTCCTCCAGTCGGTACGTACCATTTTCATGCACAACTGCTATTTTGTAGGGCCCCATCCATTTTGGAAGAAATTTTTTCTCTATCTTTTTTTTGTATCTGGAATCATATACTAGAACCAAGTCATTCACATGAAATGGAGACCACCGGATCTTTTGATCAAAGTATTCCTTCTGCTTCATTTTCTTCTTATGGCTTGTATCCTTTACTATTTCTCTCATTTCCTCCAAAGAAATGAAGATGTACCAACCTTTCTTTTACTGAATCACTTTCATCCATCCTTTCATTTTTCATAACTCTCACAATGGGAATATCAAACTCAATAGGAAGAACTAGATCAATGCCATAGGCCAACTGAAATGGGGAGTATCTGTTGCTGATTTTGATGTTGCCCTATATGCCCACAATGCTGCATGAATCATTTTATCCCACTTATGTACCTACAAGGCTACATCTTTTGCTAGAATTTGACACAACACAAAATTTGTTCGTTCCACCTGTCCATTTGTGCTTGGCTTGTATGTTGTTTCCTTCTGTGCTTAATAGAAAACTTATTGACTAGGGCTTCTACCACCTCATTAATGAAGTGGTTTCCTTGATCTGTTACAATTTCTAATGGGCAACCAAATCCGTGACAATGCGTTCATATATGAACCTTGCCACTTCATCCATGGAAGTTATTTTCAATGGCCTAGCTTCAACCCACTTGGTTAAATAATCTGTGGCAACTACAATATACTTATTTTGGCATGTGGTAGTTGGAAGTGGACCTACAATGTCTATTCCCACTTTTCAAAGGGACCAAGTGGAAGAATAGGGAATAATGGAGTGATGAAGTCTTACGGTTACCATGTATTTGACAAATATCACATGTCTTACAATAATTATAACAATCTTTAAAAAGAGTGGGCGGTGATAACCTGCATCCAAGATCCTTCTTGTTGTAAGTTATCGAGAGAAGTGCCTCCACATGTACCATTGTGGAATTCTTCTAGCAGTTCCTTCCCTTGGTCACGTCCAATCGCCCTCTTGTATGCATCCATCGTGTCCTATTCGAAATAATACTCCATGCAGAATAGAATATGGATGACTAGCTTGAGTAATCTTTCTCTTAGCCTTTGTATTGGCACCATCAGGGAAACTTGAATTCATTCGGATAATTCCAAATATCTATGTATTCACTAGGGATTGTGTCAAGGATAACAATCTTTGCATCGGGAAATCATCATCATCACAAGATGATCCTAAACCATCATAGGCTCGAGAGAGTGCATCTGCATTGACATGCTTCTTTCCGGCCTATCTATAATATCAAATTCAAATTCTTGTAGCAAAATTATCCATCTTGCTATCCTCCCGATGGGTTAGGCTTATTCACAATATATTTTAGAGCTTGATGATCATTACATAACTAGAAATTTTTGCCCTAGCAAGTAATTTCTAAACTTCTTACAAAGAAAAATGATAGCGTGAGCCTCTTTTCGATTACTGTATAATTTACCTCATCACTTTGCTCATTTGTATGCTCCCAAAGTAAATTGGATGTTCATTCCCATTTTCATCCTTTTGGCTCAAAGTACTTCCTAGTCTTTGCATCCGAGGCATCAAAGTGTACACAATGAATGGCTTGATCCAATTTGGATTCTTCAAAGCAGGTGAAGACACCGGGTCTTCCTTGATTGTCCAAAAGCTTCATGCGCCTTATTTCCTGGTTCATAAGTAACATCCTTCTTCAAGAACTGGGTTAGTGGCTGTGCAATCTTTGAGAAATTCTTGATGAACCTTCTATAGTAACCCACATGGCCTAAAAATGATCTCAACTTACTTCTATTCATAGAGAATGGTAAATCTTTGATTTTGAAACTTCATCGGATCAGTACCAATACCATCTCTGGATACAACATGCCCTAACAAAACGCCTTTAGAACATCCAAAGACACACTTTGTAGGGTTTAGTGAGGCTTGTGCTTCATCTAACCTTTGAAATGCTATCTCCATCTAGTGCAGGTGGTCCAACTTGCTCCCATAGATGCAAAAATCATCCAGAAATACTCTGATGAAGGTCCCAATGTAGGGTTCGAACACCCTATTCATCAAATCGTTGGAATGTTACTGGAGCATTACACAACCCAAAAGGCATAACTCTATAAGCAAACGTTCCCCAAGGAGTGGTGAACGTGGTCTTTAGCTGATCTTTCTCTGCTACACGAACTTGGTTGTAGCCGCTATATCCATCAACAAAACTATAGCACTCCTGGCCAGCTACTTTGTCCAAGATCCGATCGAAAACGGAAGAGGGTAATGATCCTTCTTTGTTACCTTATTGAGCTTCCTGTAATCAACACAAATGCGTAGCTTCCCATTCTTTTTTATTGAGATCACAATGGGAGAAACCCATTCGAATTCTCCACAAATATGAATCCCGCATCAAGCAACTTATTTATTTCTTCTTTTACAGTCTTGGAAAAATTAGGATTCATTTATATGGCATTTGCTTTATGGGCTTAGCACCATCTACCAACTCAATAGAATGTTCTACCCAACTTACTTGACAGAGTTCCTTGTAATCAAAAGTGAATAGGTGTATGTACCTTCGAAAGAGCTGGAGGTAGGATGCCTTCTCACTCTCCATCACAAAGATCACCAATCTTTATTTGTTGGAGAGGATCATCAACTTCTTCTTCAGATAATTTTATGGGGTCATGAGTTGGTGTGACTGGAAGGATATCCATGAATGAAACATCAACCTCACTTTCTTCATCTTCAGTGTCCACTTCACTAGTACTAGAGTAATTAGAGGATGTCCAATCATCAGTTTCATCACTTGAATCCACAAGTTCTGCCTTATGATGTCGAGGGATCACGTTTATCTTCACCCTCTCTCTACCACATCCAAGTGTCATGAAACCTTCATTCCAGTAGTTTCTTGCATGAACTCTCCTTAGCCATGGTCTTCCCAGCAGCATTGGGTACGTAACAAGTACCATTTTTCATCACACGAAAGTCTACACACACATACAACACCCATAATGATATTGCCACATTTGAAACTACACCTTCTGGTTTAGTTTTTCCTTTATTTAATGACCTTAACATAAGTGTTGAAGGGCGATCAATTTTAAACCCAACATATTCATTACAGACTCAGTCATTACATTAACTGCAGCACCTCCATCAACTAAGACATCATGAATTGAAATACCATTACATAATACCTCAGCTTGTGGAGCATAGGGATCCGCCTCTACCTCCAAAACAAGGACCTCAACCTCCTTCCTTCGTTGAGCATTGAGTCCACTTCGCAACTCCCGCCTCTTCTCAGAAGACATAGCCAAGAGTTGACCATATGTAATATTTGCGGCAGTGTTTTGGACAGATCTTCCAAGATGGAGTATGGTCCTTGCCCTTGTGAAATCGAGAAAATCCTGCACACCCAACTTTCTTCTCCTATGTTTCTTACTAGTTTCTTCTTTCATCTTCTTAGGGTCATTTCCATCTTGATTATCTTTTTCTTTCTTTCTTTTTGTTACAAACACATCTACTTCATTATTTCTGCTCTTATCTACTACATCAAAAGAATTCACAGTGCTTTTCCTTTATCATTATCTCCTTTACGGATGTAGAAGCTCTATACGGACAATTATACTTATAATGACCATTTTTATAACAACCATAACATACAACTTCAGAAATATTTCTTTTGGACCTCTATCTCCTCCCGAGAACTAAATTCCTTTCCTTGAAGAAGATTAATAGTTAATCGACCCATATTTTTGAGCAAATATTCATACTCGGTAGATGTACTAGGAGAAATATTTGTGCTCACCGGGAGTGGTTGTGGATTCGGACCAAAGGTGTTTAGTGTAGGCTCTACTTTAGCAACAATTTCTTTGGGCTCCTCTTCCATGCTTTCTTCTTGCCTTCTTGCAATCTCCTTTGCTTGTTCAATGGTAGTGGGTGGTCATACTTCACTTGTTGTCTAATCTCTTGGCTTCATCCCAAGAATGAGGTGCTTACAGAGGAGATTATCCACGCCATTCATCAACCCATCCGCTAATCCTTCCTTACGGATCCGGGCATCGAGCTTCCTCCTTAGCTCTAGAACACGAGCATGATAATCCCTTATCTTCTCCTTCTCTCCTTGGGTTAGCTTTGTGATCTCGATCATGAGATCTGCATATTTCGTTGTTCACCAAATTCTTCAAGAAAACTTTCGAGTTAATAAATCCCATGAATTTTCACATTATCACCTAGTGTTTCAAACCACCTAAGTGTTGAACCATCCAAAAGCTAGGAAAAATTCAGTCCATTGTTCCCTTCTTATAAGGCCATTAAAAACAAGATCGTTTAAACTCTTGAATGAAAGAAGAAGCATCTTCATTAGATTGAGCTGAAAAAACAAGAATCTTTCCCATTTTCAAAAGTAACCACCATGAAATACCAACCCACAAGTACAATCAACAAGACTTATGTGCACAAATAATTGGAATCACTATACTAGAAAGTGACTTTACACCTTTCTACAGTAAAATAGAAATGACCACGGTAAACTATGGTAAAACTTGACTTACTGCGGTAAAAACTGACTTTACTGTGGTAAACACTATTCACGGTAAAAAGTGAAGTTACTGCGGTAAATACTATTCACAGTAAAAAGTGACTTTACTGTGGTAAATACTATTCCCAAAAAAATGACTTTACCATGGTAACTACTATTCATGGTAAAAATGACTTTACCATGGTAACTACTATGCACAGTAAAAACAAGGTTACCCTCCAATTGATTTTTGACTAAGTGGGAATATCTCTCCAGAAAATCCACCAATGAGGAATGGTCCCAAACGGAACCAAAATGTCATCACCAATCCGGCACTATGATAATTCTTCACCGGGAACTCCTCGTGCTATGATTATTTACTAATGCACAGACCTTTAGTTTGGTGGATGTAATTTGGAAACAAAACAACAACATAACACAAGAATACCATCGACTATGATAAGACGGAATGATGACAAATCTGAAATATCAAAATAAATTATAATATTAACATGAAATTGTTATAATCTCACCCATGAGGTACTTCAAGTGTTATTGACTTCACTTGCCTTTCACCAAGACTATGGGAGAAACTTTACAATTACACCTCTTAATGGCTTCTTGAACACACCTTTAAACTGATGGCTTCCTTCGCACACTTCCTACAATATTTCTCACTACTTCCTTCTATGTTAAATGAGGGGGGTGGCCTCTCTATTTATAGAACTTACAGGCTTATCCATCTTATCTCTAAGATAGGATAAGAAATCCACTCTGACGAATCATATTCCATACCTTAACTCTTATCTGTACATGTAAGCTTATCTTTTAAGATAAGATAAACCTTATCATTTTACATGGGTTCCACATTTTTAGACTTTTTACAAATAAAATACACAAAATATTTATGACCTCACTCCTTGTCCTTATTACCAATATAATATTTCTAATTCCTAATCATATAGACCCTACTTCTCTAATTACCCAAACTTTGACATTTTAACATTACTGCAGACCACTTACGACAAATATTTACTTTTTACAACATTCCTATTGTACTTTGGTCATTACCGTACTCCACATTATTGGTGGCACCATCCGACGGTGCCATTATCTTCTATCGACGCTACTACTAATTATACTTAACAACATCATATTCTTAATACATACATTAATGAAATAGAAATTACGGAGGAAAATTTTAGTGTCGACAAATCCCTATCCATCCCAAGACAAAGAGATCTGCTGTAAGCTGCCATGAAGGATTGGAAAACTTCGAATCAAGCGAGTTCGAGATGCAAGACAAAGTGCTTACAAATGCTTGCCCACTGAAGGAAGCCATGGAGGGCAACAAGGTAAAATGTTGAAGCCCCCTCCTTTCTATGTTTCATTAATCATTGAGGATAAACTAGTACACAATTGCATGATTGATTCCGGAGCAAGTAGCTTAGTGATGCCCAAGCAAATAGCTGATCAGCTGGGTCTCCAATATGAAGTAATATCTAAAGGGGTAGTGCAATTGGATGGGACAGCAATGAATAAGCAGGTTGGAGTGATTAAAAACTTGAGTCTTACCTTGCATGCATGTCCAAATGTTGTTGTCTTACAAGATATATCAATCATAGACCTTCCACCACTCTTTGCCCTTTGCTTGTCAAGGGACTTCACAGCCAAGATTGGGGGGTATTTGTCTGCTGATTGGTCTCACATGCTATTTAGAACAAGGTATGGAACTAAGGCTACAATTAGGTCTGAACCTATTGCAAACTTCCATATTGAGCCTTACACTCCAAGTCAGATTAATGCCAATTGCTCAGCATTTGATCAAGAAGATCACCCTAGTACTGATGAGGCTGACACCAAGGTTGGAAGTATCCGGACCTAACTCTTGATGAATGGGCAAACAAGATACATGCTTTTGATCCCTATCAAGAAGTGGAAGAATCTGAGCTGGGAGTCTATTGTATACACGAAGAAAATCAACCTGTTCCTAGCATCACCAAGCCAAGCCATAATGATGACAATGAGGTATGGCAGCTGTTTTTTGACGGATCAAGGAGTAGGCAAGGCGCAGGAGGTGGAGCCATGCTTGTTTCACCTCAAGGCATCAAATATTATTGACTTTTTTCATTGCAGTTTTCTTGTTCAAATAACACAAATTTGAATATGAGGCCTTGATTCATGGACTTCATTGGGCTAGGAAAAAGAGATAAATAACTGCGGGTGTTCGGGGATAGTGAGCTAATCGTCAACCAAGTTAGAGGACAACATGCTACGAAGAATGACTTACTTTGAGGAGCTATAAGAATAGGGTATGTGACCTCATTGAGGATTTGAAGATTTCAACATTGTGTCCATACCAGGAAGAAAAATGAAGCCGCGGATAGGCTCGTAGCTAGTTGGAGCAACGTTTGATGTGGTTGACAACATCAAAAGGGAAAAAACACAGCCACATATCCATGTGATTGTGAGGCCAGCGATTCAGAGATAATAACACCGGTGGCAGTGTTTGAAAACAATTAACAGATCATCAATTTTTACAAGAAGAAGCTGAATTCTCAGCTAGGAATCAGGACAGACTAGAGCAGCAGTATGGGGATCAAGTAGTGTAGCTGCGGACAAACAAGCTTCCCAAGGGTTTAGTAACGTTGGAGTCTATCTTCAACCCTAACGACTAGTTCCGTAAAGAAAAGGCTAACATACAGGTCAAGAGGGAAGATTCAAAGCCAATTCGTTGGGGAAGGCAAAACACTTCAAATTGGTAAAGTGGCCACTGAGCAGGAGAAATCAGATTTCATACAGCTTTGTCAAGAATTTCCAGATGTCTTCGCTTGGAGCTATGAAGACTTGAGAGGATTCAATCCGAATTTGGCACAACATACCATAGAATTGGATCCAGATGCTAAGCCCATCAGGCAGAAGCAGAGACCTGTTAACCCTCACATTGAGCCTCTAATGAAGAAAGAGCTAAATAAGCTAATAGAGGCAAGCATTATATTCCCGATCAAGCACTCAAGCTGGGTTGCTAACTTGGTTCCGGTCAGGAAGAAAAGCGGAGAAATCAGGTTGTGTGTGGACTTCGAGACCTCAATAGAGCATCTCTCAAAGATCATTACCCGCTTCCTTCAATGGAACAAATATTGCAAGTAGTATCCGGTTCAGAGAGATTCTCTCTCCTAGATGGCTACTCAGGGTATAATCAGGTGATGGTGAAAGAAGAAGACCAATTCAAGACAACCTTCACAACTAAATGGGGCACATATGCTTACAAGAAGATGCCATTTGGGCTGTCCAACGCTGGTGCTACCTTTCAAAGGGAAATGGACATGGCATTCAAAGGCTTGATCAACAAGATAGTGCTAATATATCTAGATGATATCACTATCTTCTCAAAGAATGCAACAGACCATCTCTTTCACCTCAGGCAAGTGTTTCAGAGGTGTAGAAAGTTCGGAGTATCTTTGAACCCCAAGAAGTGCATATTTCTTGCACATGAAGGAAAGCTCCTTGGCCATGTTGTCTCGAAAGAGGGACTGGCAATTGATCCAGAGAGGGTTGAAGCCATAAGAGCACTGCCATTGCCAAGTCACAAGAAGGCTCTTCAAAGTTTCTTGGGAAGGATCAATTTTGTCCGCAGGTTTATCCTAGATTTTGCAGCCCTTGTCAAGCCCATCACCAAAATGTTAAAGAAGAGCATGGCTTTTAAGTGGATAGCAGAAGGCAAGGAGAGTTTTGAAGCAATCAAAGAAGCTATCTCTCAAGCACCAACTCTCATCAACCCAGACTTCTCCAAGGATTTCATCCTCTATGCATTTGGAGGTGATGACACTATTTCTACCATTCTAGTACAGCAGAACAAAGATAATGATGAGTAGCCGATTGCCTTTTTAGCCAGAGCCTAGATGACTGCGAGGTGAGGTACTCTTTTATTGAAAAGCATGTACTTGCAGTAATCAGAAGCTTGAAGAAATTCAAGCATTTAGTCTCAAACAACAAGGTCCAGTTGCTGGTCTCACATGCTGGAGTTAAGGACTTCCTCCTCAACAAGGATTTGAATGAGAAAAGGGCAGGTTGGATCACCCGTGTCATGGAGTATGACATTGAGATCAAGATCACCAAGCTGGTAAGAGGGAAAGGACTGTGTGAGCAGCTGGTTTTAGGGAAGCAAAAGGAAGTATGCAACGAAGAAGAGGCTATTTTGATAGTCCAGGACAGCCATGAGCCAAGTGGCAATCATGAAGAAGACAATGCTTCCCCCATTCCTTGTTGGACCCAAGGTATTATGCACTTCCTAGGTACAGGCCAGTGCCCCCCAGAGATGAACAAGACCCAAAGGAGACACTTCAGATTACAGGTTGTCCCGTATGCCATTGTTGATGGAGTTTTGTTCAAGAAAGATGTAAATGGAGTGCTGCTGAGATGCATTAGCACAGGTCAGATTCAAAGGGTATTGGAAGAGTTTCATGGTGGACCAGCTGGTGGCCATTTTGCGCCAAGAGTGACAGCTCTAAAAATTATGAAGGCTGGTTATTATTGGCCTAAAATCTTCAGCGATTGCTACGCATGGATCAAGAGGTGTAAGAATTGTGCATTCTTCACAGGAAAAGAGAAGTTTGCTGCCCTTCCATTGCATCCAATCTTAGTTGACCAGCCATTCATGCAATGGGGTTTGGACTTCATTGGAGTCATTAATCCCAATTCAAGCCAAGGGCATAAATAGATTTTGACAGCCACAGACTACTTCACCAAATGGACAGAAGCAGTAGCACTCAAAGAGGCAAATGAGTCTAGCATCTTAGACTTTTATGAGGGAATAACAACCAGATTTGGTGTACCTGCTACAATAATCTCTGACAATGCATTGGCATTCATTGGATCTAAGGTGACTGAGTGGGCTGTCAAGAATGGTATTTACCTAAGCACTTCATCGAACTATTACCCTCAGGGTAATGGCCAGGCCGAGTCTACAAACAAGAACTTGTTGAGGATCATTAGGAGAACTCTTGATGAGAATCAGAGGTCTTGGCATACCAAGCTGAAATCAGCCTTATGGGCTGATAGGATCACTCCCAAAAGATCCACAGGTAACTCTCCATTCAGGCTTGTCTATGGAAGAGAGGCAATCTTGCCCATGTCACTTGAGTTGCCAACATTGGAACTCATGAAGTAGCTGGAGTTACTTGAATTTGAGCCCATGGAGGTGAGGTATGCAGAGTTGATGGAGCTGCAAGAGATCAGAAATCAGGCATCCCAAGCAATGGAAAAGGATCAAGCTTTGATCAAGAAGACCTTTGATAGGAAGGCCAAAGATAGATCTTTTCAAGTTGGAGATCTAGTGTTGAAATGGGATGTGGACAGAGCAAAACCGGGAAGGCATTCAAAATTTGATGCCATTTGGAGTGGCCCATACATGGTCATGAAGTGCAAGAGCAGCAATGCTTTCCAATTGGCCTCATTAGACGGTGAAGAACTGCAGATTCCAGTAAATGGAATCTATCTCAAACATTGCTACTGAAAATAAAAGGTTCACCCTTGTAAATATTAGCCTAGATTTCAATTCCTCTAAGTGCGTATGCACATTGTCTTGTTGTAGTTAGGTTTCAGTTTCCCTAAGTGCTTTGGCGCAGGTTTTGTCACTCCTAGATTGAGTTTTTTACAGTTCAGCGTGCTCTCGTAGAGGGAGTTGCAGCATCAGGCTCATTTCAGGTTATTGCTTATGACTCCATGCCCAACGGATCGCTAAAAGGCCACTGATCTTCTACCTAGCAGGCAGGTGACCCCGAAAAGTCACCAAATTGTTATCCAAATTTCACCCCCAGAGTTAATTTGATAACATGCATCAGAGTTTTTAGTTCCAAGCAAGTAGATTGATTCAGGAGAAAATCGTAAAATTGGCTAAGTCCTATCGAAAAGCCTCCAGGTGGCCCAAACAGAAAAGGGACATTTGGGACAAATGGATGTGAAATGCCCGGATCGGCCGAAAGAAAGAAAATTTGTCCAAGTCCTTTACTGGGAGCAAGCGGGACAAGAGTGCACGAAGGACGCGAACCGGCCGAATCGGGTGAACCGGAAGAATTTGTCCCAGACAGCACTGGGACATTTGGGACAAATGGACGCGAAGGACGCGAACCGGCCGGATCAGCGAAATAGGAAACTTCAGCACAAGGACAAGTGGGACAAAGGGACGCGTGGGACGTGGATAGCCGAAGGAGCCGAAAGCCAATCAGATCACGCCACGTGTCATTGGCAGAAAAGGGACGAGGAAGCCCATTTCGGGCGGATCGGAGGATTCTTTCCCGTGAAGCACTGGGACATCTAGGTTAAAAGGATGCGATGGACATGAAAATCGGCAGGCCGTGGACAAATCACAGCATGACACGTGTCGCCAAGGAAAAAGGTCCAAAAAGTCAAAGGGGTGAGTTTTCGAGCACTGATCCGAACCAATGAAACAGTGCCACATGTCCAAGTTTAAGGGCCCACAAGGAAATTTCAAAGGAAAGCCCACGGAAAGGTGGAGAGAGAGAATTACTCAGTGAATCAGGGCCTGCCACGTGTCGTCCAGATGGCAGAGCGCGGGAAAAGATTTTAAAACCTGTTCTTGCCTGTTTTGTGCCCTAAATCTTCAGACCTTCGTATCTTTCGATCCAGAGCTCGGATTTACATGTTCTTTATATCAACGGAAAGCTGTTGAAATTATCTACATGATTTTGGGATCAATCTCACATTTTGGTGTAGTTTGGAGGGAGAAAATTAAGAAAACATCTCTGACGCGTGGTGATAGACAGAAGTAATGCTTCAACAACCAACTTTAATGCAGCAGACAGCTCGCCGCTCCTGTTAGACAGCCCACCATTTTGCTAGGATCCTCCACTTCTGTCATAATGAGATGATTTAAAATGCTACCAAGAAGTGGTTGGGGTAGATTCTAGATTTCTTCTCTCTTCCCTCTCTCATTTCGGATATATATTGTAAAGAAGAGTTCCTTTAAGGGGTCGAGACATTTTTTCTTGCATCCTCCCTTATTCCCTCGCTTGCCAGAGAATTTGTGGAGCTTTCAAACCTCCCATATGGGTTGTAATGTCGTCTTTTTTTTGCCTCTTAGCCACCGCAATGTATCTTGTATCGACTCTTGAGCAATAATATATGTGTTGTGATTGACTCTCAACCCTCTCATGTATTCATTGCTATCATTTTGATCTCTTATACATAGTTTGGTTACTCCGTGCATGGTGTTTGTATTACATCTATGTGGTCTGTGTTAAATTTGCAAAACGAGTGTCTAACATTCCTCGGTGCATCACCTTTGTAGTTTAGGTTTTATTCTATGCATTTCCTTACCCCGTCTCCTTGGCAAGTTAGATTAGGTCAAACCCTCTGCATTTTTGTGTGCATCTGAACAGAGGAATAGGAACTAGCCTTCTCTAGAGAATCTTTTCTCATCTTTACAAGTCCCATGCTTGGAGAAAGGATTCCATGTTGTGCAATCACCTTTGGATGCCCGAACATCAACCTAGAAGTGATTTGCATCCGGGGTGTCGTGAGTCTCGCAACAACATGTACCCCAAGAGGTAGTAAAGGTAGTTACTTTTTGGTCCTCTTCCGCAATCTTGATCGATTATAGCCAAAGAATCCATCCATGAGGGATAGCATTTCATGGTTTGTAGTAGAATCGATAATCATGTCGATGTTTGAAAGAGGAAAGTCATCTTTAGGACATGCTTTGTTGATGTCCCTAAAATCTATGTAAATTCTTATAGTAATAATATTTTTCTGAATGAGAACTATGTTGGAGATCCACTCTAAGTAGTCTATAGGCTGATGAATCCTAATGATAGTAACTTTTCAAACTCTTTTTTTACCAAAAGACCCACACCCCGATGTATTTTTCTTAGCTTCGTTTGATTGCCTTTGTTGATTCATGCACAACTAGGTTAGGCACTACCAAATAAGGATCCAAGCTTGACATGTTTGCATAAGACCAAGAAAATACATCTAAAAAATTCTCTAAGAAGCATTGCAAATTTTTTTTTCATGTGTTGAAAGAGAAGCCCCAAGTTTGATCATTCTAGGCTCATATTTTGTACCAATGTTGATATCAATAGTCTCCTCCAAAAGTAGTTTAGATCCATCCTCCATACATGTAGGATCGGGGGGAGATTGAGTTCTTTCTCTAAGGGTATCTCAATGATATTTTCACCCATAGGATGGTCACTTTTTATATCCTTTATTTTTTCTATTTGTTTGTTTGATAGTGCCTCAAAGAGGTTTTCACTATGGGACTTGGATCTTTTCTTTTGACAAGGATTTTTAGAAGATATTTTTCCCTCATTCTCTTTTTGCTTTTGCTGACCATAGAACTCATCCTCCTCCCCAAAATACACGTATGCATCAAGGTTGATAGAGAATCCCTTCTTATGATCACCGATAGGAATGTCGTCACACAAACCCATGAATTCACCAATTACTTCATCATTCTGAAAGAAATCAATTGGTATGTGCCATTGTTGGTCCCATTAAAAGGGAAGGGTGAACAAGGTATAATTTAGGTTTTGAAGGGGACAATGTTAAAATAGTCGTGTCGACTAATAGGTTGGTGGAAGAAATGTCTTCTTATAGGATACAAAGGGAATCTATTTTGCTAACATAATATGAAGAGCTATCCTTGTGTTCAGAGGAGGTGACATCAACTTTTGTAGGATGGGACCCATAAGGCCAAATACCAATTCTATATCCACTTGTTATCGTATGTTCTTGAATATATTCCCGCACACCTTGTTCATCTATACCACATCCATATCCTTGGTGCCCCATAACATTAATCATCCTATTAGGGATGACATATTCTGGGGATTGGTAGCATCAGGCCATATTTTCATTAGGGGATTGGGATGTATAATTTTTAAGCATTTTCTCTTCCACTAAGAGGCCACCAAGAAGGAATGTGTTGATAGTGTAATGTTCATGAAGTCATTGAGGTTCATAATAGGGTTTACCCGTGTTTTAGGTGATAGAGGAAGATTTGAAATGAGGAGGTCTTGTTGGAGGTTGTATTCCTTGTAGACGGTAGGAAGGAATTTCATTTCCCATGTAGAAAATGGGAATATGGACATAGAGGCACCATTTTCATGTAGGTACAATGTATCGGGATCAATGCGGGAGGCGATAGCCTATGATTGATCTGGACAACTATTTTAGTAGAAGGACATTCATATGAGAGGTAATATCAGATAACACTCTACAATGTGCATGCCATGAATCCATGGGTGATTGAGGAGTATATTATAGGGTATTTCCAAGTCCAGGACATAGAACTAGGTATCACGATTAGTGGTCCTAAATTCCATAGGAAACGTTATTTTTCCGGATGAATCCCGCTCTGCATTATCATAAGCCTTAATGGTGATTACATTAGGCTCCAATTCTATATCAATACGTCCCAATTGTTTTATGAGCTTCAAGGTACATATGTTAAGACATGATCTATTGTCCACAAATACCCTTTTGATCTTTTTGCAAGTAACAATCACTTCAATATACAAAGGGAGATTGTGTGTATGATCATCCATTGGAATCTCATGTTGGATAAAAGTAATTTGTTTATATGGAGTGAGATGAACACCCAAGGCTTGGAAGTGTGATGCATCAATGTCTATGGAAAATCCTGACCCTTGAAGATTTTTATAAAGGATATATTTATGAACGTTAGATATCTTGAGAAGATCCAAGATATAAATCTTGGTGATATTCTTCTCAAGTTAATCGAGGAGATCATAATGACTATCTAAAGGGGTAGGTAGAGGAGGTTATGGAATGATAAGGTGAGTGCGTTGTGTTACCACAACACACTCTTGTGTTTTTATCTTGATGGTATTTACATGCTCAATAGTAGGATAGACATAACCAATGAGAGAATCAAAAGGATTGGTTGTTTCAACAACAACATGATTGGAATTTTTACTTTGGGAAGATTGACCCGATTTGGCTTCTTTTCGCCTATTTATGCTTAGGGAACAACTCTTTATAGATTACCAATAGTTTGTTAGAATTTTTGATGGGTTCTAGCGAATCCATCTCAACATCTCCACTATCTATAAGGTCCTAAATGAAGTGTTTCAATTTCAAACATTGATCTGTGGCATGGCCTTTGATGCGATGATATTCACAATATTCATGGTCTTTATACCATGATGGTTTTGGTGCATCATTGGAAAAGGGTGTAGTATTGGGGAATCTAACCATGTTAACTGCATCTAACTGTTTCAATATTGATGATAAAGAATATGTAAGTGGAGTAAACACTTGATGTTTAATCTCAGGTTTGATCGGTCCTTTGGAAAGTTTCAAAGGAGGGTTGTTTGGACCACTTGGACACATTTAGAATATGTAATTCAATCACCTACGAAGTTCTTATTTTTATTGAATAATTTAGGATTTTTCATAGGTTTTGATTCATGGTTGTCTCTTTAAAAGGGTTTTAAAGTCCCTTTAGCAAGTAAATCCTTCTCAATCTGGCTTCCTTTCTCAATAACTTCTTTAAAATTTTGCACTCAATGAATTTTCAAGTGAAAGACTATTTTTAGATGCAAGTTAGGTATAAAGATACTAACTAGTTGTTTATTTGGAATATAACAAGGAAGCGACTAGCTAACCCTTGCCATTGTTGTAAGAAACTAACAAAGTTTTCATTATTTCATTGTTTGGAATTACAAAGGTCTATCATAGTGATATCACTTTCCATGTTAAATGAAAAGTGGTGAACAAACTTTTTAGCTAATTCGAAAAATGTGAAAACAGACCCTTTGGGAATATGAAGAAACCATTCAAGTGCCTGGCCTCCAAGACTTCGTGGGAACAAGAAAATAAGATAATTATCACTATATGAAACTTCCTGGCAAGCCATGAAGAAGTCTTTAACGTGATCACAAGGATCACCTTTACCCCTATATTTGTCAAATTTAGGGAAATCGAAACTAGGTGGAAAGGGCATACGCAACATTTCCCAATCAAAAGGGTATGGACACAGTTCTTCAAATTGATATTTCTTATTATGTCCAAGGTTATTTTCTTGAAGAATAGTAAGGGTATTTTTCATGGACTACCACTTTTGGTTGAAAATTTGACCATGCAAAGGTGTGGTAGGTATGTACATGTGGTTAGATTTTGATGTTTCACCCCCATTGTTAGGTTGTGGAGCCTTTTTTTTCATGTGTGAAAGTGTTGAAGACTGTACACTAAGAGTATTGTACACTTTTCATGTATCCTCACCGAGGTTCATCATTTGGCCTCGAAAAATGTACCCGACATATCGGGAAACGTGATTTTCTCATATGGGTGAGTTTTTGACCCATAGGTTTATGAGACCATTTTTGCCCATGGTTTTTATACCCATGGTTTTGTAAAATACTTAAGCAGTTGTCTATTTATATGGTCTTATGCATATGATAGATGTACAAGCAAATGTATTGCGAGATGTGTTTTGAATTGGTATTTGTGAATTCAGAGAGTTTGTTGAGCATAGCTCTAAACGGATCTGGGTATTGTATTGAGAGAGCGGTGGCTTGTAATAAAATCTAAGCAAGTGATTCTTGGTGGACATAGCCCAAATTGGGTGAACCACGTTAAATACTGTCTCTTTGTGTTGTGTTATTTTATTCTACAATTTTATTTGAGATCTGTAATAATTTCGCATATTAGTTTCTTTGTTGCGATTCTCGTGAGGGATTATTCCACATATTTTATCCCTTATTTCCTAACACCCATGATTTTTAGTATAAGGTTAAGTATAAGTGAACTTAGGTTTCTCAATACATTTAGCTCTACATATGTATCTCGTGGACATAGGAAGCTAAGTTCTCTAATTGATGACTAAGGGTTTGCAATTGTTTTTCATGATAACCTCGTCATTTTGGGGTTCCATTCACGTTTCATGTGGAGAATTTTGTTCATGATTTTCACCCTCAATTATAAACTTTTTATTTGTTTGAATGGGTGGTATACGATAGCCATCTGTGTTTGTAGGAGCATATTCTTCTTTATTATTATGTATTTGTCTAAAAGTAGAAGCATGTCTAGTGTTCAATATGTCCTCAATAGATTGAAAGGGAGGTTCTATTTCTTCTCCTCCATGAATCATGTTTATAAGAATAGTAGGATCAAATTCTTGTGGTAATTTGGCCCCTAACTCTACAACTCGTACTAAAACTTGATCTTTATTGTGGAAGAGAAAGTTATCTATGTGTGTAAGGTCAAACTCAAAGTCATCCCGAGAAGTTGTCTCCTTGTATCCACTATGGTCAATCAATGTTTCTTCTTCAATCAATGGGTCCAAATTGGTGCAGAGGAAATGTTTTAACCCCATCCTTCTATGTTTCAATTTAGTCATAGGAGGCATGATAAGAAATGTTTTCCTAATATTTAGAAAATGTACACAAGTGTCACAAATAATCTAGGAAAAATCAAGTAGTGTGATAGTTGTAAGTGTCACAATGAATTTTCCAAGGGTTAAAAATGTATGATGAAAGTCACCAAGGAAATCCAACAAGTCTCGAACAATGAAGTGATAAAAAAGGAACCTAATACCTATGTCTAAATTTTTCCTCAAAGGTTATTTTTGATAAGATGACAACACAATTTCAATATTTAAATCGAGTTTTTGGACAAACAAGATTTAAGTATTAAAAAGGGTTTGAAGTGATTTTAACAACATAGCAAATGTAAGGTATACACTTAATTTTTTTTAATACAATCAAGGTCTAAGTTATGAAAATGGAGGCTATAAATGCAAGAAAATCTAACAATACAATTTGGACACTTAAATCAAGTTTTAATAAAAATAAGATGTAAGTATAAAAAAGGGATTGAAACAATGTGAGCAGCGTAATGACAACACCTTCCAAAAATTAATTCAATGTTTGAATAAAAATCAAGTTCTAAGTATAATAATGAGTCTAAACAATGCAAGCAACATAACAATACAATTTGGACACTTATATCAAGTTTAAGAAAACAAGATGTAAGTATCAAAAATGGATTGATATAATGTGAGTAGCGTAATGACACAAAGTGAAATCAAGGAAAGATACCTTCTATAAAGAGACATCTCAATATGGATCTCAAGACAAGACTACAAAAATATGAGGATGTACCAACACACTTTCAACACTTACATCAAGATCATAATAAGGACAGATGTAAGTGGGTGAAAAAGTGGTGGACACAATTTTGGCAGCACTTCAAGTTGCTTTCTTTTTACCAATAATGCCAAAAAAGAGAATAAGGGAATTTATGATTGGGGATGAAAAATACGTGGTGTAAATTTGATAGAGTTTTTCCTTGTTTGATAATAAGGTATAAACTAGGACAAGATTTTAAATTATAATTTTTGTGATGAAAGATACACGACACAAACTTCAATGGACTCTCACCTTGTTCGACAACAAGGTTTTGAATCCAAAGAAGTATTTTCTTTGTAAATTCTCTTTATAACATGATTATATAATGGTCAAGTTGGCTCCAGTGTTAAAAGACTCCCTAGGATTTTTTTCTCAACACTTTCCAATAACTTTTCTAAGAGAGGTACACTTTTCTAGAATAAATCCTAAATAAAGGACCATTACCCAACAATCAATTTAATGAATTCAGGGTTCATTTTAAGAACCCCCTCCAAAATTATTATAGAATGGGTGGAAAATCTGATGAAAAGGAAATTAACATGGTTGGTGAATGTAGGCAATGAGGGTTTCACGATGGCGGTGAATACAAGTCTTTTGGAAGGTAACGGTGACCGACACATATTTTTTATTTCGAGTTTGTTACTAGCTGAAAAGTACGGAATGTTAATGAATGCCATGTATGAAAGAATGTGTTATTGTTTGGAAACATAAAACTTGTGTGTTTTTACGTCCATCGACTAAGTTCCATTGTATGTGTTTTACCGGATGGTAACAAAGAATGTCAATGTGTTACTAGCCAAGAATAGGAAAAGTGACACCGACCGGTAGCAGATAAAAGTGTTACCGGTCAGCAACAAAGAAAAGTTTTACCGGTCGACAACATGGGAAAGTGTTATCGATCGGTAACAAGGAAAAGTCTTATCAACCGGTAACATAGAAAAATGTTTCCGTTCGGTGATAGGGAAAAGTGTTAGTGACCAACAACATGAAAACGTGTCTCTATCCCATGACACATAATGTGTTGTCATCTGGTAATAAAAGTGACATATGCCAAAGATGTTACTAGACGGTAACAAAATTTTTGTGTTGATGCTTGACATTACACTTGTATTCTTAGATGCTTTTGGTTCTATTGTCATTCATCTTTCTTAAGGCCACGTGTCTTCAACCTCATTCTGTGGGCCATGCCTCACCACCTGTTCCATGGCTATATATACCCATACCCACTCAGTTTTCCCTTATAGGTTTCTATGATAGAACTTTTCAAAGATCTAGCCTCAAGCCTTCACACTTCTTGTCCACTTCTAGTATTGTAGCCTCCAGCCTTCTCGTCCAATTCTAATTTTTTCTATGATTCTCCTATACAGGTATCTGCCATTTTCCAACACCTCTTTTTTTCAAAGAATCACATGTCAAGGATTCAAGATTCAAGAATAATGACACCTAGAAAGAAGACCATTAAAAACATTCGTATTTTTTTCAAAACATTTTATACCCGCAGATTACTACAACTCAAGTTAGATGACCCTCAAATAATTAGTCAATCCAAATGGATTGGTAGCTCAGGGTTCCATGGAATCATTTACATGCCCCAGTATCAAATAAAACACAAGATATTAAATAATTTAATGCAATCCTATAATAGTTCGATGGAACTTTTACTATTGCGTTACCATCCCACAAATTTGTCATGAGAATAACACCTGATGATATTCATTGTCTAATAGGCCTACCCCATCAAAATGAAATGCATGTAACCACCAAATCTATTATACCTGATGAGAAAAAGATTTTTTTAGATTCGTATTATGATCTATCTATTGAGGCCGAGGTTAATAATCCCTCCAAAAGAGGGATTAACACACAATTTATCAAATACCCCTTTCTCTTGGAAATGGTATAATTTTTCCAATCCTGCATCATGTTACAAGGAAGATATATTGACATTCCTTAGTGGGAATTGTACTACCTTCTCCAAACCATTTCCGGTGTTATATTTGATTGGTGCACATTTATTCATCGACGATTCGTGCTGACCTTTCCGAGCTAAATTGTATCCTACTACAGTTATTTCTTGTTGTTTTTATGTTCTTGTTTTACATTCTGAGGGATTTTACAGATTGAAATCAATAGTTGTACACGAGAAGATAGATAAACATGGAATTCCTATGGACCAATAGATGGTGAGTATTTTGTTTTAAAAGCATCTAATATTATTCTTGATTCTTTTCAAAGACATTAATTTTAAAATCAATTCTTAAAGACTTAATAATATATAATCTTTAATTTTGTAACTCTGTTTTGAACATGTCATAATCAAAATAATAGAACACCGTAATGCGTTTGTTTGCACACATAACCCTATTGGAGTGAGGGGTATGGTGACAACAATATAAATGATGTCACCATGAGTGATGACTCTTTGGTGTCACTAGGATAACACCATCCAAACAGATGCATGGTTCTATGGATTTGTCTTGGTCCCACAACTAGGATAGAACACGCGCTACTAGTATGGAAAAGATAGGTTTTAATATATAATATAAATACTGCATAATCATTTTAGTTTTATTAAATTATTTTATAGACTAATGATAATCGAATCTTTGATTCTTGACAATGATATATTTCATTATCCTAATGTGTAGCCTTCTCTCGGCACATCAATGACTCGAGACACATGGTGTCTTCTCATATTGGTGGCGGGGTAGACACTACATACATAACTGAGCAAGAAGAGATTGAGTCTACACCATTTCATCACCCAGGCCCTTCAAGTTATGGAACTAACTAATAAATAGTGAATTAAATTTTATTTATATTAGTCTTTATTTTAGGAATTTATCATTATTTTTAATTGGTTTTTGCTAAATTTAGGTTTGTAGTGCCACCACCCCCTTCCACCCAAAGTGCCACAGTTTGTTGATTACAAACAACATTAACAGCATAAGAAATCTCGATTGATTTCATTCTTATTAATTTTAAGTTCTTCTTTGTTCACTTGTTTTTCTTCGTTATTTCAAGAATCAACATATTGAATATGATGTTGTCAAAGTATTGATGCTCGTAGATATTTTACAAATGCAATCGAAGTTCAATCCACAACCCCGACCACCGCCACTACTCCAGCTCAACACTTAATGAGTATATCGGTCCAAGTTCCCATTCCACCTATGTCTTATGGTAGGGGGAAGAGGATTGTTTTACCTGGATTGAGCAAGGGGACGCAAAATTTCACAACATCAAAGTTCCCCAATTTTTCAATTGGCGAGTCAGAGTGCTAGAGGAACTTATGTTTTAAATAATATTGATATTGATTATGAGTATCTCAGATTTTATATCCTTTATGACATGACAATGAGAAAGAAGAATGCCAAAGATCTCACTCAATCTACACGTAAGGAGGTCCATCTACCATCCTCTTCAGATCCTCCTTCCCTACATGCAAAAAAGAAATGATGATGACACAAAGACAAAATTTTCATTTGACATATTTGTGTTAGATAATTCTATGACCCTTGTCACATAAAGCGTTCTTGCGACATTAAGGATAAGAATATTTTGGAGATAAGAGAGAAATATGTGATAAAATAAATTAATGATAGATATCATAATTTTGAAGATAGAGAAAGACTTTTTCAATTATTAAAAATGAACCAATGACAATTGATGCTTTACTTTCTCAAGCACAATTTGTCAGTAGTCAAATAATATTTACTTAGGGATGAAGTTTTGAGTATAATATTTAATAGATTGTATAATTTAAATGTTGAGGCACAATATTACTACAATAAGTGGAATAGATAAAATAAAATTTGCCTGACAGTTTAGAACAAGAGAAAGAAATTCAGTCATTAATTAGGGAGGAAGCTGGAAAGTTTGAGCCTTTGGAGATTCTCTCTTGGAGAGAATGGTATTGCAGATCACGCCTTTAAAATTTCAACAAGTGGCCGCCGGTCTCGCTGCTGATGCACTGTTTTTGATCACTTTACGGTTTACATAAAGGACAGAAGAAGGAGAAATCACGCCTGCCAAGGAAATGGAAGATACAGACTCTGGATTCACAATGGTCATCTCAAAAAAGAAAAAAAGAATGAGAGGTTTTGAAAGAATCCCAGATTCATTGTATAGTGATAAAAAAAAGGAAATTGACAATTGGGACACCTCTTCTTCTAGAACAACCAGGTCTTCTGCTAGACAAACAGCTGATTTTGGAGGCAGCTCAAAAAGAGGAAGACCCTCTAAAAAGACTCTCAGAGCTAAGAAAACAGAGAGGGATATTGCAGATGGTGTTCAGCGACAACTGAACCAGCAAGCAATTCCAACTACCAACCATTCCAAATGAAGATTATATCCTAGAATATTAGAGGCCTAAATGGAAACTCTAAGCAAAGAACCATCAAGGAGTTACGGGATTCCAGTAACCCCAGCATTTTGATTCTTCAAGAAACTAAAATGAAAGCAATGACCATGGTTAATATTAAATTTTTTTTTTGGGATAGTTCTGAAATGGCGGCTGTTGACTCTCAGGGAGCTTCCGGAGGATTGGCTACTCTTTGGGATAGAAGACACTGTACTGGTATGATTCTTAGTGCTAATATTAATCATCTAAAGCAATTAAATTAATATCACTATTGAGAAAAAGTGTGAATGGATCTTGTCTAATATTTATGCCCTAACTCGCTAGTGGTAGAAGAAAACTATGGGCTGATCTTAAAATCTTTAGAAACCAATATAGCTCTGCTAACCGGCTCATTATGGGAGATTTCAACTCCCCTCTAAAGTGAGAAGTTTGGAGGAACCCCCACCTTCTCTAATGGTATGGAGGACTTTCTTGACTTTATTCTTGAACAAAACCTCATTGATGTGGATATGCATGGTAATAAGTATACTTGGAACAATAGAAGGCTGGGAAAGGAGTTCATTCAGTGAGATGGATAGGGCATTAATCTCAGCAAACTGGATTCTAAGCCAAGACTTTTACCTATCTTCCCTTCCAAGAATTGGATCGGATCATAATCCGATTGCTTTAAGCTTTCTCAATTGGACTAAACCAGCAAAAAGCTCATTCAAATTTGAAAAAATGTGGATGGAGCATGATGATATCTATGATAGGATAAAAGAATGGTGGGAATGGAATGGGGAAGGCACTGCTCAGTTCAGATTGGTTCAAAAACTCAAAAATGTCAAAAAGCAAGTCAAAATCTGGAACAAAAGGGTTTTTGGAAATATTTTCGAAAAAAAGAAAGAGTTAAAACAGAAGCTTCAGGATCTAGAGTTAAAAATGGATACTTTGGGAAGATCGGTTGAAGATGAAGTAAATGAAAAGAATATTCTTTCTGAGTTGCATACGATCTGCAGTAGGGAAGAGTCTTTTTGGCGCCTTAAATCTAGAGCTATCTGGCTTAAAGAGGGAGACAGGAACACAAAGTACTTTCACATGACTACTCTAAAACATAGAGCCAGTAACAGAATCCTTGAGGTTTCTAAAAACAATGGGAACAACACTAAAGATCCAAACAGCATCAAGAAACAAGCGCTTGAATTTTACAAGAATCTTCTTAAAGAGAACAACGTCAGCAACCCTGAAGCTATTTCCTTCATGCTGGAGGCCATCCCTCAGAATAACATTGAGGACCAGAAATTCAGAGACATCACTAAAGCTGTCACGCTTGAAGAACTGCAAAAGGCTGTTTTTTCTCTTGAGGGGGATAAGGCTCCTGGACCGGATGGGTTCTCTATTAATTTTTTTCAAAAGTTCTGGGAAATATGCTCGGAGGATCTTCTCAAAGCGGTAAATGAATTCTATAGAACAGGAAATCTTCTAAAAGAGCTTAATAACACGCACATTGTGCTGGCACCTAAAAAAATGGATGCAAAAGACTTCAAGGACTTCAGACCTATCAGTCTTGTTAATGCTATCTTTAGAATCTTCACCAAAATCATCACTACTAGACTGCAGCTCATAATGAATGACCTCATCTCAAGGCAGCAGAGTGGCTTTATTAAAGGCAGGATAATACAAGACGGAGTGATTATGGTGCATGAAACTATACATTCCATGGAAAATAATAAAAAGGCTAATATGATCCTCAAGCTTGATATGAATAAAGCTTTTGACAAGGTTTCTTGGGTCTTCCTTGACAGGATTTTATCTAAATTTGGGTTCACGGAAAAATTTAGAAAAATTGTTAAGTCTTGTATATCTACAGCCAGGTTCTCTGTGGTTGTTAATGGGGAGCCTGTGGGTTTTTTCACCAGCAGCAGAGGTCTAAGACAAGGAGACCCCATCTCCCCCTTACTCTTCATTCTCTTAGCTGACAGCCTTAGTAGAACAATTGGCAGAGCGGTTGAGAACGGCCTTTTAAATGGATCTAAACCCGCTTCATTCAGCCAAGCTGTCTCTCATCAACAGTTTGCGGACGACACAATCCTTCTTCTTCTGGCCTCAGTTGTGGAAGCTAAAGCTATTAAGGCTTTATTACAACTCTATGAATCTGCTTCTGGGCAAGAGATTAATTATGACAAAAGCACCATTTTTTTCTTTAACACCCCTGAGGAAAGACAGTTCAAGATTGCTAAAATTCTGGGCTGTAGAATTGGTGCTCTTCCAGCAACATACTTAGGCCTCCCTCTTGGCACTAAGAAAGTCTCTCACATGGTGTGGGATGATTTGTTGATGAGATTTCAGAAAAAGATGGCAGGTTGGAAAGGGGCCACTCTCTCTAGTGCTGGTAAGTGCCTTCTCATTAAAAGTACACTCCAAAGTCTGCCCATCTATATCATGTCACTTTTCAAAATTCCTTCTTCCTTCAGAGAGAAAATTGAAAGGATTCAGAAAAAATTTTTATGGCAAGGCATGGAAGAGAAGTTCAAATTTCACCTAGTGGCCTGGGATAAGGTCTGCACCCCAAAATCTATGGGAGGGCTGGGCATAAAAAATATTGAGAAAATGAATGAGGCACTCATCGCTAAGATGGGCTGGCGATTGCTATCTGAGAAACAGCCCTGGATTGATGTTATTAAAGCAAAATACTTGAATCAACAAGCTGTCTACTCCTATCTGCATGAAGAACAACTACCCAATGGTTCCATTTTTTGGAATAATCTGGTCAAGAGTAGAAACTTCATCAAGCAGGGCAGCAAATGGAAAGTGGGGGATGGCAGTGAGATAAACTTCTGGGAGGATAACTGGTTCAGTGACAACCTCTTGGAGAGATTTGGGACAGCTAAGGACAGCCTTATAAGCAAGTATGGAACTAAAGTCAAGGACTATATTGAAGGAAATGGCACCAACAAGACTTGGAAAAGACTTTCTATGGAACGAATTGAGCTGAAACAAACTACTTCCTCCCTTCAGGATCTTTTAGACCTCTTCCCTTTAAGTCAGTTGAATTCCAAGGATGAGCTGGTTTGGAGCAATTCACAAGATGGGAAATACTCAGTCAAATCTGGTTATACCAATCTTTCTCACAGTAACCAATCTGACTTTAACTGGAACAAGATCTGGATGCCTGAGTTAACCCCCAAAATAAATTTTTTCTTTGGTCGGCCATCGAGGTAGAATTCTCACCACTGACAATTTGATGAGAAGAGGATTTATAATTCCTAATTGGTGCCACCTTTGTAGGAATGACTATGAAGACATTAGTCATCTGTTCATACATTGTGCTTATGCCAATAGAATTTGGAGCTTTGTTCTTTCTAAATTTGATGCTCTTTGGGTGTTGCCGAAGAACCTTAATCAGCTATGGAATCAATGGAACCCACCATTCGAGACATTGTGCTATCAAAAGAATGGAAATTAGCAATCCCACACTTAATACTGGAGGATTTGGAAGGACAGAAATAATATCATTTTCAGAAATAAGAAGCAGAATTATAAAATCAGTATTGGCAAAATTTCTCAAGGTATCAAAGAGGACATGGCCAGATTTAAACCCCCCAAGAACAAGTGTTATCCTGAGAATGAAGAGCACATTTTATCTAATTGGCACATTGGAAATTGGAGCAACCCTGGGAATAGTGTAGATAGATCTTTGATTAAATGGCATCCTCCTGACTCTAATTGGTACAAGCTGAACTTTGATGGCGCCTCTAAGGGAAACCCTAGGACAACAGCTGGAGGAGGAGCAATATGAGACCACAAAGGTAATTTGATTGCTGCTTATGCAGGAAAAATGGGAATTCAAACCAATCATTTTGCCGAAGCATTATCTCGCTCTGGGCTTGAGAGTTGCACGGGCTCAAAATATTCAGAACCTTATTGTTGAAGGGGACTCTCTTAATATCATTAAGCTTCTTAATCAGTCCTCATCTCCCAGTTGGAGTATTAAAGACTTTATCTCTGAATCCATAAGCATTTGCCACACCTTCAATAGTATCAGAATCATACATACTTACAGGGAGGGCAACAATCTGGTGGATGCACTGGCCAATTATGGCATTAATATAAATTTTACTGTCTGGGATAATGATAGTATCCCTAATCAGCTTCACAACAGCATCCATGCGGATCTTCACAAGCAAGCAATCTCTAGAGATAAGCCTTAATCTTTGGAGGAAAATCAAAATCATCAATTCTTTCACACGTGCTGCTTTATTCTATATGGCGAGGCAAATAATATCTTTTTCAAATAATAGCAAGATCTATTTAAGAAACTTCAAGTGGAGTCATCCAGATTTGAAAATCACGCACGCGGGAGGTACAACGGCTGTTGATATCCGGATGCCAAACTCCACGAAAACCGATGATAATTACAAAGTGATTGTTGACAGGGAAAGGGTTTTCACACGCGACTTCCCGCAGGCTCAGTTCAGCAATTACGCAGCCGTTCGTGAGAAGACCAACGGCTACAGTTCCCAGTCTTATGCGATCTTCAACAGTAAGAAACGAACTGTTCTTCACGCTCAGCGGCATTCTGGAATTTGTTGTAACCTGCACACCACTGAGAAGATGGGAGGACCTCCCTGTCAAATTGAGCCGTGCGCGGACCCTGATTGGAAGGATAACACCGAGCTTTGGAACATTCTCAGCATAGGCGGCTTCACCAGCTTTGTTGAAAGGGTGCAAGGACATGATCAAAGTATTTCAGTACGCTTTGCTAAGGAATGGAAAGAGAGGACTGTCGACTATGGGGGACAGAAAATTCTTGTCAATGAAGAGCTCATTGCTGAAGCGACCGGTCTCAGCCTGGATGGGTACCGCTTCTTCAACAAAAGGGTTATCAAAGAAACTGAAGAAAGAAGATTTGTGGAGGAAGATGAGAAGCTTATATTTAGCACAGTGGGTCTGCTTGTAAGCTCAATTCCATCACCGCTTGATGAGGTCACTCGCATGATGATTCATTTCATCTCCTTGGAAGGTAGGTTTATATCGTCCCAAACTAAGCATCTCATCTTTTTAAACCACTTCCGTAGGAATAGATTGGTTTGCTTCCTCATTATCTTTTAAACTCTCTTGAGCGCTCCATTTTGGAGTTCCATATACCCGGGTGGTTCCCTTGCATCAAGGGCTTATTTTGCTAATTCACAAATACTGCCTTCTCAAGTACCCCGGTCTTCCTTCCTCTCCTAGCCCGGCTCCCCTTTGATGGGCTCTGCTCTGCGCCGCTTCCCGCTTCCCGCTCCCTCGCTGCCCGCTGCCGCCCCCCGCCACCGTGCTGCTACCCCCATGCCGGCTGCACATGATTCTCCTTCTATTCCTCCTGCTGCTCCTCCTGCCACCCACCTCGCCTCTTCCTCTAAACGTCCATTCACCAGGGCTTCTAGGAGACTCAACCTTGAGACTCTTGCAGCAGGGAAAGAGCCTCTTGATCTTGACATTGCACGTGACCTGCTGAACATAAGTAGTGCCAGTCCCCGGGAAGCACAGATGGATAACCCTTCTAAGAGACTGGAGGCCTTAGAGGCTGAGATAAAAATGCTGAAGGATGAGGTCAAAAACCTAGCTAAGCAAAAAGGTAAGAAAAGCATGGAGGGGGAAGGGAGCATTGACAATAGTCAGATTGAAGACATATACAAAAAGCTGACCTCCTTGGACTCCCGCCTTGGGAAGGCTAAGACTAGGCATGATTACAACATTGCTGCCTTTAGGGCCATTGAGGAGTTCATCGTGGGACATGCCAAAAGTGTTTCCAACCTCAGCGGTGTCCCGGCTGCACTTTGGGGCAATGAAAAAGAGAGCAAAAGGACCATCGAGGAGCTCGATAAGATGGATGCTGCCCACATGACCGCTTTGGGTATGTTTCATGCTTGGAAAAAAGTCAAGATCAGTGTTGATCAAGCAGCCAAGAAGTAGTCCTGCATGCTTCTACTGCTCTCTTTTGTTATTCTTACTGTTTCTTGGCTGTCAGGTTTCTGTTTTTTTGCTGTTGTTTTGCTGTTAAGTCTCGCTTGTGTAGCTGTTTCTGGGCTACGTTGAATTTCATTGTACTACTTGGACTTGGTTAGTCCTGCTATGCTTCTCACTCTTATTCCGGCTTAAAGGCCTTATTTTGTATTCAAGGGTATAGTCCCTTTCAAAAAACTATTTGCCAATATTAAAAAAAAATGTAGAGAAAGACTTGTTTGTTAGTTGTGATTTAATATGCTTAACTATATAATTTATCTTCCAAAATAATAAATTGGATTTATTTTGCGGAAAATTCAACTTTAAAGAAAGAGGTGCAAGTGTTAGATGAGAACTGAAAAAAGCGAGAGAAGATAATTGGTTTTAAAGAAAAAAATGTTAAACAAGTAGAACAATAATTTAGGAATTATAAAGGATAATTGGAGATATTATTTTGAAGAAAAATATTGATGAGGATCCTTCTCTCCTTTCAGCAAGAGATGCAGCTCATGAAGATAGAGAAAATTTAGAAAATATTAATGCAGCTGCAAAAGAATTAGTAGACTCTAGTGTGATAAAAGATAGTTCAAATGTTGTCAATGTTATGGAATATGTTGAAGGACAAGGGTCCAAATGAACTTGAATTATAAATGTTGATGAATGATGTAAATAGTTGTATTTGACAAATGAAATTTGAAACTATTATCTTTATGTGAAATTGTCAATCTTTTTATTTCTCTCATGCCTATTGTCGAATGAAAAATTTAGTATTTTATCTTTTTTCAAGCTTGTACAATGTACATTTGATGAATAGTATACATGGATTATAGAATCTGGATTTACATTATTCAATTTGGTTTCAAACATGTATGAACTCAATAATTAAAACTTGGATGTGCATGTTGCTGTTGATCTTGATAGTTAATTCATCATGTAAAGATTATCTCTAATAATCATGATGGGATATAGAATCTTATTTTTTTATTAATCCTAATAATCACAATAGCATATATGGATTATAATATATTTGCAAAAATTGTGCCTATGGAATTGATAGTGAGAAATCAAATATTGAACATACTTTATTAGTAATGAACTTTAATTTTATTACATCATCAATTTTAAATATGAACTATCTACTATTTGGCATTTCGTAAACATTATTATAAAATATAGAAGGGATTAAAACAAATTCCAAACATTATTAAAAATATAGAAGGGATTAAAAAAATTTCCAAACATTATATGCACAATATATGTAAATGAAAAAAATATCAAGTAACAATATATATTTAAGAAAATGAATACATTCAATTGTCTGCTAGCTGAAACAACCCTATCCTGAATGGTCCTTCATCACTTCTTGTATCTGTTGTAGTTTCTTGTCTAACAAATTCTAACTCAATTTCACCATTATTAGAGACTTCATTGTTTATTATCTAATTAATAGTTTTGTGCTCTACAAGAGATGTCCATGTAGTTAGTGCTCTTTCATATGGAAATGTGTCCACCCCATATCTTGAAACATAGATTCTCAAACAAGTTTCCAAATTCTTATCCAATCTATTGCAAATTTTTGATTTCACAAATGTAAGTGCACTAAATACCCTTTCATCTTCAATAAACCCAAGAATCATTGTCTATATGAGTTCATATAGTTTGAAGTATTCACTTATATTTTCTCTCATAATGCTACTCTGATACATCTTTCTCCACAATAGTGTGATAGCTCCCATTTGTTGGGTCAACAATAGACTTATATTGATTAGACATTGTATATGCAAAATGTTGTGACTGTGATATGAGTAATTTTTTATCCAATATACCATTTAATTCCCCTCCATCAACATCTGAAGATTTGTAAAACTGCTCCATAAGTAATCATGGATTTCCCAAAGTTTTTAGCTCTTTGTTCTTCATCAATCATCGATTCCAAAAAATGGGATTTACAACTCCCATGGCCTCAAGTAGATCACTATTTTTAAAACGCTCTCTAATCTCAGAAGATAATGTTTTAGATATCTTCATCAATTTTTTACGTGTATTAGAAAATGCAACATCAAAAAGAGAGCTTGTGACTGGTACTTTTTCAATTTTAGAACATATTACATAAGGATCTTTATATAAAGTGTGCATTGGAATATTTTTCCCATCAACAAAAATACAAAGATGACCACTGATATTGAAATTTAAATAGCTGTTGGGATATTTTGTATCTATCAAAACCTTGAAGCTGCTGAAAATTGGCTTTGAATCCCAGTCCTGGTGTAATATAAGGTATCCAAAATCATACATACTTGTCTCCTTAATTTTATAAAATCAAAAATGTATATAGATCTTTCCTGAGCATGTTTCACCAATATATTTTTTTCCTTTAGCATTGGAAAAATACCACATAAAGTTAATAATGTCTATAAATCTATCAAGCAATGCATCCGATCTTTAGTGTTTTCTACTTCTCTTTGATGCTTGAACATATACCCTGTTAAGGACCTGTATTCCTCAAAAATCCTGCAATTTGGTTCATACAATGATATCCATCTTGTGTCAACATATTTTAGAAAAAATTTACCATTTTTATTCCAACATAAAATCTTTGAAACTCCAAAAATATTTTAGGACTGCTTGACATATATGAATGCAAGTCTCGTATCAGCTCCTCCACTTTAGCAAAATTTTCAAAATTACTTACAATCTTGTAATCCAAATTCATTCAATGAGCCATACAGTGAATATGTATCATGTAAGGGGCTATGGTTGTTTGCAAATGAATACAAAGTCTAGTTTTGTGACCTTGCATGAAAGATGTTCCATCATCTCCTACACAAATAAGCTTTATAGAGATTTATTGGTCATCCATACCAATTATTTCCTTCAAATTTTTAATAACAAGTTTGTAGAGGTTCTTAACATTGTAGTTCTCCATCATTTTGTGCATAGCTAGTAGATGATTTTCCCTAAAATGGTTATTGAAACTGAAAGTGTAGACATGCATGCATACCCAGGATGTATTTTTTCTACTGTTGTAACCTCATCAATTGATAATGCGATAACAATTTTATTTTTTTACATTCTCTCTCAAATCAGTGATTTTAGTTTCTCCCCTACACTTTTCCATTTCCCATGCATCGACATCTAACTAGTATGTTGTTGGAATATTTGGAAACCCATTAGATTGAAACAATATATTATAATCAATGAGATCTGAAATTGTTCTTCCCTTCTTTAAAATGTGAAATATTGTTCTGAATTGAATGAGTTTTGCTTGAAGACTTACATCAATAGCTTTTTCAAATTTATCCTTTATTGTTCCACCTTTCTCAACTATGTCCTAAAGATGTTTATGATGATTGTCATATTCTGCAACATATCTTATATGTAAACAATCTTCCTCATTTTTCCATCTAGTTTTCTTTATTATTGTTCAATTATCTTACTTTTTAGACTCATATACCTTCCCACAATGCTCCTCTATTGTGTCCAACTTTAATTTCATTTTGCGGTCTCTGCCTAGTTTCCAACTACATATAATACATCTATATTTTGTAGAGAGTATCATTATTTTTGGTATAATAGGTTCAATAAATGGATACTTGGTTGACCATTCAAATTTATAAGTCCTTCCTATAGTCCACTTTCTACTCTTACGTTCCTTATGTGTGTTTCTGGAATGTTTATCAAATGTTTGAGTTGGATGGGAAATGGGATTATCAGTATTGTCAATTTGAATTGAATTACTCTGCTAATTGGGAATTTCATCAGAGTAAGGTCATTGTAGGGTTTTTTCGCATTTGGAAAAAATTGGTTTGCTTACAACATCCCTAAGTAAATAAAAAAATAAAGTAATATTATCATAGTAAGAGTCACAAGTACCTCTTCTTTTCAAGTTCTTGTTGGTTGAATGAAATATTTTGAAATTTCCATATTGCAATTTATTTTTCTTTGAGTTCTTTTCTCATTTTATGACAGGGCACTCGAATGGGTGATTATGAAGTCTGCGTATATGCGACAAAAATATAGTTGTTTAAAATAATGACAAAAATACAACTTTATCAACCGCATTTGGCAATACAAATCAACATTGACAAACGAAAACAAAAATGAACATGTGAATGGTAAATAAAGTTATCAGATGGTAACACAAAACAATCTTACCAAACAATAACACATATAATTATTACGAACCAAGAATACATTAATTTACCTTATTTTTAAGTAACACATATAAATGTTACTAGCCGGTAGATATTGTTATTTTCATTGAAATTACACATTTACCTTATAACCCGATATTGTAAATTTTTATTGTCATACGGTAACACAAATAATTTTACTATAACCCATCACAAAAACTTGCTAATATACAAACATAGTTCTATTTTCACTTACCTCTTGAGTCTTTCACTTATTCCTAAATCCTTTGGCTTTTTGTCTTATACTTTCAATTTTTTTCACACGCTTATAATGTAAATAATATGACTATATTATGGTGAATTAATCCTATATATAGTAGAATGTTATAACATGATATAAAAACACTAACATTGGTTGGCCCTTAGTGGAAACACAAAGGAGAAATTATATTCAAATTTTTTTAGGACCCGTAAAATTTTGGCGAATGCGCTACCGTATGGCAATATAAAATTCACCAAATTCAAAATTCAAAATTCCTTATATTCTCCTATTCACAAATATTTGCCCCTAAAATTTACCCTGAATGAATGAGGCCTCATACAGACAACATTTAGCACTCCTCACAGAATTTCTAGTCAAGTAGGTAGTGGGGCACTTCTCGTTTCGTCAACCAGTTCCCTCAATGTGTTGACTACTTTGGGGTTCTTATGGTAATCCTCATAATGATTTTTATGGTTTATGCCAAGGCACTTTCCATAATATGAAGTGGTCGGGTTTAAGCCCTTATCGAACTCCGTAAATATATTGTTTTAAATGAAATGGTTTGTTTTTTATCTTTTGATCTTAATGTGGTTTTACACACCTTTGGAAACCTGCATATAGTGTCATTATTATTTGTTTCGATTTAGTCTTTGACAAACAAAAGGTCCTGCACTAAAAATATTAGTAGTTTTTCCAAAAAAAGAATATCAAGGTTGTTTTTGTTTCTCAAGATCACCCGAAAGCGCAAGAGAATAACATACACAACATTTGATCCAACTAAGTAGAAATGGAAAAACTTAAATCAATGACCATTAAATGATTTTAAAAGATTAATTCCCTTAAACAACTTAAATGATGAAATTTCCAAGTAAACCCAAAATGTTAGAAAAAGAAGATCAAAGTTGTTTTTGATTCTCAAGATTGTTAAAAAGCGCAAGAGAAGAGAATACACAAACTTTGATCTAACTTAAGAAAATGGAAAAAACATTTATCAAAGCATTTAAATGGTTAGAAAATGATTTTTAAAGTAAAACTTGTAAATCAGAAGTTAGAAAACATGTAAGAAACAATAGGAAGCAAAAATATTAAATTATGGATTTTTTGAAATTCAAGCCAAAAACACACAGAATGCTAGCACAATCTTTGTGTTGGTGACAACATGTATATATCAATGCAAACACATATATAAAGACACAAACACATTTAAATAGTGATGAAAACACACATACAAAAACAATAGCATAAATCCAAATAACGAGTAGTGCAAAAACACAGACAAAGGTGAAAATACAAACAATGCTAGCACAAATCTAGAGAATAATAACACAATACGGGAAAAACTAGTGCATAAGTTTTAACGCAGACGCATGTGAAATTAACAAAGGTACACATACAAAAACTCTAGTGCAAAAAGAGAAATGCAAGAAGAGATATAATTAATTGTAGCACAAGGAGCCTTTGTAGCTTGAAATGCATGAAAACGACCAAAATGTCAAAAAGCTTGAATTTTTACTTATAAGCTTTAATTTTGGCAGCACTTTACCTCCTTCACACCTACAAGGAGCACTTAACACATGCAAACTCAACAAAACATGTTAATAAATACAAGTTATATCGACAAGGGTTGTTGTCACAAGTATAGGTTATTCAATAAGTAGAGTTGCAAGAGAATGGGTACTAACATGTGAGACAACCAAAACATCAAGATTCATTACCTTCCTAGGGATATCCTCCTCCAAATAAACCCATTCACATGTTTTAGTTCACTTCATCTTTCAAAGTTGGACTTGTTTTTCTTCCTCTGATTCCTGCAGCTACTTTATGGGGAGCCTTAAAAAAACTTTTCCTCCCTAGGATTTTTAAGATTGGATTCCATCATTTTCTCTTTTCCTTTGGATCCTGATGCAGATGCTTAAACAATGTAGGGAATAACATGAAAATAGTCCTTTAATAATACCTTCTTAAAGAATTTTTCTAGTTCTTCTTTCTTCCGAGGAGGGGAGTTCTAAGTCTTCTATCGTGGGAATGAACATCAATCACATTACTAGAAATGAATCCAAATTCTTAATATTCTATTTCCATGAAACCTCTCTAGTGGCATAAACTCTCCGAAATGGATGGAGAACATCATCAATGAACTTGTTATGTCTATACTCTCTTAATAGTGGGGTCTGATGGTAACTTATGTCCACTCCTTTTGAAAATAGCCACCTTATGGAGAGTCGGATGGGATTTGCGGTCTTTTCTTGTCTTTACTTGTTTTCACCGATGTTTCACTTGATTGGTAGCAGAGGCCAAGAATCCATATTGTCCCAAATGTATTCTTCACTAATCACATTACCATCATCCTCTAACCCTTCAGGAGTTTGGATAACCCCAAAATCAATCATCTAAGACAAATTCATTCTTGAATATTCTCTTTGTCTGACTTCCTTTTCATCTGCACAATTCATCCAAAATCCTCATAATGAGGTTTGTGCTCTACTTGAGTGGGCACAATACTGTGTAAGATATACTTTATATCATAGTGCTTTTTGTCCTCAAATTTATCCATCATGCACCTATTCATCTCTCCTTCCACAATTTTTCTTTCTGGATGTTCAGACAAGTGTAATTCCCTATGACTATAGGAAATTTATTAGGGATGTAACATGATTTTGGGCAACGAATTGATGTAATGATAGTAATTGTATGACCCATTCTATTAATGCCCATTTTTCATTTACACACTTGGGTAACACAGGGTTTCTCATCAAAACCACTAACCTTAATATATGAATAGGTTCTGAATTGGATGAAGTAACACCCGTATTGAGTAATGAATCTCTTAGCATCGAGGATAATCTTTCAGTCTCCCATTCAAGGTGATATAAATAGATTGTAGGTGTAAAGAAGTGATTAACAATGTTGATATAATGTGTATCTTAGCTTGCCAATCTTAGCTGATAAAAAACATCATACACCTTGAACCGCTAAGTTCCTTATCCATTAGCAATTCTAGAAAAAAATTATGAAAAGAAATGTTATAAACATGGTAAGAAGTCATGAAGAATTTAGCCATTATGGGCTTTTCTCCTCTTACGCAACTGGGTAACTCCTACCATTTGTTCATGAATACGATTACTTATGATCTCAACCTAGGGGAGAGGATTTTTGTTCATGAGTATCACTTGAATGAATTGGAACATCCATTCCTTAAAAAATCAGTAGATTCCATACCCATTACTCGATTCAAAAGTGTAATCACATCTCCAACTTCCTGAATAAATTCATCCCTATTTAACTTCTTTGTCATTCATCTCAATAAGTTTGAGGACTATTCAACCAATGGCCATTCATGATTTTTATCCATTTATTTGAATGTGAATTCCAGTAATCTTGTGTTGATTCCTTGGTAGTATTCCCCTCCTCATTTTTGGGAGGAAAACCCAACATTTTGTCAAATGCGTTCTCCTGGAAAGATAAAACTAAATCTCCCCTTCCATCCCAAACCTCCCTCGTTGTAGGATCATAGTGTTGAGCACATACCCATACGAGCTCCAAGCATGGTGTAACAGGAGGGAAAGTAGTAGTGAGCTCAATACCACTAGTGGCTATTTGGGTCGTGGCTTTACTTCTTTCAAGGAGTGTAGCCTCTGCTTAAAATCTTCTAAATCATAAGATGCAATATCAGAATCTATAATTCTTTCTAGAGGAGAACTAAGGTTGGATTTTTTTTTTGAGGGAACCACATGGATCTTCATGATTCTGGTTTAATTTTATCACAACTCTTTTCACGAAAAACCAGACTTCTTAAACCAACTCTCAAAAATCACAGAGAATATAGGAACTGATGTACTTACCTTTCTACTAAAACTCCAATCACTTCTCAGAGCTTTGACTAAGAAGGCACTTGCAATAAAATTCTAATCCTTGGGTTCAATTCTCACTTTGGCTATCCTTTGATACTCAAAAACCTTTTCAAAACATCAGATCCTGGATTCATCAATAGAGTACTTTATAATAAGTTTCCTTATTAACGGCTCATAAATCTATGCATTAATGTCACAGATTACGTTCATGGGTAGTTTTTCGTAATCCTCAATATTTTATTTCTTTTCAACCATTGCAATCTTTTCACTTTTCATCACCCATGTATCTCTCCTACATGAGTCCTTTAAATTAATGGGCTTTACTCTGTACGGCTAGTGCATTAATGAACCACCTCTTTACTGCTAATGGGCTTCAAAATATTTTTATAAAATGACATGCACACCGTTATTGTATCATGTAAAATTTAATTCATTATCTCTTCCTATGTATGCCATATGCTTGATTCATGTTCCTTAGTAGTTTAGGCCTCGGGTTTATTTTTATCAACTACACACCCCAAAGAATCATGAGACTTCATTCCCCTTTTTCCCATCTTCCCGACTTTCCTCTTCACATATTGCTTTCCTTTTACTTGTTGACTTTGACCAGTGAGATGACACACATCTTCCTTTAGGTTTCAGACTTACAAATTCATTTTGCACTCTATTAGGTGTAAAGTGCCTAGGAAAATAAAGGCTCATCTCCCCACTCCAATAATACATTTACATGTGTTTTCTTTCGGGAACGGGGATGTGTCTCGCACTTTACATTGTACTTACGTGAATGTTCCTTGGAATATTTTATCATACTTCAGGAACTATCTTGTGCCTTGCATATTTACATTACCTATGTAAACATCCAGATTAAGTCCTATATAGCAAAGCAAACCAATAATATGCCACTTGCTTTCAGGTGTCAGGAAATAGAAAGCATTTTGCACAAGTATTAAAAACATATGACACATTAGGGAACTTTTGTAAGGATTGATACGACTATTTAATGAATTTTACATGGAAATTATCTCTGTAAGCGAGGAAACCAAAAGTTTTGAAGGAACACTTCAAATTAAATGGGGTGAGTTTGAAACAAGCACCAACACAATACTTACACTCTGCTCACACCATTTCTACATCATCTACCTTGGGAGCGGGTTCCCGACCCCCGACTCCTCCACCTACTACATCCATCACAAATGGAAACAACAACACTCATCCGTACGTAACCCACCACTTCTCATATGCCTTCATACACCCCGTGTCATACACCCGTAATGGCACTATAGTCAAATCTACCTCATCTTGACTTAGGGGCACTAGATGTGCTCCTCGAGCCTTGGTCTCCATCCTAATTATATCATAGCCCTAGTAGATCAACATCATACATATAGCTCTAGGGGAACATCCTAAGCCATCCTATTGGTACCCATATTGGTTCTACCTTTGAGTTTGATTAGCATCAACAGGAAGAGTAGGATGCTTAGAGACAAATAGATCATAATTTTGAGTCATTTTGTAGCTAGGGATGGATTTAACTGACTCTTTGTCACTTGAGCTTGGAAAAGTTAGATAGCACCATGCTGAGGGTATGACCTACCCTCCTACTTTAGGTTGTGCCTTCAACCAGGGTGAGAGGACCCATTTTGTAACCTATATTTGTAAGGAATATAAATGGATCAACAATATTTGACTCTCCTTCTATGATATTGAAAGAAAACCTTGAGAAGACATGGTCAATGCAACATAATCTAACTCTCACGAGTTGTCACCCTAGAGAATGAAGATGTCTCCTAAACAAGGTTCAAGTTACTAAAGACAACAATAAAACCTGATTGCTCTTGCATATTTTGAGTAAAGGATGGGTAAATTCAACAAATATCCTTAGCATTTATGGACAAACAATGCAAGCAGGGGTAGTTCTTGTAGGATTTATCATTTATAGATGGATTTTGTTAGGGAATTAAGCAGGATAAATTTGATTATACTAGATTTCAGGAACTTTTAACAAAAGTTGGAAATTCTGCCAAGCAAGATGATAAAACACTTTCAAATAGTTGATAATGAACCTTTAACCAGAAGATGCACACCCATGGAATCCCAAAGATGCACGGTTTCACACATTATTTGAGAATTTAACATAAAATATCATGTCAAAGACTCAACTAAACATCAAAAATCCCTGGTCCATCATGCCTAAGATACACTCATAGACTAACAAACAATTTGTATCAGCAAAATGGAAGTAAAGTGAATTTAAATTGTTTACTATGTAGTGAAATGAAAGCTCTTCTCATAGCACAATTGCAAATGCCACAATACTACCACAAGGATAAGATATTGTGTGATTCAGAGGAATTCCTAACATAAGATTGTGACAGAACATGAATAACTACTTGAAACATATTCAAATTGAAAGCAAACACAATAATGCTCATGATTAACACAATTAACTCAGGGCTCGTCAAATTTATCAGCAAGGGAAAGTTTCATTTACAGTCTCAATGCTTGTCAATGGTTGTACACTTGTAACCATCTTGACATGATTTATTTTGAAGGCTCAGGAAATTAATAAGTTTCTCAGACAAGTCTTTTGGAAAATGGATTTTTTCAGTCTCTTCTCTCTTTTATTTTTATTTCTCATAAATCTTAAACCCTCCTTTGCGAGAGTATTCTCATTACCTTTATACAATTCCATCCCTATTTTCTTTTCAATTTTCCCCAAAAACGTGGATATTTCAAGAGTATATTATTCTTTTACAAAATTCCAGGTGTATCAATGATACTTTTATGAAAATATTTTATTTGGCCTTGCCAGTGTAAAGAGTATGGGCCTTCTTCATTTTTCTCCTATCATATAGGATTAGAATATCATGTCATTGCTTGTGACTAATGTTTTCATGATTCCTTCCACTTGGTGATTGGATGGGTGCTTCTGATATCTTTTGAGCACTCCGAGGTGACTTGAAGTGACAAACACCTTTCATCTACTATCCGAAGATACATCTTGGATGTTGTGCATTCCTTCTCACATCTACTTGGTTTAACTATCCCATGTGGTTCTTGTCAAATCCAGTTAATTCATCAATCATGCTTGTTCCGGATTCACTTCAACCTTTAAATTTTCCTTGTGTGAGATGAGAAAGATCTTCCTTTATCGGTGTAAATGATTTCTTTCAATTCAATCAATTTGTGCCACTTCTACTATAAAACCCAGTTTTATCCCATTACCAAGATGCATTTATCTTCTTATCCTATAAGTGAGGAAATTTTTTACAACTTTCTACCAATGACATGGCAAAAGTACCTGTGGAAAATAGTTTGAAGGAAATTTTGTCAGAATATTTGAATCAAATCTTTGACCTATGTGGTCCTAATGAGGCTTTTATTAGGGCCTTGTTTGACATAGAATGTGTAGGAGACACTAGAGGACCCTTGACTTATCAGAGGTCTGGCTCACACTTCTCACAAGGCTAATTAGGATCAATCTTATCTTCGCAGCCTTTCAATTCATGTATTTTCATCTCTTTCGATGGGAACATCTGAAGGCTCCCAAAGACTTGAAGAAATTTTGGATTGAAAGGAGGCCTCAAGTGTCTGGGAAAACTGAATTTCAAAGTGTCCATTCTTATGTGATGAATAATTTTTATTAAAGGATATTCCCAAGGAATCTTATGTGTTATACGAAAAATATTCCATTGACATCGTGCCTACCATTTCTCACAAGGTGGATGAATTATAATGGAGGATTGCCTCTCTGGAGAAGGGGTAGATAAGACCTGCACCCTCACAACCAAGTACAATGCTAGCACCATCTTTTGGAAAGAGAAGGGGTGAATCAAGCTCTTAACCCCAATCATTATCTCAGATGGAGAAGAGGATCGTCCATATCTGCTCATCGTTCAAGAGCAGCAATATCCTCTACTCGGGACAACAGGGGTAGGTTTGTAGTTTGGTCATCCACTCACTCAAGGTGTTATGTTCCTTCATCAGGGCATGGCTTCTAGGTCCTTGGCCAATCCCTTCCCTAAGAGAGCATCTTCCCTTTACAAGGAGATGGAAAAATTAACTGGTTCAAAGTCTCTCGTTCCTCCTGGCCCTTGTGATGTAGTCCTTGGTCTTTCAACCACTCCAGTCATTCCCTCTTAGTATATTCTCAACAATTCTACCCTTCACAAGGGGAAGGGGAAGATGACATTCTTCACAGGTGGCCTGGATCTTCTAGACTGGGTATCTTCCTACCAAAAGAAGATTGAGCTAGAGAAAATCATGAATGAACCAAGAATGACTCTTGAGTCATTAATGGATATGGGGATGTCATGGGATTTAACAGGTCCATCGTGTTTATCTAGAAAACATAGGGCTCTAATGAATTCACATATTTGAAGAAGAATAAGTCTTGGAAAAATATCCTCCACTCGAGAGCTTATGAAGGAATGAAGGGTCTCTAAGCATTATGTTTGTCTTTTACGCCTTTATTTTCAATTATGTAAAATGAGACCCTTTTACCATGGGTTGGGGCCCCTATAGAATCCCCATTTTGAATTATATATGAGACTACTTTCAAATGATGTCACATCTAAATTTTCACCTTTTGACATGCAATTATTTTTTGTTCTGCATTATGGACTCTTTAGCTTAGTATTGGCACCAATAATGAAAAGAAACCATTATTGTGCTTTCAATGGTTTGTAATCATGTGATTTTCCTCATCCTCTTAGTGTATCGCATTATTTCAAACCTTCTACAATTCATCGGAAGAGACAACTTATCCCATGGTGATTCACAACCCTCCTCATACTATCTTCTTGGTTTGTAACACTATCCTTGAGTTGTGAGGCTCTGAACATCACTTATTAGGGATTCTTTCTTGCTTCACGGAGATTTCCTTTCTTTTGCGCACTTCCCTTTTCTAAAATGCACACAGGAGATATGTGGAAACATCTACACTCTTCTCCTTCCTTTAAATTTTCACTTACTTGGGACCGCCTGCACGCACATAAGCCATGTGGCGAGTGCTCACAACTTGGGGGCCTGTTTTGTTACTTTTTCAAAGGTGTGTCAGGGAGACACATGGACACCCTTCCTTTCTTCCATGGGGATTTTCCTCTTAGCAATTTTTGAATTTTGTCTTTGACCATCCACCAAGTTCATAGAAATTTTCTGCAGCCTATAATTCATACTTGGGACAAGTGAGGTAACATTTGAAAAGGAAAAGAATTAGAGGGATTTTCCAATGATGGCATACCTTTACAATCCTCAACCATAAAAGGGGATTTTCACAAAATAGAGACCGAGTTCCACATGATCCGAGTCATGAATTTTCCCCTCGACATATACACCTTTTAAAATAGATCAAATTGACACAAAGACTTCGAAGGCATAACTTCAAAGAAAAATGGGCAAGATTATTTGAGCTCTAACACATCCCAAAATACCAAGATACACACTAACCATGGAATAACTCTGCCACCCCTACAAATTGGTCCTCCAACCACATTGTGCCTTGAATACACTCTAACTCAACATCATCCTCCACCCATTGTCCATAATTTCTATACGGCCTCTAGATAACTACCCTGAGTCCCACCGATCTAACATCAACCTATATGTGGTCATGTCCATCTTCCTATTCTAGGTCACATCCCACCTCATTGCAAAAATATCTAGATGAGCCTAATCATCATGTGGTCCACTAAGTGTCCTCACTACTATTATATGCTCATAGGCCCATACATGTAATAGTGTGGTCGCTTCTACCCCACACCCATGGTCCTCCTTAGTGAACATGTAAAAATATTTGTATAAATGGGTGAAACACACTGTGCCCATATGTATCTCATAGCATGCTTCTCTATACTCTAACAAAGTTGATGCATCATGTACAAAATACCAACCCCACTACCATCCACGACTCACCGATGAAGCTACTATAACTTCAATGAATTTCTACAAGTACTGAGAACCCCAGATCTCATAATTGCATCCAAGATAATATATGTTTCGTCCCGCACTTGAGATCATGAAAATATCATCATGCAACCCTCATCTAACTCGCTGACATCTACTACGGACATAATCAATAACCTCTCTGACAAAAGGAAATCACGATATCCTATATATATATCCTCTAATGTCAATGTCATATCTCCTTTCAACAACCATAATATACATGTATCCGCATATCATCTCTCTCATAAAGTTGTCAACAATGACATATTATGGGGTATCTCCCCCAATCTAGCGATGTGTCTTAATCCAAAACAGTCAATATATTGCACTCATCATTAGGCAATCCCAAACCCACTAATGTACTTAAATGACGCCCTATGTGGAATTCCCTTGAGTGTATATCTCTCTACGCAACACAAACATGAAATAAAACATATTATTAACATGCATCCATGCTTCAAAATCAATCATGAGAAGATCAAACTACACTAAATTATCAAAACAATACCAAAAACTAGTTCTTACACACTAACAACTAGGAGTTGGACACTAGTGCCCCATCATAGGACACTTTGGCACTGGAACAAGGTGCAAGTGTCTCAAGAACAAAAATGCCTTGTCCACTTCCATCTAGGTCGAAACCTCTAATTTTACAAGCGATCAAATTTTTCTAAAAATGCTAAAAATAAACATATTTGATAAAAAATTCCAAATTTGATCATACATACCAGCTCCCCAGTCAAATCTATGTAGCTACAAACCACCGTCACCCTCTCGAATCTCATCTGAATAGCCTCCCTGACACATGGCATCCTCACAACTCAGAGCTCAAATCACACTAACTCTTGGTTCAAATGAAGTTACTATTCACCTTTTCCATATTACTATATATAGTAATTCAATTTTACTATACTATAGTCGTCACTTCTATCATCCTTACAACCAATACAAGCACATGATTCGACTCATATCTTGAGCCTCATTACTATGTTTTTCTCCCCATTTGCGGCATTTGGATCACAACTTCCTCTAGTACTTTACTATATAATTCAAATAAATCTATCTTCAATTCCACCACACACCCTATTCAATATCAACACATGTTTTATCAACATTACTATATCTCCTATATTATCTCTTCGTTACTATCACAACCCTTAACATTCTTTCTTTTGGATTAGTGTTTATTTATCTACCCCTCACCCTTGCACTAAAAAGGAGGGCATATAATTTGTATCATCTTATAATCCCTCTCAAGACATAACACTATCAATCAACACTCTTAATACATTATTATCACATTTTTCTTTGATCTCATTCAAATACAATTACATCTATTCTATACGATAATAAAATAATATTGTTATTTCTAAACCATACAATTGAAGTAAAAACATATTAAAAACTTCACACAAGAAATTCTTTATTTTCGTTGTACTCAAATCTACTCCCAAAGATGTCTTATAAGCTTGATTGCTTTAGATGATCTATGAAGCTATGCTTCTCTACCTCTCTACCTCTTTTTCCATGCACACTCTTTTTTATACCATCACCACACCTTCTATATCCTTTTCATATATGTATGAATGGTTCTTAGTGCTTCTTCTTGATATGCATGAATCCTAGCTTTCCTCCACCGATGCACAAGTATAGGTTTCTTGATAAGATGGGTGAACTAAGTCTTCTCAATAGTCTTCCCAACATATATTAGGTTTTCTTTTCCTTCTCAACATATAATTATTCTTTTTTTTTAGTATGAGGATGGAAGGGATTTAACAAGAAACATTCCTTTTACAACTTATAGCAAACATTCATAAGTAGTTTCAAATTTTCAAATCCTTCAATTTATAGGGAAACTCAAACTATACTAGCTTAGCCTATCTTAGAGTAAATGAAGCATCCAATTGCTTCTTATTGGCTTCCTAATACCTCTAAGACATGCTAAGAACCCTCACTTAGAGTATTTATAAGATATTTACATATAAATTATGATATTCTTGCATCACTAAATAAATTCAAAATGTATAGCAAGTCAAGTTCTAGGTGGCTTTGGGAGCATTTTGATTCATAGATTTGTTTGGGGAGTTTTTCAATTTAATTCTTAGAAAATTTGTGAAACCTTGAGATAGATAATATCAGCCATGTTAGAGCATTAGATTGCATCATGGACAATGGAGTTTGAGTTTCATAGTATGGATGAAGTTGGGAACAATGTTTTTTCTAAAGGGTGGAGATGTATCATGGTGGTTTATGTCATTAAGCTAAAGTGAACTATGTAGTAGAAATGTTTTATTTTTTCTCAGTTGATGATCATATAAGAGGCTACATGGCTGATGGTGTTTGAGGGTAGCTAGTTGTTTTGATGTTTGGTAATTTGAGTTATGTTTTTAAGATTATTTTGGATTAATATTTGGTGGGTGCTTGTTGTTTGATATTTTGTAGGCTCCTGGAGGATCAAACGATAGAGGTCAATGGATATATCATGAATTATATATTTTATAAGGGGGTTAGTTTCATATAATGTCACACATTTATACGACCTTAATCTTGGAGGAATTATATAGATGGTGTGGATTCTATTGGAAATAGATTTGATACATATTTTTGGGACATTAGGAGTTCAGGTCTAACACTTTTAGGTGGAAATTCTAAGGATAGACTATATAGGTTATAATTACATTGTAGGATGTTCCTTTAATCGTTGAGTTTCCCATTTATGGTTTCATATATTGTGCGATGTGACAATGAGTATGGTGGAGAAGAGGGCCCTAACATAGTGGGCCACACATAGTGATGATTACCATCTAAGCACATTGATGGTGTAAATAAGTGTTTTATTTTTTGCATAGAAAAGGATACAATCGATATGATTGTGGCACATATATTGTGTCACAAGGTATATGGAAAAGTGCCATTATTTATAGTTGTGGAATGTAGAGATACATTGAAGTGTTGGATATAGTTTAGCTATGAGACGATCGCATGGATGCAGCCGGTGCATGATAGTACATGATTAATGTGTGGCAAAAGAGGAAAATGGGACCCATTATACTTTTTATACATGGATATATGATCATTTCTCAATGTATATACCTATAGGAAAATTCTACATGTAGCAGTGGATGATTCGAGGAATCTATAGTTAGAGAGAGCACTAGATCTTAGGGTAACATTTGGATATAGGTAGATGATTCAAGTTACATAGGATCATGTAGTATTTTATCCCAATAGGGGTACCAATTGATTAATGGACTAGTTGGTTGATGATAGTAGCAGTCGAGGGGACCTTTGAGATCACTTGTCATTATGTGTGGTGAGTGGAGACACACCTAGTGGATAGAGATATTTATTGGCCATTGTGGGTTAGTGTTGTTATTGATGTCAACCCCATTGATGGAAAAGGGTGTCATGGTGTCATGTGAGTCTCCTATGATGTTTTTCATGTGTCAAGCATGAATAATGAGTGGTTGTGTCAAGATTTGGAGTGTTTAAGAGGTCCTGGTGCATGGTCTAGTGAGTTGAGTAATTGTTTGAGATATCTTGATTTTGTTAGAGTGTTTCATGAGGTAAAACATGGTCCATATGATGTTTCATGAGGGTTCTTGGGTCTTTATGTGGTCAGCAAGGTCATTTCATGGGTTTCAAAGCATTGTGTCAAGTCATTTCGGGCTTATTTCTAGCCCTAGATCATGCAAAATGAAATGGAGATATGAGATTTGGACCAAATAATTCTTCTTGGATCATGGTGGAATATTAGTGATAGTTTACATTAGGTGTATGGTGATTTTTAGGTTAGTATTTAGTTTTATGATACATTTACGAGGTCCTTTGGAAGTAAATATTGAGAAACATGCAATTTAGCACAGGTAAATGAGATTGGATGGAGATTATCAGAGCTATCCGAGCTATATAGTGAGAATTTAAAGTTGGATCAAGTTCTCATGGTGCTTCATGTTAATTTTTAGGTATTTCTAAAGAATATTTTTGAAGATATGCAAGTTTTGGAAAAATTGGGTAAGTTGCAGTGTGTTTTTAAGACAAAGTTGGACCTTTTAATGCTTGTTTTGGATTGTATTCTTTGAATGGGGACTTGATATATTTGGAATATTATTTTATATTAGTTATTAATGTTTTTAAATTAGGATTAGGTTGTTTTATTGTAACGTTTTTATAAACGATTGTTAAGAAGTTAAAGTGGTTTGAAACCCTAACTAAGAGCAACTTACATAAAAGTGAGTATATTGAGCCTGTTTTGATTTCTTTTCCAAAGCGATGATTGGATGGTGTAGATGACTCTTCCATATTTCTAGAAAGGTAAGATAGAGCTTGTGATAGTATGTGGGCCCCACCTAAAAAGTCTTATTTCTAAAGAGTTTCATTTTGTGGAAAAGTTATCCAAATGAGTTAATGACTATATTACCATTTATGATATCCCAAGAATATTGATATATTTTAATGAATTTTTTAGGTCATTCTTGTGTGGAAAAATATTAAATTGTGCCCTATTTATGAAGACTAGTTTTTGGGGAAATTTGGAGCAGCTTGTGGTAAAACTAATATTGCGGGAGCTACAAGGTGAGTTAGGACTCCATTAAAAAAATTGTGAATCTGGTTCAAATATATTTCAATTTTATATCAAACTTGAATATTGGACAATGTATGAAAAAATTATGAACTGTTATTTGAGGCTCAAGTTTGGAGGATGCTCATTCTAGCAGGGTGCAAGTAGCTACATGAGGTAAGTTGATGTTTATGATTTTATCAAGGTTTTTAATGGTTTATAAATCATGTATAATTATTTTCCATGCTTTAGTTAATATTTGAAATGGTTTTTGGTATGATGGATTAAGTTGGGTTAGTTGTTAGTTTTTGAGTCCAAGAAAGGATAAAAAGTAGTTTACAGAGATGTACTTGTTTGAAGGCCTTCCACTTGGATTTGGAAGGATTTATTATATGTTATGGAAAGGTAATTCATATATATTTCCAATTAGTTATGGATTTTCTCATGATGAGGTGTTTTGGTCAGTCATTCAGGTCAATTTTTGAAGAAGTTTGTAGCTGAAAATTCAAGACGGGGTTGTTATTGCTAATGCATTGAGTTGTTTGAAGCATAAAATGGTTGGGTTGATGTTTGATATCACATGGAATATGAAGAGGTGTTAATTTTTAACATATTGAATCAATTTTTAGGTCTTGTAAGTGTTAGGAAGGGTGTTTATCAGCCGATTTTGGAAAAAAGGTGTTTGGGCGAGCTTGATTTAGTGAAGACAAAAGTGGATGTAGTTTGAACTAGTGGATGTTTCATGGGCCATAAATTTCTTAGTAGTTTTATACAGGTATTTAAATTTAAATTTAATGGTCACATGCCTTATTTGAGGTGTTATTTGGTGGTCTTGAGGCCCAAATCTGAAATCAAGTTGTTAATAACAGTTGTTTGGTGAAGGTAATGAGCCAATGGGCCCATTAAAAGAAACAAATTAATTGGTCCATGATAATTTTGACATGTATGATGTTTAAATTTTATTTTAAACATGTGTGGTTTCTTTTAGAGATTTCCTTAAAATATTTTTTGGATTAGGAGGATTTTGTTATTCCAATGCAAGGGTTTTGAGGATTTTTGGTGCATATATGATGGTTTTTGGCTAAGCCGACCTACTTGGGTCACTTGTGACCATTGTAATGAATGTACATGAATTTTTTAATGTTTTATTTGTAGATTTTATCATAATTGATAGACATCCTTTGGGTTGGAAAGAATATTTACATATAAAAGTGAAGTTTAAGCTCATTTGGTGAGCTAGTCTTGCATGGGTGAAAAGTGTGACCCATAAGTGAGTGAATTGCAGGTATGAGGAAATATTTTTAGATATGATAAGATGAGTTACAGGTTTAATATTAATTGAAAAGATGTGTGCAAGTTTTTAGAGAAAATACAAGCCAAAGAAGATTATGGAAGATTGATCTAGGGTTTGAGAAAAGTTGTGTGAGTTGAATAAGTTATCTCCATCGGTTATGGTAGAAACAAAATTGAAGATCAAAAATCATAAGGTGTCTAAGTTTTGATTTATAATCCTATGGGGTTGTAGCTTCCTTATGGTGTTGGTGCTTCACTAAATTAGGGGTTGGTGATCTACTAAACTAGGGGTTACTGCTCCTTGTGAAGTTGGTGCTTCACTAAATTATTTTTTTGTGAGTAATATCAAAAAAGTTTCAGTGGGTTTTCTTCCCCATGATGGTTTCCCACTTATATATGGTTTTCATGTGTCTTATTATTTGTTTCATGTTGTTATGAATGCTTAACACACATCTAATGTTCATGTATGGTTATGAATGGTAAATGGATGAATGGAATAATGAATGTATGTGATGGTAAATGAATTAAAATATTTTAAGGACTGATTCACCCCCTCCCAAAAATTGGTATCAGAGAAGATCCTTAAGAAGAAATTTTTACCACTTGAAGGAGATCCTTTGAAGCACATGTATGGCAGATTATCTGGCTCAAGTTGAAGAGAATCCATTGGTCAGTTTGAGAGCATGCTTAAAACCCTTAGGGTTTGATATTTGGAAATATTTTCTTGGTGTTTGGACTCCTTCTTCCTATATAACTCATGAGGTGACTAATGAAGTGTCAAAGCATCCCTATATAGTGATTTTGAAGCAAGTTATTATGATGGCAAGGATGAAGAAGATGATATAGAATCTTATTCTAGTTATATCTAGTCCTAAAGATGAGGATGGTGATGTTTAATATGTCCAAGGTATTGATCTTGAAGGTATGCTTGATGCTTGTAATCCCAAACAAAAGGATGAAAGTGATGATGATGACCTAGAAGCTAAGTTTGACAGTGTTTCAGAACCTAAAATTGAAAAGGTGGTATGTCATGAAACCCTAACCATGATAATGAGTTATAAAGATATCCAAGAGTGTCTTGAGGTAGAGGTGTCTATCCATGTGAATCAGATCAACTTGTTTGAGGCAAGATTAAGGTTATATGTAGGTATTGAAACCAAGAAGATGTTGACACTCTCAAAAGAGGAGCTAGATGATGACCTCTCACTCTTTCATGCAAGGTATGAATGGTTCCTCTATGAATATATTCTCTTAATCATGCTAAGGGATCATAGGACTATGGAAAAATGGAAGGAGGTGCAAATGACATGATTTGGAGCTTCAAGAGCATATTATTTGTCGTGAAGGTGTATGTATGCATGGAGGTTTGAAAGGTTTGTCTCTGAGGAAGAACATGATGTCAATATGCATTTAGAGGATCCCCAATGTCAAATTTTGGTATGTATATGCTCATGAAATTCATTGGTTGATTGAGTAACTAGTAGTTCTTTGTGCAAGTGGTTCTATTGTCCTAGATAGGTCTCGTGATTTTGAGTCAAGCCCGAAAAGTGTCAAAGGATTGTTGGTCTACATCATGGGTCAAGCTTATAGTGTTATGAGTATGATTTAGAAAGGAGTAATCCCTGTTAAAATGAGTCTTATTCAAAAGTATGTATGGTATAGATATTGCAAAATGTGTTATTCATGTGTTAATTCTATGGTGCAAGTCCTTGTGTGAGTTTTTGGACATTTGTTAGAGTGAAAATGAGTAAAGGACTAGTATTTAGTAATGGAAAGAGTTGTGTTTGTTCACAAAGTATTTTTATGTCTTGAATAATTCATTAAGATTCAGTACTTTGTCCCTAGGAAAACATGAAAAAGAAGGTCCTGTAATCATGTCCTGGTATTCAAGATGTATCAAGTTGAAGAGTCATGTAAGGAAGTTATGAAAATGTCAAAATGGTCCTACTAAGTGTTGTCCATGTTGTGAATGGCTCTCATAGTGTTGTTTATTAGTGTTCTAGGAAAGTCTAATTTGTGTATGCATCAAGGAATCCTCATGATTCTATTAATACTCGAGAAGTTTGTGCAACTTGAGAGTGACAACTTACTTATTGTGGATGAATTTAAGACACAAATGATTCATGGAGTGAATGGATTGAGCAGCACAAATCTAAGGAATACTTCAGAGCATGTAATAACCTTTTATTGAAGGTGCCATAGTGAATGGAACAAGTATGGTGAGAGGCCCAAATGTAATTGGAAGTCGACATAGCCATAAATTTTGGAATTGGATATGAAATATAAGAGAGTGGATAGTTGATAGCAATGAAGAGTGAAATAGAGAACACACTAATAGGATTATATGTATTGAGCATCATGTTATTAATCAAGTGAGGTCCAATAGAAGCATTGATGTGTAGTACATTAGAAGAAAACGTAACATGATAATCATGAGCCGAGAATGTAATGAGAGGTCGAGACACATCAGCAAGATGTGAACGAGAAAATCAAGAGGCCTCAATGATGGAGGAGGCATTGCATGATATGTGTGATTGGATGAAGAATCAACAACTTGATTTTCATGCTTAGGTAGAGGTTTATTAAAGATTTTGAGCATTTTTATTTTCATTGACTAATTTAGATGTCAATTGCTCGGGGATCTCGATTGCATTATTTTTGATGAGATCTTCAATTAGATTCTTAATTTTGAAACATCAATCAGTTGAATGCCTAAAACATTGATGATAATCACATCTATATTGTTTTTCATAATTGGGGCCACGAGGGCAAGACGGATCAAGATTGAGTGGTAGCGAAAGCGTAATAATATTTCTTTCGATTAGTTGTGGCAATAGCAAGCGAGGAACATAAGGAAATTTTGTAAATACACGCTTTGTAGGTTGCCATTAAAGATTTTTAGGATTAGAAATAACATTAATGGTATTTTTTTCTTTAGTAGGCTTAGGAGATGGCTTAAAAGTATATTTTCCTTGAAATTGATTAGATGAAGATGAAGCATGATCATGATATTTGAGCTTTCCCATAGATAAGAGTTTTCTTTCACGTAACTTAAGAGTATGGCATAGTTGATCAAATGATGGAGAGGTTTCAAAGATAACACTCTCTTGTAATGGAGATAAATGAATTTTTACAAAAATATCTTGCAGATTCGAATCAGTAATTAAATTGGTCATCCTAGTTAGATTTTTCTTATATCGCAATATATCTGATCACTAGATGCTCATTATATCCTTGTTTGACTTGTGTGAGTTGAGCATAGGATGTCTTAGAACCAATATTGATAGAAAATGAGCATGAAAAACATGAGCTAAGAATGTAAATGATGTTACCGAGTGAACATGTAGATCATAAAACCAACGCATGGCGTAATATTTCAATATCCTAGGAAAGAAATTTGCTAGCAAAGTATGGTCATCCAGATAATCTAGACATACCACATGAAAATATCAAAGATTCGCTTGAGGGTCACCACGACCATTAAAGGTGGGATACTTGGGGGTGATGAAATTAGAAGGAAGTGCATAAGTGGAAATGGCTGGTATGAAAGGATTATGGAGTAAAGTGGAATCAAGAGATGGGGATGCACGAGAGGTATCCTACTAAAGTTAATGGATTTGAACTAAGAGGTCATTATAGAGAGAGGCTAAGTCTTGAGCTCCATTAGAAGGGACATACCGAGCATGATAAATAAGAGGTGGAATGGAATGGTTGGTATGAGTAGGAATATAAGCGGGGATATTGCAAGTACGTGGAGTGGTAGAATTAGGAAGTTGAGTATTAATATGAATAGAAATGGTAATGATATACGAACATTAATCTCAGCTAAATTGGTGGCCTCCTCACCATAAATTATGGTGTAGATGATCATGAGGCACCTAACAAACAACCAAGCTCAACCCTAATTTCATTAGCAATTTCACTTTTAGCAAGCAATTTGGCTATATTCTTAACCTTGGCAATTTTTTTACGAAATGGTGATTTTGGAATCCAATTTTTCCAACAAGGATCCAAATAATTAAAACATGTTTTTACAAGTTATATACACATTTTCCAACCCTTTATTTCTCACAAAAACTTTCAAGAATCTTTTCACTTTACTTTTCTCCCTAAACCGCTCTTGATTAAGAAGACCAACATCCAAAGCTTATAGTTGGGAAGAAAGTACAAATACCCAAAACAAAATAAAAATATTTCTAGATATACTTTTGGCTTCCAAAGCTTCATGAAAAAAATTATGACCCAATTCCTAATTCTCCTTCTTCAATCACATTTTATTATTTCTCAACTAGTCATTCCTTCTTGTGGCCCTTAGAAACCTGCAAATGAGATATTTTTGAGAGTTTTACTATGTCATTTGGAAAATTAAGAACATATTTAGATACCCATTTAGGTGTTACAAGTGCCTGCAAAATTTCAAGCTTCAACTCAAAGTATTTTTCTTCTAATCACTAAAAGATGTTTTTTCTAATTAGTCATCTTTCTAGACATCCTTACCAATCCACAGGACTGTCATGAACAAAAAGCAATGGGAGGAATTATGAGACTCAAAAACAATTTCAAATCATTTTAATACACTCCTATTTACTTTCCTAAAAAATTGAAACTCTATCTCCACTTCTAACCCCTTCAACCTAGCTCTTTCATTCATCTAATTTAGTATCCTAACAATCCACTAGTTCGACTACCCTTTTGATCCAAATCACACTTTTTCATCATACCCCCAAAAAAATATTTTTGATTATATTTCTGCACCTATAAATAGACCTGGAACTCAAATTTGTGGTCTAATTCCTCCCACAACTCCCAAAAACACGTTTTCTCACTAACCCCTACCTAGGGTTTTAACACCATATCTTTTTCAAATTGTCATCCTCGGTAGCCCCAAATCTGAAAATTACTAACTCAATCCTTTTATATTCTATATTTTCTACATGTTTATATGTTTTATTGATAACATGAGAGATAAAATCATCTTGTAATATCTTCATACTCTAAAACCCTCCATAAACCTTCAAAGAGACTAACTATACCCGAGAAGCACTAAAAATCACAAATAAATAAAAGTAATGTTTTTTCAAGGGCCAAGATTTCTTACCAACCTCTATTTCAACCTCCTCCAAATTCTTGAGCATGTTTTTGGCTTCATATACATGAATAAAGCATAAAATTTAAGATTTATCAACCAAACCGTGAACACACGGTCACCTACAACAACTTGTGGTTGTTTTCCTTCTAATTTGTTTTCTTTTGAGTTCTTGGTCCGATATCATTCCTTCATAAAAACATTATTATAGTCTTATAACAATACTTACAAATAAATTCATGCATGCTTTACAAAAATAGATATTTTAATTCAAGTTCCTCTATTAATAAATAAGGGATAAAATATGCAGAACAATCCCACAGAATCACAATAGTAGAAAATAATATACATAAATGATTACAAATCTGAAAAAAAAGTGCAAAAAATAATAAAAACAACACAGAGACAATATTTAACATGGTTCACCCAATTTGGGTTATGTCCACTAATAATCACTTGCTCAAATTTTTATTACAAGCCACCTCTCTCTCAATACAATACTCATATCTGTTTGGAGCTATACTCAACAAACTCTCTTGAATTCACACTTGAACTCACACACATCTGCAATGTTACATCAACCCTACCATATGCAAAAACCACATAAATAGGCAACTACTTAAGTAGTTTTTACAATACCATGGGTACCAAAACCATGGGCCAAAACCACCCCATAAACCTATGGGTCAAAAATCCCACCCATATAAGAAGAGAAAATTTCCCAAAATATCGGGCACGTGGAGAGTGTACAAGTACTTTTAGTGTGTAGTCTTCAACACTTTCACACATGAAAACAAGCTCCACAATATAACATCCTCATGCTCTATCTCATACAATCATGTATATTCTTTCTCATCTTCATATAGACTATCAGCATATTCCTTCATTGTTGAACTTTTTTATACACTATAAATGCTTGTTTAAAGCTTCCTCATGAATTCCATAACCTGCACAAACCTTATTTAATAGTAACTATACTCATAATTTCATTAAGATTCAATTCAAACACAATACAATTCATGCATTCATGAAAACAAAAGAGAATATACTCAAGAAAGATTTCATTTCATTTATGATGTCATAGTTACATAAGTTCTTGAGCTTCTTAAGGTCTCCACCTAAGCCCTTTCCACCTCCCACTCTCTTTTAATCCTCACATCATCCTCGTACATTCAAATACAAATTTTACAAGCATAAAGAAGATGAGTTAGTTAGGGCTCTAACTTACTACTCTCAACCATGGTAGAACTAACTTAGAATGGTTTATATCTTGATTAAGATCGATTAGGCATTTTGTTAGATGAACAGTGTGCTTCATATCCAATTTAAACCCTTGAGTAACCTCTTACTATCACTTTGGCCTAAGACTACTAATAAAAACATTTGAAAATTTAAAGTAGTGATTTTGAGGGAAACCTCACAAAATCAACTTATTACATTTACAAAAAGTTCCAAATGGATTATTTACCTCATACACACCTCCAAACGGACTCCAAACACAACTACTTAGCACAAACAAGCCAAAATTACCTATCTACAATGATGCTCCTACATCAAATGAATAAGAGTAGATATAGATCTTATGGATGTGCGACAAGATGAGCATTGAGATCATGAAGGTTTTCATTGGTAAAGGGTTCATAAGATTGATCCATGATATAATTAGTGTAAAAATGCTTTGAGAAACAAGGTTAAGTCCAAATAGATGGGTTCACCAAATGATTTAACAAAATACAAAATGTTAAATGCTAATTATAAAGTCATGTATGATAAATGAATGTTAAAATACAGATTTGACACAAACACTAAGTCAAATAAAATGTGAAACCCTAAGTACAAGAGAGGGAAAGAATGAATTATTTTATTTTTCTTGATCTAGGAATAGTGAAGACCAGGAAAAATGATGAAAAGAGAGGGCGTATTGTCACAATTATGCCTTTGTAAAATATATAGTTGTCGGATAGGGTTGACACAGGTGCCCATGGTTGGACAAGGACACTTGGGCACTAACAAACTCTCTTTGGACTCCTGTGATTGTGAAAATGGTCATAATATGATCTTATTTGTGTCACACAAGTGTCCCAAATGGTCATTAATGGTCGCTTTGTATGTTGCACTTTGATCTTTGGATGTACCTGTAACCACAAAAGAAATGTTCACTGCAAAACCACAAAACTAAATCAAATCTAAAAACTAAATATATAATATGGGAGTCAAAATGACCCCCTACGGCCACTGACCGAGTGAAACTATTCTCAAGCATTGCACTATATCTTCAAATCCATGTAGTTCTTATGAGTGTTTGAAATAATTGTGCCCTAGGATGCCCTTGTGTAAGATGCACTAGATAACGGGTTATATTTTCTACAAGATGCAAATGTGTGGATGGAATAGGATGAACTTCCCCTTCCTATGATGTGTATGTAGAAAATGAAATTTCTTGTCCCTTGTATGGATGTTATATGAATTCCTTTGAGTGCTTTGGATGCCTTTGGATTCCTTTGGATGCAAGCTTAGGTGATAGATAGTTATTCTTAGAGCTTGGTCCTTTATTTTGATCACATAACTATGTGTTTATATGATTCCCTCATTTGCATTTCATAATTGAAAAGCTGGAAGGCAGATCCATAAGAAAATAAGATGCCCAAAATATGAAAGAGCCCAAAAAGAGAAAGTAATTTGGAAAGAGGTCAAGGGCACCCAAAGGGGATGAGGGAACTTGGGTGTTGGCCTCTGGTTAAGCCCCGGTGTCCGAATTTATAAAAGATAAAGCAATAAAGTTTTGACTAGGCTATAGGGTGTGTAAGACCAAGTAGAAAATAAGAAACACATAAAAAGAGGCCAAAGATAGTTTTCAATTACTAGTTTTCTTTCTTAGAAATCATATGAATGCTAGTATGTGCTTAGGACCTAGAAATGTACCCATGTAAGTGATTTTGTGTCTACACAAACTAGTCTAAAAAATCACCTAAGCTTCATAAGGTGATATCGGGAGCTCTTGAATGAGTTAGAGAGGTCAAAAAATATATCGTTGGAATTCCATTCCCTACATGATGGTATTTTCATATTTTTTCAAGACCAGTACTTCTTTACATAACTTGTTTTTGTCAAGCACACCCTAAGATCCCAAGAAAAAGGATTTTTACGAGTTTCGGGTAGAATTAGATTATAGTACCCATACAATTCTTCTTAAGATTTTATTTTGAGTCAAGTTCAAATAAGTTCCCAAAAATCCCCTGGGATCTCCGGAAAATTTATCTTTAAGGCTCTCCTCAATGTAAGATTTCGGGACTTGGTAATTTTAACATGTGGACACATGTCGAATGAGGTTGAAGCACACTTTTTTGTCCCAACTATCCCATCCCTTTGGGAAATTTTGGATAGGAATCTCCACCCCATGCTTGTTATACCCCTTGGACCTCCACCCGACCTTGAAAAGTTTCGTAAGCACTTTTTCCTAGTTTTTTAGCCCTCACATCATGCAACCACATCTTTCCACTTGTCATCATGTGGCTAAGGCACATTTTTGCCCCATCTGTCCCATCTCCTTGGGAAAATTGGGACAAAATCTCAACTTCATTCTTGTTAAGTCACTTGGACCTTCACATGATCCTATGAAGCCTCTGCGAGCCCATTTTCCTAGTTTCTAGCCCCCGCCTTGTGCAACCATACCTTGCCACTTGTCATCATGGGAGTTGATCAATCATGGGAGATAAGGGAGTTGATCAATCAAGCATCTAGAGGATCATCATGAGAAATTCATGTGGTCATCTTGAGCTCACATCAGGGGATCTTTCAACAATGTTTCTAAACACTCATTCAACAACCTAAGGTATATGTGCATCATGCAAAAGGAGGATATTGTGATCATCATCAACAATTTATTCATCAAAAGGAGCTTCTTCAACAAGTTCAATCAATCCCCTTCCCTTCTTCCCTTCTCTTCCTTTCTTATAATTCTTCATTGTACGCAATCATGGTATTTTTTCCTATTCACTTAAGTGACAACATTTGTAATTTGTAAATGTATACTATAAAAATTATAATAGAGATACTAAATTTTTATCTTCTAAGGGAAATTGAAAGGTCACGAGTGGAATACGAACATAAAGGGTCATGAATAGGTAGGTGAAAGGTAAATTCACATTGCTATAAATTGGGATGGCTTCCCCATTCCAAAGGATCCTGAAAATTATGAATTTTTTCTCTTGTAGAAATTGTGAATTTTTGGGTGTTGAGTTTTGTATCACCAACAAATGAAATAAAATATATTTTTCTTCCATTTCCTTTTCTCATATGGTCCTCTCTTATATCTTTTATGCACTTTGTAATTATGGTGATCAAGAAAGATCTTTGTATATTTGATAAATGAATCTAATAATTGTGTGTCTAGGTTTTTTCTTCTCACTAAATGGATTCATCGTGCTTTCTTTCAATTGAATGTTGAACTACTCGAGTTATTGGGTTTGAACTATGCAATTGGCCTACTCACAACATAACCTTCCTTTCCTAATTTCTCCCCTTCACCACTCATCGTTGTAATTTCCTCCCTTATACCCCTCGTATAGGAACTTTTCATAGGTTGATGGAATTCTTCCTTCCAAAGCATATTTTTCCAACCCACAACACTTAGATAGGAATATATTGTTTACGTTCAATAAATGAAATCTATCCCATGCAATGTAGAGGACTTAGTCCCATGAGCGTTGTTGAAACACCTAATTTTCCATATCAAAAATTATTTCACTAACATTTTTGGTGACTCCGTTGGGAAGAGATTTTCCTTGTGCACCTATAAAGATATCTGCAAAAAAATACAAAAAATACTTGAATGATCAAAAACTTTTTGCAAACCTCTTGAGAAAACTTAACCGAAAAAATTATACTAGAATGAATGGGTTGAGAGGAATCATTGACCCTGCTTTTGAAGCTTTGCAAAATCAGCAAGAGTGAGTCAGAGATAATCCATACTACTTTTCTCAAGATTCATCCTCATCGATTCATGAAATGGTGCCCTTGGTAACCTTATTCAAACTCCTAAAAATTATCCTATCTTTCACCCACTTTTGATTGAATTACCAAAAGAAGAAGAAAGATAGGAAAACTGGAAGAAGAAAGAGAGGATGATGAAATGGAAACACAAGCACCTTTACCAAGGGGACTAAACGGTGGTCTATTGGCTCTTACTCCACTTCATGAGATTCCAAAAGGATAGAGAAAGAAATTTCTTGAATTCTATGGATATGGTCAACGTCCCGATGATCATATCATATCCTTTTTCACATCCTATGGCATCCTTGCGGTCTGCAACACAAAGATGTTGTTCATGGAAACATCGTAAGATGTAGAACAGAGTGGTTCTACTACTTTCCATCATGATCAATCTCCAGTTGGGGTGATATAAAAAATAAGTTCAAAGAGAGGTTCAAGATCACCAAATATTCTCATGCCCTCCTCAATCAACTTAGCGTAAGATTCCATGAGAGACTTCGTGGAAAAATTCAAGTTGATCAACCGGATTTATGTCATTTCTCTTCCCACTAAAGATAATCTGAAGATGTTCTTTCTGAATGCTTAATTTATTGAAGTAAGCTTCATAGAGTAGAGAGTTCAACCAAGTATATTTGGACACCACTCAAGAAAATTTCATTGAGGTGGAAGGTGACCTCATCTTTTCGGGTAAGATCAAGAATCCTTGATGAATGATAAAACCCAAAGTTCTAAAGGTGGGAGAACCAATCCAATGTTGCAGAAGTTGGCAAATGAATTGACAATGTTGAAAAGGGAGGTTGCTCAATGAACACCTCATCCAAACTAAAACAAAAATCAAATTACTGAGGAGCACCCCGAAGGCTTGCCTTGGAGGATCCACCGGTCAATGCAATGTGTGAGAGCAATGAAGATGAAGAAGAAGAAAATTTTGAATCAAAATTTAAAAATGAAGTTGAAATAGAATGTATTTAGATCATTTTTTGTGAGTACACACTTGATGATGAAGAATCCTCTAGATAGTTACTCATATGTGGTGTTTAATTGATCATTAAAGGAGAAATAAGGCTCTTCTTCTTCTTCCTAAGCTAAGAAATTAAATCCTCAAATGGCGACTCCGAGAAAAAAAAAAAAACAAAAGGAGGATCATCAAAGTCTTCTTCAACAAGGTCAGTTGAGAAGAAGCATGATATCAATCTAACTAAGAATCCTTCTACCTCTTCAAGTAAGTCTCCTTCACCCTCCCTTGAAAAATTAGTTTCAGCAACTAAGGCTACCATGAACCCTAATATTTATATCAATTCCTCATCTTTTGACATCATTGACCATTTCAAAAGATCCAAAGTCTAAATTTCCGAATTTGAATACTTGAGAACTCATCCCAAGCAACTTGAGAAACTTGTTCAACATATCAAAGGAAGTAGCTCTATTTCTAAAGATGCCACCACCAAAGAACCACCTCGTGCATCTCAATCCACTCCATATTTGAATTTTCTTTCCTCCACACCCTCCACCTCTAGAAGGTAGAACCTTTCTACATAGCCTTGTTAGTCAACGAGTATAAAATAAACAATTGCATTATTGAATTTGGTGCCTTGGAAAACTTCATTCCTGTAAAATTTTCTAAATTCTTCAGCCTCGGCCTCTCCCTTTTTCATACCTATATCAATATATCTCCATGAAAATAAAACAAGCACCTCTCATTCGACAAATAAAAAATGTTGAGATAACATTGGAATACTTCCTTGACAAGAAAATCAAAATGAGAATACTTGTAGTAGACATGTCCGCCTCATACTACATGTTGTTGGGATGAATTTTTGTCGAGATTTCAGGGAGATATGCAACCAGATTGGTCACACACCACTATCCCGGTAAATGTTAAAACAAAGAAAATACTTCCCATAAGAAAAATGAAGTAAACTATATAAAAACTAGGTTACCAAGATAGTAGATATCATGGTCAAAATTATAAATCTTGTAAATTTTTCATGACCTTTAAGGATAATCCCGAGTTTCCCATGTTGGTGGAGTAATGTCCGAGCATCACAGATCCGATCAAAGAAAATCATGATGGTTTTATGAAATCATAGTTTGAGAGTGTGTACTTCTCATGGGATGAGAGCATAAATGAAGTTGATCCATTGGATGTTGATGATGGTGATGAGGACCTTGATTTGTAACAAAGCAATCTTGAAGTGATGAGAAATGTGGATCAAGAAGAAAGAGTAATGCTTACTAGCTTCTTAATAGGTGGCTTTAGAGTTTAGGGTTAAGGGCTTAGGGCTCAAGGTTTAGGGTTTAGGATTTAGGGTTTAGGGTTTCAAGCTTAGGGTTCGGGGTTTGGGTCTCATAGTTTAGGGTTTATTGTTTATAATTTAACGTTTGAGGTTTAAGGTTTAGCGTTTAGAGTTTAGGGTTTAAGGTTTAAGGTGTAGGTTTTAGGGCTCATTATTTAGGGTTTGGGTTTTAGGGTTTAGGGTTTAGGGCTTAGGTTTAGGGCTTGGTTTATGGTTTAGGGCTCAGGGCTTAGGGTAAAGAAATATTACCCAATATAGCTATCTTCTTTTTCCCATCACATGGGAAATATTTCACTCATTGTAATGTTTTGTGTCTTACCCATTATTATTAGTAATTGACAGAGAGTATTCAACTGAAAAGGGTTCATCGACTTCGTAGGTAGAACATTTAAAGAGAGTCATCACAATTTGATGTCTTTCATCTGTTGATATTTTGAAGAAGGAAATGTTAGATTCTTGAATGTCCAATCCTTCCACAGACCCCAGTAGTCCTCGATCCTTGGATACAAGAAGACACCGTTACTTGGATTCCATTTATAATGACAGATATAGTTGTAAATTCGTGTTATGACCCCTAAATCTATATGAATTTCAAGTTGCTTGGAAATCACATCACACCCTTCACTAGGATTGATGACTACCCCTATATTTTTAAGGCACTTTTGAAAACATCCATGGGTTTATCATATAAGGAATTATCAGTGAATGGAAGGTCACTAAGTCGTAGGCTAGGTGACTCCATTTTAAAACTGAACAAGAAATATTTACTAGGTGATTGATAACCCCTTTGTGTTCTTAGCCATTCCCTTATTTCTATGCTTATTTTGAACACTTCAGGAAGTTCTCAAATTTACTATCCATTCCAGTAGAACAAGAACTTTCTCTTTCTCTAGAGGAGAGGATACTGCAGAAATTCAATTATGATCCTATACCTCTGTATTGGTATATTCTCTATGTTTCTTTTATTTCCTTTAAGATTAAATTTTGTGTTGTGATGGGTATTTTTCTAGCTTCCAATGGGTCATCTTGGCTTTCATAATACCATATATGGAAATATGAGAAATGTGAAAAAAATTTGAGTGTGAATAAATTTACATTCAAGAGTGCAAGTATATGTGGGGAGAAACAAGTTTGGAAGAGATGTGTAATATGCATTGCAAGGCATAAGGTAGATTTCATATCCATTTAATTACTCGTCCCACCTCTCATAAACAAGGTAGTTTTATAAGAAAACTAAATGATGGTTCTAGACACAAGACTAGAAAATATTGATGAAATACGGTTTGGGGATTAGGGTTTAGGGGTTAAGGTTAGGTTTAGGGTTTGGTTCGGGGTTTAGGTTCATGTTTATGGTTCGTGGTTTAGGTTTATGGTTTGTTTAAGGTTTAGGATTTAGGTTTTAGTGTTTATGGATAGGGTTTACGAGATCGGGGTTAAGGATTTAGGGTTTAAGGTTTATGGTTTAGGGTTAAGGATTTAGTGTTTAGGGATTATGGTTTACGGTTCGGGGTTTATGGTTTATGGTTTATGGTTTAGGGTTTAAGATTTAACATTTAGGGCTTAGGGTATATGGTCTAGGGTTTAGGGTTTAGATTTTAGGGCTCGAGGATAAGGGTGTAGGGTTCAAGGCTTAGGGTGTAGGGTTTAAGGTTTAGGGTTTATGATTCGAGTGTTTAAGGTTTAGGGTTTAGGGGTCAGGGTTTAGGGTTTAGGATTTAGTTTTTACGGTTTAGGGTTTAGGGTTTAGCATTTAGGGCTCATGGTTCATGGTTTAGGGTTTAGGGCTTAGGGCTTATGGCTTAGGGTTTAGGGCTTAAGGCTTAGGGTTTAGGGCTCATAGGTAAGGGCTAAATGTTTAAGGTTTAAGGTTTAGGGCTTAGGGTTTATGGTTTAGGGTTTAGGGCTCAAGGTTTATAGTTTAGGGTTTAGGTTTATGGCCTAGGGTTTAGGGTTTTGATTGTAGAAGTTAAATGCTAAAATCTTTAGGTTGAATGCTGAAATCCTAAAAATTACCTATGTACTGACCAGATTATACTATAAAAACTCTCCTAAAGCTGTGACTCATGAAGTTGTAAGACTAATTCCATAAGGTGCAGAGTGACCATAATTTATTATATTTACATAAATAAATTTGAAGTATAAAATAAATAATAATAAATGAAAAACTTAATAATAAATGAAAAATATAAATAATAATAAATGAAAAACTTATACTTAAACATTTATTTTTGTAAATAGAAGCATGCCAAAAGCATATACAATGTTTATACTATAAAGAACACGTACGCGTTATAATGTGTACGTGTTTTGCATTTTCACTTTTTCCAAGCCATGCCTCAAGGCTTGGGATCCGGTTTGGATCCCCAAGCCTAAGGCATGGACCTACACAAACACAACAAACAACGTGTTTTTGCAGGAAAATGTAAAAATGCCACTTCCTCCATGATAAATCAACATAAAACAATCGATTCGTTTTAAAAAAATTATACCATGATGTAGAGCAAAGTTTCTTCTTTCTAAAAATATAATTTTTCAATTTTTTTGACTAATATAAGGTTTCCATATTATTTATTTTCTAACTATGGATTTTTATAGCTATTTTTTGAAGTTTAAATATGTCTATCTTTCATCATGTATCTTTTTTTGGGTCATCGAAATTGAAAAAAATTATACTAGCACAAACTAGGCCTAATTCTATACATATTCAAAAAAATCTAATTTTTGATATTTTTGAGGTAGTTAGGGGGCACGGTTGGAGCTCCGTTATTTTTCAAAACATAAAATTTTTGTACTAGAAAAATCATTAAAAAAATATTTGCTAAAAAAATCTTTAAAAATTCTAGCACAAACTAGATGCTCCTAGCTATCTTTCTACTAAAGGGTTTTCAAAACTACTAAATGGTGCTCAAAAAATGGTGGGGGCATGAAAGTCACTCTGTTATGTTTTTTAACAAAAATAGGAGCACATGTTGGTATTTTAGTTATTTGACCCACTTAAACTTATCCATTTTCAATAAAATTTAGTATCTTAGAAACTAGACTCAAAATGCTACGATTCATGTTTATACAACATCTTCCAATTTTGAGTGTAATTATTTCAAAAACTTGTATAAGTTGAAGTTTTTATTTTTCAGAAAAAAATTCCGCTTAAGACCCCCTTTTGGTCCCCCAACTTGGTGCACTTACCCATTCTGAAAACCCAAAACAAAGGGTGAAACTTTGACCCTATTTTACACATTGGAAAACTTGAAACAAAGGCAAGTCGGGATTCGGGGGCGGAAAACAAGTTACATGGAATACATGTTTAGACCATCATGTTACAATGTAAATGAAACCCGAAAACCCAACAATATTGAAAAATGAACTCCTCGCCCCCAAAACAATCAGTAAATTTTCTGAGTCCGAAATGAAGATGTGGGTTGCCAAAATATTGGGGGTTATTTTAGACAACATGGGTTTTTCAAAATCATTCTACCTTAATAAGCCTACTCAAATGTTATATTCTTATGCCATCTAAGCAAGCTAAATCCACACCCCCAACACATTGTAGTGCTTGATTAGGTGGAATTTGTTGGTCGTGAAGCTTAATTTTATTGGTTAACACTCATAGCTGGGGGTTGTAAGGGGTACCCGATTTGAGATCAAGCCACATTTTATATGTATTTATTCATTGTAAAATATAGGCCATTCATTATTAGGTCATAGATCTAATGGTATAGGTTAGGGTGGTTTTTTCTTTGTTTCCTAAAAAGGGTTATGAGGTGTGGCTCATTTGTATTCCTATTTTTCATTGTAATCTGTGAGGAGGATATTGTGATAGAGAGAAGAGGAATTTACAGTGGATTTGTTGTAGGGTGTATCCCTTCTTGTATTTTTTTGGATGTAATAAAAGAAGGACTAGTTGTTTTGGTGGATGTAGCCCAGATCTGGGTGAACCATGTTAAATATTGTCTTTGAGTTGTGTTCTTTTATTTTCTACACCTTTAATTTTAGATATGTAATATATTTTACATTTTAGTTTCTACTATTTTGATTATGTGGGATTGTTCCACATAATATTTATCCCTTATTTCCTAACAAAACTCACATAGATCACTTTAAAATCCTCGGTTCCTTACCATCCTAAGAATATGGCCCATATCCTAGAAGTTCTTGTGTCCTCGCCCATTGAGGTTACTCTAGTGCATATGTGAGGGATACATTGTTTATGTTGATGATGGTCCTACACACATTATGGAGAATATAATCTTCATTGAGACTTTGTTTGACCATGAAGGTAACCAATATGATTTTAATTCTAATGAAACACTTGTGGTCTTATAGAATTTACCTAAAATCTATATACACCTCATTTTTGACATTTGTAAATCATTTCTCTTATGAAAGGGCTACGATGATGTATTTTCCTCTTGAACGGGTGCCTCAAGGGGCCTACCAATATTGGGGCATGATCAGACTTGGTCATGTGAGTTAGACCACAACATTTGAGAGATGTACCTATTATACCAAAGTTCCTTACCCTTGCTTCATTTCTTCCTTTTGTTCACACATTGTACCCATTGTGTTTACTTACTCCCATTATGTCCACCGCTTACACTCATGCATGAAATTATTCCTATTTTCGGTCACCATGGACCTTCATCATTACCCCCATTTATCTTCTAACTTCCATTCCTCATTGTTTAATACCCCTTATTTTTAGGATTCCCCAAGGCTGATGTCATTGCCCATGGGAAATGGTGTCGGGTTTGGTTCTTCCATAGCCAACGTCATCACTCACAAAAATGACGTTGGGTATATACAACCTTCCTCTCTTATCATTAGATCATTCTCTATTTTCACTACCAAAACACTTTATTTGTTTGCACATTGAACATATGCACATATCTTTGCACCTATTTAATAGACTTGAGTTTTGGAGCTTTCCGAATTGCATTTGGGTCACCATAGTGAGCTAGGATTGGAGGTATTCTACTTGAGCTTTCCCTTCTCCACCTATAATGATTTTCTATTGGTGTTGTCTCTAGGGAGGATCATGCATCAACCACACCATAGGTAAATATTGTTAACCCTTCTTAGTTTTTGTTGCTGTATATTGTTGTGTGGATGGTTTTTCAATTATTGTTATAGGCTAGAGTCAATGCATGTTTGTTTGATCTATTGTTTTGTCTTATTATATTATGCCCCTTGGCTTTATCTATCTCTTGACTTATCCTTATTTTGAATATTACTAGGATACATATCTTTATCTTAAACATAGACACGGGAAACCTATAGCTATCCTAGGGTTAGGGTTATTCACGGGGTTCACTTAGTAAAAGTATGGTATAACACATTAGTTTGAAGGGTATTAAACAATACCCTTAATTCTAGTTTTTACCTCTAATTATTCAATTAATAATACCCCCTATTTTTTCCATGTACCTTACTTACCCATTTTTCCATGACAATTTTATTTACCCTTTTTATTTCTACCCTAATATATTAAACAGAAAATATATCATGTTTCTCACTCAATTTTTTAATATGTATTTTCTCTCAAAAGATAGTTTGAATCCATTCAATACCTATTATCAATTACCTTATAAATGTTAATCTTTAATCATTTATCAATATTTCTTCAAATAATTAAGATGGTGAAATAATATCACTTGTGTTGAAAAACATACTCAATCCTAGTTTTCTACCATCTTATTATTTCTTGGTTAAGAATCTCTTAATTGAGATTTCTTTATTCAAAAAGAGATTATAATTTAACTTTATGACCACACTCTTTAAATTGAAATTTTAAGGTATTTAGTTTTAAAAACTAGGGTTCAAATGTTTTAGTTTTATATTAAAATTAAACCTCCCTTTCCTTTGACCCACCTCTCTAACCTACCCCCAATACTTGATTCAAAATATTAATAAATTAAACCCTTTCACCCCCTCTTGTCTACTGGTATATTGACTTTACTTTTATTAATTTTAATTACCTCAATATGAACCCACGTGCTAGGATATTACCTAACTAATGAATCCCCATGGGATTATTATCGTATAGAATTATGAGACTATCAATCCTTGAGCACCTTCGGTATCTATAATGACCATCTCGAACTTAGGTTTGATCCCTACATTAGATAATCTAGTTAGGAACAAATCTTTGCCTATCATATACCCTAGTGAATTTGACATGAATCTTAATTTTCCCTAAATTAGGTCGATTGGTTTTGATTTTCAATTTTTGTGTTTTTTCCCCTGTGTGAAACCCTACTCCACAGTGAGTTCTATCTATGAATTTATTATCTTATCTCGACACCATGGCTCCTCTACAAGTTTCATCTACGATCGATATCATTATGATAATATTTGATTTCTCACACCTATCTTTCATGATGTCATCGGCCCTTATGCAAGCTTTTCGCATGACTAACCCTGTCGAGAAAAATATTACTAGAAACTCTTTTTTGGACATTCTTTCTTTATAATGGAATACTTATTTGGTGATTTTGCTACATCTTTTGCTAGGCCATAGTTATCTAGCACTAATAACACCGAGGATGATGATTTCCCTAAACTAGTTCCTCATTACACTCACTATTTTACCATAGGAGTTGCCATAACAAACAAGCCACAAGTAAGATCTCTCCTATTGCATTAGGTTTTGTGTGCACTATATATTTTTATTATGCCAAGAGACATTACACGGTTGTAGAGGGCACCAGTTCTCATGGCGTGACCATTTACATAAAAACTAAAATACAACCGACATATTAAAGAAACAAAACATATACATAATCGACATTATTAAAATATAAAGAATGCATACATACCATGAACATAACAAAAAAATAAAACAAAACATATAAATATAAGTAATCAAACAAATAAAATATGTAAAACAAATAGATAAAAAGGCAAAAGAGTCAACGATAAAAAAGAAGAATATTAAATAAATACAAATAGAAATTAGCCATTAAAAAGAAATTGAAATTAGCCATTGATAAAGAATATTAACCTAAAATTTGTTCAAAGTTTCTTATTTTTCTAATTCTATGCATTTATTTATTTCTCTAAATAAAGAATATTCACCTAAAATTTGTTTTAAAATTCTTATTTTTTTGCATAAAATTGTTCACACAGTTTGAACAATATCTAAAAATATTTTTTGGGTTATATTTCTCTTGATTTAATCTTTTTAATACATTTTGAAATTTTAAATTTCATTTCAAGATGATAAAGATATCATTGTTTTAATATGTATATAGGACATAATATAAATCTTTAGGTATTATTTTATTAAATATATATTTTACGATTTATAGGGTTTATAATTTATTTATTTGCTTGTCAATATGGTTATTTATTTAACATATGACTTTTTAGTATAATATTTTTATGGTTTAGAAAATGTTCATTCAATATATTAAATATATGTTATATATGATTTAAAGAATATTTTGAATATAAAGCATATACCATCAATATTATATATTAAATTGAAAATAATTTATTTCAAATATTTAGAGATATCTCTATGATATTTTAATGAAATTAAATATACTAGATATATATAAATAATGAATTATATATTATAAAATATTTTATATCGATGTTATTAGATATACAACATTATTTTATAAATCTTATACATAGTAGTAGTATTTGATATTATGCAAAACATAGAATACCAACATTAGTATAATCATAATGCTATATTATAAATATTAAAAAAATTGTTATATAATAAATTTAATATAGATTAAATTTAAATATTTAAATTGTTTGAGATTTTTAAATAAACTAAAGTAACTTAAAATAATTAAGAATTAGATTATTTTATCTTATTATTTATAATGACAATTTTATTATATTTATCAATCTTTTTAAACGAATCACAAATAAATATATTATAAAGCATAAGTTTATATGCACATATTAAGAAAGGCTTAAATTTTATAATTTATAACATTTCACATCATTGTTTAGTTAATAATGAGTAATAAACATATTTTAATCTCTTTTTGTTATAATCATAAGAGGAGTCTCATATAGTATACAAGCACTATAACTATTTCTTTTCAAATATTTTGAAGATATGGCTTGACCAAGATTGCAATTTGAAAATGAAGAGCAATAAAGAGAATGCCAAAGAGAATATCAAAGACGACAACGACACCAAATGATAGATGCACAAAAAGAAGAACACGTAAATTGACAAAATGATTATGATAGAGGAATAACGTCACACACTAATCCGAATTGACAGTTGAAGAATTGGAAGCACAAAATTGAGAACACACGATACGATGAGAAGAATTCGTGCATGTACATCTCAAGATGATCAATACGTGTTGAGAAGAAGAATACAAAGACAAATTCATTCAAATCAATTGATTGTGTTTGAAAGACAAGAAATACAAGAATGAAATCATGAAGCAACTCAAAGGTATTATCATTGATCAAATGTTAATGTTGATGTCAAATCAGAATAATTAAATTCCACATTGATAGATTTTGTGCTCAAAACACCTAAAAATGAACCTCGATGTACAATGGATGTTGATGTTAGAAACAACTTACAAAATAATGATCTAGAAGAGGAATCAAGATCGCAACCTAGAAGAAGAAGATGAATGGAAGATTCACAAATAGAAGAGAACAAAGTATAACTAATCCCAATGGAATGCTTGGGAAAAATTTGAATACTTTTCAAATGATTTTTCAACATGGTCTAGATAATATTTCTTCACCAAGCATGTGCTACATTTGTCAAGAAATTTATATTGGAATAAATGTTTCTTGAACCCCTGAAGGCCTTGTATGTAATAGACACCGAAAAGAAAAAGGAAAAAATATGATACGAAACATAGACACTGGGCTTCATCAAAACATTCACCGAAAATGCAAATATGAGTTTTAGAGGAATATCTATGATTTTGGTCAAAGATTAAGGACAACTGCCACCTAGTAGTGATACAACCATATGATAGTAACAGTGTGCAAAGCTATTATGCGAAGAATTTAAAATAGTTATTACTTTGGATAAGATATTTAGACATCAAGGAGAAAGTGACGATCAAATAAGGTTTCATCAACTTCTCACAAATCTAAGAGATACAAATCCAACAATTGATGATTGGAAATTATCGATAATAAGAACCAATGATAGAATAGATAGTGTCAAGTAATGAAGAATTTGACAATAGCATTCATTTGTTTTCCATAAAAGATAATGTGAATAATGAAAAAAATTGCATTCACTTAAAAGACTCCGCCACATGTAGCATTGCAACAATGTAGGCAAAGCGTGCCTATGTTCTAATAGAAGATAAAAATGATGAACTTGGTGTTGAATTACTAATTGCTAAAGATGAAAGGGTGATGTTAACCGCCAATATTTGGATAATTTTAGGTCTTATAAATGGAGCTATAGGGTATATTCGATTATTATATACAAACATGGAAGTGCTCCACCTAAGCCACCAACTAATGTTAACAAAAAATGAAAAGCTCATGAGATATTCTACTAGCATACCTATCTTAGATAAATCTATGTAAAACATGATGAGGATATCATTTTCAAGGTGCCTATATTCAATTTGATCCTTAAGTGGAATAGGCACCTCGAGAATGATATCTCTTGACATATTTTACATAGATTTATCTAAGATAGGCATGCTAGTTTAATTAATCAAACCCTTTTGTATTAATATTTATTATTATATTACTATGTTACATTTTTCTAAAAAAGAACCCTATCATCCCGGAAAAATATTATTATTTGTTCATTTTAATATTAAGTTAAGGTTATTAACTTGAATATTTATAATTTTACATTGAAATTATTAAACATAATTTTAAAAGTCAACATTTACAACATAAATATTGTGCTTCGTGCAATCACACATTATTTTAAAATAAGGATAAGAAAGTGGCTAACATTTGAATTATTTTGTCTATCAAAATTTTCCCTAAAAACATTAGCATTGGTTTTCTAAATATATTACAACCAAAATTTGTAAAGTATATAAACTCCATAAGTACTTTAAAATAAAAATAATAACACACATTTTTGTTTGGATTTTACATAATGTTTATATGATGAATCTGAAACATATAATGAAAAAATTTGAACCTAACAAACATAAATTAATAAAGCTACAAATATTTCCAATTTCCCTTTTTATTTCTAACAAATAGTAATAATTTACGAGAGGGGGTGTCTTACCCTAGGCAGCCCTAGGTAGTTGCGTAGGGCGCACAAAAAAGGAGGCGCCACTTTTTGAAAAAAATTCCATGTTGGCGATGGCGGCTACTGATCGGATAGGTTAAAACTTAAAATTTTACTAAAAAAATTGATATTAAAACCACACAGCTGACATAGTGAGAAGTCTATAGTTTCAAGTTTTCAACTTTACGTGTCACAACCGATCAAATCAATTCTCAAATTCTTGTTCAGATTCACACTTCACTTTGTTCATGAATCACATTAACATTGAAATTCATGATTACTCATTCCGATTAATCCGTGGGCGTGGCGGCATGGTACAGACCCTGGAAGTGGAACCCCCTATTCATTTTTTGTTCTATCTTCTACTTCTCTGAATCTCCTCACAGACTAATGATCTTGACTCATTGAGTGACGGTGACTCCTAAGGCTATAGCCTACCATGCTACACCCGCGCCTATTACCACCTACCCGGTGCCCTACATCGAGTCCCAACTCCCTTTCCATCTGCAGATTAGACTCCAACGAATTACAACCTTACAGCTATAGTTAAGCAGCTAGGCTCTACATAATACATTGTGAATCGTGATTGGAACAATGGAACTTGAAAATTCATTCTTCAAGTTCAATCTTCTCAAGTTATCATTCTGAGTCTAAGTTATGAGTTCTCCCCTCTGGCGGTGGCCTCAGGCCCTCAAGGCTCAACTTTCAAAGTTTAAAGTCAAAGTGATCAAACCACCCTAACAGCTAAGTGATCAAACCCTAACAGTAATTGCTCTAGCATTTTGATTCTTACATTTGATGTTGGCGTTGCATTAATTTTGTTTTCAATTGCATCAATTATATTATTACATTTTGATTTAAATTTTGTTTAGTTCAAATGGATAAAACTAAAAAATTAAGTGGTGCTCAATTTGAAAAAGGCTAAACAAAAATTTGAGGAGGAAAAAACCTTTTGAAAAAGATACCTAAAATAAATATATTTTTAAGTGCATCAAATGAAAATTTAAAGTCAAATGTAGTTTTTAATGAAAATGAGAATTATTCTTCGGTTAGTGACAAAAATACACAATCAAAGTCAATAGGAGATGAAAACACACAAGAGAAGGAGAACACACAACAAGAGGAGAATAATGAAAATACTATTGTTCAACCCATCATTAATGAACATTTCATTATTGATCTTGATCCGCAAAATGGGTAATAGAAAATGATACAATAGAATATATAATTTTAAATATGCCAAAACAAGATATGAATGTTGATTTTTCAAATTCAAAATGCCAATACTCAGATTGTTTTAGATATGTTTCTAAATATTTGTTTCAACAAAAACTTTTAAACAATGAACAAAAATTAAGAGAATGGTTGCTTTACTCAGAGTCAAAAGGAGTTGTTTATTGCACTCCTTGTCACCTTTTTCAAGCAAAATCAACCACATTTTCCAAAATTGGATTTAATGATTGGAAAAATGCATTGGCTAGTTTAAGAGAGCATGAGGATTCCCCTGATCACAGGACTTCAATTCTTAATTTCATCACTCAAAGTAATGTTTTGGGAAGAGTTGATTCTACACTTGCAAGTAAATACTAAAATGAAGTAGCGTATTGGAGGAATGTTTTAAAGTGTATTGTTGCAACTGTGAAATTCCTTTCTACTAGAGGTATTGCCTTTCGTGGTGGTGAAAAATTATTAGGATCTTCTAGAAATAGAATTTTTTTAGGGTGTTTAGAACTTATTGCAGAGTTTGACCCATTTTTGGCAAATCACATTTCACAATATGGAAATGCAGAAAAGGAGTTCCATCTTATTTATCTACAACAACATGTAATGAATTTATTGACCTTATGGCACAAAAATTTATAAACAAAATAGTTGAAGAACTCTTAAGCGCAAAATATTTTTCAATTATTGTTGACTCAACACCTGATGTATCTCACACTGACCAATTAGCATTTGTGGTAAGGTATGTTTCTCAAGAAGGATTTCCAATTGAACAATTTTTAAAATACATTCCTTTGGTTGGACACAAATCATGTGATTTAGAATATTTTGTGCTTACAACACTAGATTACTATGACATTAATATCAAAGATCAGAAAAGCATATGATAATGCAAGTAACATGTCTGGAAAATACACAGGTCTACAAAATAGGATTAAAAATCACAATTGTATGGTTGAGTTTGTACCTTGTTCAGGCATTCCTTAAATCTTGTTGGATATTTAGCTTCAGAATGTTGTACAACAACTATAGATTTTTTTCCAGTACTTCAACTTATTTACACTTTCCTAAGTGCCTCAACTTATCGGTGGGAAATTTTATTAAATTTTTGGATGAAATTTGTCTGTTGTAAAATATCTTTCTAAAACAAGATTGTCACTAGAGTGATAGTAAAATTCAAGATGTTTTCCTAAATATATCACAAGACAAAAATCAAACAACTACCACGTGACATGAAGCAAAGTGTGATCACAAAAACTAGTCAAGTTAGAAACTTGTGTGATGTGTTGTATTTGGCATAGTATTCTTGAAAGAATGGATGCAACTATCAAATATCTACAAAAGGTAGACATTGACTTAACCATGGTTGTGACTCAGTATAATTCATTGATAGATTATATTCAAAATATTAGAGATAATTTTGATACATATGAGCAACATGCTAAGATCATTAGTGGAAAAGAAGAGTACAAAATTGATAATAAAAGAAAAAGAAAAAGAAAAGTTCACTTTGATGAAACGAGAGATGTCAAAATTCCACAAACAGGAAGGGATCGTATGAGGGTGGAGGTATTCTATGTTATTATAGACAACTTAATAAGGGAATTATCAAGAAGAAATGAAGCATATAGTGTGTTAAATGATAGGTTTGGATTTTTGAACAATTTAAAAGATCTTGATAATGAGACAATATTGAAATGCTCTAATTCTTTAGTAAAAATATATAACACAGACTTGGAAACCTCCCTTGACATTGAATGCATCCATTTCCAAGCATTAGCAAGACATGAAAACTTGACAAGTATATCATCAATGTCAAAATATTTAAGAAAAAGTGGACTAGACACCACATTCCCAAATCTAGATGTTGCAATACGAATGTTTCTTTGCATTCCTATTGGAAATTGCAGTTCTGAGAGAGCATTTTCCACTCTAACAAGAGTAAAAATCAATTTAAGGTCAACAATGGGTGAAACTAGATTGAATAGCCTTTCTATTTTGACAATTGAACGCGACATCGCTACAACAATAAATTATGATGATGTCATTGATAGTTTTGCTATGGAAAAGGCAAGAAAAAAACCTTTATAGCTTTAATAAAATGTGTCAAGAGTTATACTAAGTCTATAATTGTTTAAAAAACATTCACATATAGGTGGTTCGTTGGTCGAGTGAGTGGGGGCGCACGCTCCCGGACTACCTAGGGCACTCGGAAACCTTAATTCGGCCATGGTAATAAATATTCATACGTTAGTTGGGGGTATATTCAAATTATTTATTCTTATTTGATGGGTTATTATTGGAGAGAAGGATTTAAATAAAAGCTATCTAATCATTCATTATTTAGTTAAATAGCCCTTTCAATTAAACAAAACAAACTCTATAAACTTTGCCACCCATTCTCTCACCTAATGATATACATTTTTCCATGAAGGCTTGCTAAAATAATAATATTAAAGAAAACCAATATACTATAGGAAAGAATACACTAGACATTATTTCTATTTCCTTATTCTATTAATAACATTTTTATTTATGAGTATAAATTAAATTGAAAAGTGTGTCAGATTGTTGGTCAAATAATTTTTTGATATGACAAATTAGGTGTTTCCATCAACGTTCACGGGACTAGGTCCCTCTGCATTGAATGCGAAAACTCGCATTTATTGAATGTAAACTAATCTATTCCTCTCTAAGTGTTGTAGGTTGGCCAAATAGGTCAGGGATCATATAGGAACACTTCCATGAACTTTTGGCAAAGTGCTTGGATGGGGTATAAGGGAGGAAATTACAACGATAAGGGGTAAAGAGAGAAATTAGGAAAGGAAGGTTATTGTTGTGAGTAGGCCAATTGTAGAGTTCACACCCAATAACCGGAGTAGTTCAAGATTCAATTAGAAGAAATCATAATGAAGCCATTTAATGAGAAGAACAAACCTAGACACACAGTTCTTAGAATCATTTATCAAAGATATGAAGATCTTTCTTGATCACCATACTTACAAAGTGCATAAGAGAGAAAATAGAGGAACATATGAGAAAAGGAAATGGAAGAAAAGTAGCTTTTATTTCATGTGTTGGTGATACAAAGCTCAACACCCAAAACACAATTCACAATTGCTATAAAGAGCTAAAATTCAAAATTTTAGGATCCTTTGGAATGGAGAAGCCATCCCAATTTATAACCTTGTGAATTGACCTTTCATCTCCCTCTACATGACTCTTCATGTTCCTATTCCACTTGTGACCTTTTAATTTCCCATAGAAGAGAAAAATTTAGTATCTCTCTTATAATTTTGAGAGAATACTTTTACAAATTACAAATATTATCACTTAAGTGAATAGGACAAAATACCATGATTGCGTACAACGAAGAATTAGAAGAAAGGGAGAGAAGGGAGAAGGGAAGGGGATTGATTGAACTTGTTGAAGAAGCTCCTTCTGATGAAGAACTTGTTGACAATGATCATAGTCTCCTCCTTTTGTATGATACACATATACAAATATCCCCTGATGTGAGCTTGAGATGAGCACAAACATTGCTCATGATGATCCTCTAGATGCTTTATTGATCAACTCCCTTAGCTCACTGAGCTCATTGAGATCACTAAGCTCACTCTAAATAACTTAAAACCACCTAGCTTGATGGCTCACCCAGCTCACTAGCTTATCACAAATGAGATAAAAAGATGCTTTCAAGACCCTCATGGAATTTTAATTTCTCTGTTTGAGATATGAGATCATCCTACAACCCTGTTTTCATTCCTTGATGTTTCTTTCATGTTTGGAGGACCATGAATGTCATGAATTCACATTATTCAACCACTAAATATTTTTTATCCATGTCATCATTATGGACACATGCTATTGTTAAAAAGTGCATCGCAAGTGTCAGATTGTAACGAAAAAGGTCTTGAAAAAATCTACTTCTCACCAAGATGATTTCCTCCAATTTTCATGGGTTTTCTCATCTGGATCTTCACGAATTTCAAAAGGAAACGTGTAGGTATGTGTTTACGACCATGTTCTTAAGGCTTGGTATGCATTTCCATATGATGAGTATGTTAGTGAACTTGAAAGATTATCTTTCTCATTGGAAGAAGATGACAAGAAATGTAAGAATGGAAACATGTTTCTACCTCTTGAACATGAACCTATTCAAGGAGATGATGATTTCATCATGGAAATGGATTTCTTGGTTCTTGGTGATCAAGATTAGGAAAACAATAATGAAAAAATTTCAGCTCCAATGTTGTGCTCATTCCCTTTTCATGAGGGCAGAATTTTTTTTGACAAAATGGAGATTCAAAATGTTGCTTCATCCTGTGGCTAGTTTTTTTGAAAATGGAAACATTTTTAATGAACTTCAACCTTTCAGTGCTCACTCTTCCTAAGAGAAGGATTCTCTTAGCATAAAAATGGAGGACGAAGCCTAAAATTGACAAGTCAAAGAAGATGATAGTTTCCATATTTCATGTCCACTCTCGGGCTCATTCTCTTTCCAAGATAATGATGCAATATACATGCCACACTACATAGGGAAGCATGTTGTGAAAAAATAGGAGTCCAAGAAAGATGATTTCTTTACTTAGTTGAGAAATTAATAAAATCACGAGGTGGGTAATAATGTCAAAGTTTCTGAGACATCTATCAAGAATCAACTCATGGAAGTAGTGGTCATGAAGCACATGTATGAAAAAGAACAAATGTCCGAGTATGAAAATGATACATCAAATGTAATCAAGAACCATGTTCATGACACTAGTCCACATTGTGTATTGAGATTTTGGGGTTCTTGTTTGCTCTGTCCTTGTTGCACTCAATCCAAAACATTTCCCCAAGCTATAGCCAAATGTTGTCATGTGTTTTTGCAAGGTCAAAATTCAAGTTGAAAACATGACAAATTTACCCTAGTGTCAAAATTTTTGTTTGTAAACCCTCCTAAGAACTTCCCTAGATTATTTTTCTCTTTATGTCATTCCTATCCAAATCCTATAAGTTCTCATATGTTTTGTAATATCCTTTCCAAAGTGTTTGAAATATTAAAACAATTTCATGAATTTCTTCCGATATAGTGCTTCTCAAGACAGATTTTCAGTAGACTTAGATATAGCTATTTTTAGCCTTTACGAGACAGTGTGCATCCTCCGGAGAATATTTGAAGGACCAAATTCCTACAGAAAGTGGTATTGGGGATCTAAGAACATATTTAAATTGATTTATGAAATTTTATGGAATATTTTAAGGTTTATGGACAGGTTTAGTGAAAGCGAGGTTTTAAGTGTGAAGGAGGAAGCAGTCTAAAAAAGCCCCTAAGCTTCAGAAGGTGGTCCCAAGAGCTGCATAACGATTTAAAGGTCAAACAAGATATCATTGGAAAGATAATTCCATTCAATACATTATGATATTTTCATATTTTTCTAAATACCTAGGTGTTTCTTTCCACAGCTCATTTTTTGCAGGTGCACCCTATGGTCTTGAGAAAAAAAGGGCTATTTTTTTAGGGAGTTTAAAGCATAATTAGATCATGAGGCCCATCCCATTCTTCATAAAAGGATGTTTAGATTCAATTTAATGTAAATAAGTTCCTAAAAAGTCCTCCGGGAGCTCTAAAAATTTCGTCTTCAACGTTCTCCTCAAGGTAAGTTTTCGGGACATGGTCATTTCAATATTTGGACACATGTCACCATGAGGTCAAAGCACATTTTTTTCCCATATTTCCCTTCCCTTTACTATATTTGGAACAAAAAATCCAACCCATGCTTGTTATGCCCCTTGTACCTCCACATGACCTTGAAAAGCCTCCGTAAGCACTTTTGCCTAGTTTTCAGCCATCCCATCATACAATGCAACTTGCCACTTGTCATCATGAGGATGAGGCACATTTTCTACCTCATCTATCCCATCCCCTTGGGATATTTAGGAGAAAAATCTCCACTCCATTATTTGTATGCCCCTTGTACCTTTGCATGACCCTAGGAAGCCTCCGCAAGCCCTTTTTCCTAGTTTCTAGCCCCCGCCTCGTGCAACCACAACTTACCACATATCATCATGAGGATGAGGTAATTTTTCTGCCCCATATGTCCTATCCCCTTGGGATAGTTAGGACAAAAACTCCACCCCATGCCAAGTTGATTAAAAACCAAAATTTCACTAAGTATTTTACCTTGTGTTGTTTCTTCCTCTTTTGCCCGTGAATGGCGAAATGTTGTCGGAAATTATAAAAAAATATTATAACCCATCGCCACCATATTTTTCTTCCATGTCTCCATGAATGCTTATGTAAAACAAAAATTAAAACCTACAAATTGTTCAAAGAAACACCACCGCCGCCAAAATTTTTACGAGACATCCTTGATTGCAAAAACAAATTTTTCTCATTGCGAGTGAACCGGGAAAAGATCGTACCAAGGGCTTGAGATAATTTTCTCATTTGCAAGCATGTATGTGATGCTCTAATAATTGACTGATGGATAATATAATTTTTGTTAAACCGGTGACATATTAAACATCCGTAATTTTACATGTATATTTTCCAAGTGGTCGTTAAATGACACCAATCCCCTAAACACTTTAAGATGTATCATCACCCAAATAAATATGGTTTATCATGGGTTTTTCACTCAATGTGAAGAACCAATATTTGTGTCATGTCATATGGTAGGTTGTACCCAAATCGACATACCAGATTGCATTTTTGAGATGGATTCTTCATTATATTGTTTAGTGTATAATAATTATTCATCTTCATGTTCGACAACATTTCCTTATTGAGATGGTTTCTTCTTCCACTTTCCCTTATTATGTTCCTATTTATTTTTTTGTTGGATTTGTTAAGATTTTTGGTTTTTATTTTTATTTCCACTTTACAATCCCTTTTGTAATGTATTATACCAACAATTTTTTAAATTGTGTCCCTTATGACTACAAATAGGACATTTTAGTTGGGTCTTGGAGCCTTGTTGATTATGTCCTTGCTTTTAAGGTTGTTTAGGAGCATTTTCATATTTTTTCCTTTCTAATTAGAAGCAAGAGCTCGCTCTTCCAATTTTTACTTGTGTGAATAACTTCTTGTTGTTGTAGCATATTCACCAATTTTTCAAAAGAAGTTGCTTGACATGATAGACTCAACATGGTCGCAAATAATTTGTATGATGGAGGAAGAACTATCAAAAAAATTGGCACAAGAGAGTCTTCACTTACTTCTTCTTCCAAAGCTTGAAATGATGCATGTAAATTTGGAACATGTCTTAGGAAAGACTCTATTTATCACTTGGTTGAATTTTGAGATGTAGTAAATGACTTTGGAGATGAAGTAAAATGTTCCTATTTTTTGACTCACACATAGTTTTCAATTTATCCCACAATTATTTAGTTGTTTTTACCTCACAAATACGTGATTTAACCTCATTTGACACACCAAATAAAATGATTAATTTAGATTTTTTATTTTCCCCATCAAATGTCTCTTGTTTTGCACCATCATTTTCTAATCTTGTGAGTGAACCATTTAAAAATAACCAAATATCTTTAAAAAATCTATTTTTCAAGTTTTATAACCTCTTTTCTCTTACAATGTGGAAAATGATGTCTTTCCCATATAATAATGCAACAAATTTGTAAAAACTTGGGAGATTTGGCCTCTTTTGGCTTATAATCTACACATATTTGAAATTACTTTAAAATTTGTAAAAAACAATTAAGGCACAATTTAGGAATTTCCTCTCTAAACTTAGTTAGTTATGACTAACTTCTTATTTAGCAGAGCTACCAAAATTAATAGTTATTTTTCTATAATTAGTGAGAGGGGTGGGTTTTAAACACAAAACATCCTCTATTGTAAGTTTTAGAAAAATATATGCCACCACATGGGCTATCAATCGAACCCCACCCCCACACTGAGACACATATATATACAAAAAAATTTATAAATATTTGTAAATAAAATAAAATAAAACCCCTACTTGGTTTTTCATGATTTTTCTTACCTTGTTTAGCTACAAAATCTATGTGTCATTTTCGTAGCTTGTGGTTTCCCTTGGTTCTATCATAGTTTCTTCGGCTTTTCGCCCACCACTAAGGAAATGCCACACCTTTAAATGACCAACTCTCTTTCATTCGATGTAATGACTGTTGCAACTAGTGGGAATGGCTACTAAGTGTGTGAGGAAGTTTGTCTGAAATTTTACAATGAGGTATGGTCTTTGAACCCTCTCTGGACGTTATAATTTTTGATGAATTCTTAAATCCTTATCTCAAGTGGTATCAAAACCATTTTCTTATTGCCTATTTTTGTGGTTGTATCCCATCTGAAACCTACTTGTAAAAATGGATGAAAAACCACTTGTATTCTAACAATATCCTTGTTTTTGGAATCAGTAGCCTCACCGGGGTTTTTATTTGTTTACATTTAGAGAGCCTTCTCAACTTCAAGCCCTTTTTCTTAAGGCATCATGCTTGGTACTTAAGTAATACCTGCTTTTGCTATCCCCATGGACTCATGATTTTAGCTGAGTAGCCAAGTATCGCTCAAAATCCCTATTTGGATTGAGCTCCTGGTATTCCCATTCACCTCTGGTTCTTTTTACTAGACATTTTCAAGCCCATTGGTAGGGTGATTTACCATGAACAAGAGAATTTTTTCTTTTCTCATCCTAGCAAGTGAGTGTGTGTTGAAGTGGACTTGGCAAAAAATCAGTGGGAACATCTAAATATTCAAATTGGGTCCCTTTGAATCTCTCAAAATGTGGTTTAATTTAACCTCCCCAACACGTTCTTTCACTATCAGGCCCTAGACCATCACATTCAAGATTTTCCTCTTCTAGCACGTTCCAAGCTTTCATCTACACAACCCATAGTGCCGAATTCTAAGGTCAAACCTCTAGATGATGGCTGGAAGGTGGTCAGTTCCAAGAATAATTTGGGGATAAGACCTTTGTTGAAGTTATACCTCCATCATCTTCCCCTTCATCATTCGAGGATGAGCCTAAAGAGGAGAAACCTAGTCGTTTGGTTTTCATTCCTTCCAAGACCTCATAAAGCCGGGTTGTTTCACAATAATGAGAGAACTTTGGGAATGTTTCTTGAACCTCTCTTACTTTGTGACATTCAAAATTCCACATTGAGAGGTTTCACATGGCGCGCGGGAGTAAATGGGGTAAAATGATGCTTTATTCACGTTGAGCATACCGATTCAAACTAGCTTCTACTTGCTAACAACTTTTCAATTCTTGGTTATGAGGATGAAACTACTTGATGGGCAAGGGGAATTTGATATGTCTTATTTTTCATGAATTTTATGTCATGGAATTTTTGGGGTCTGATAGAGCCCTCACAAAAATTCTCTATTCGTTTGGATTTCCAATTAATTAGCAATTTATGTGTTATTTATTAATAGGAAATCAACATTTCTAGTTTTTTACTTTAGAATACTCTGACATGTATTACCCCTAATTTTGTGCATATCCATACTCAGCATATTGATGGTAGAGGAGGTTCGAGGAGGTTCTAACATCTCCATTATGCCAAAAATTTGGCATTAATTATTGCCTCGGGCCAAGACCCCAGTAATAGGGTTGTGTGGGTGATTATGAGTATTAATGATATTTCTTTTGGTATTTTAAATGTTTATGGCCCTAATGAAGGTCCGAAAGAACATTATTATAGAAATGGCTACGTGAAAATTTACCCATTTCTTATTGGTTGGTGTGTGGCGACTTTAATATGGTGGAGCACCTAGATGATAAATTTGGAGCCCTTCCTATGCGTTGGTGTCTCAATGATTGTGTAACTGGTATTGCTTTAAATTCCATTGGGGACTTTTCGATCCGTTGCTCCAGAATTTAAAGACCAAGCTTGGTTCACTTGGACCAATATTTGAGAAGAATGACCAGGTATTAAAATGCCTTGATCATGCTCTTCTTTCACAACATCCCTATTTTTATTTTGACACGCAAGGATCCTCCGTTATCAATATTTGGATAGAGGTTATTTTGTTAGACCACCATCCAATCACATTTAAGGTTATTTGGTAAGGGGACTCCTAAGGTGCCCAAAAATCAATTCTTTCTTAATGTTTCTCTGTTGAGTCATCCTGGAGTGATCCTGCTCATTGCTAAGATCTAGAATATGGTGCCACATCCACCTTTTGTTGTGAGATTGATTTCTTTGTGGGAGGCTTCTATTCATCTCATCACCAAGTTCCCCCACCAGCTCGATAAATAGGTTTCTCGGGTTCAAAGATGGGCCAACTCGACTATGTAAAAATAATTCATAAGATTCACTCTGCTTCTTGAGGCCAATATTTTATACTCTCACCTCCAGTCACAGGCCATTGATATTCAACATATAAATAAACTCATAGATTCCCATTCAACCCGTGGTTTGTAGATCCATTAGTGACTTCATTGGATTATGGAGGGAGATAAAGCATCCAAAATATTTTTCAAATCCTTGTGGGCCAAGCATACTCAACAACAGATCAAAGTTATTTATCCAAAGGCTTATAAATCTACCAAATATCACTAATGCATTTGTCAAGCACTACCATCTAGTGTTTCAAGCTCAAGGGGATTCAATTGAGTGTGTTACTACTTTATAGAAATGTATTGATGTGGTGCGTACTCATCTTAGGCCTAGAGATCATGTCCGTTGTAAAGCCCCTTTAACTTTGGAGGAACTTCATACATATTTGTTATGTCTTTGCGATGAAAATCTTTGAGTCTAGATGGCTTCCTTTGCAAGTTTTACAAAGTAACCTGGTCCTTTGTTGGACTTGGTCTTCTTTGGGTTTATAATGAAGCTCTTCAAACTCGCTCTCTTGGGAGTTTCATCAATCAAGGAAACATCAAATTCATTCCCAAAGCTGGAAATCTTGAACAGATGAATAATTGGTGAATGATCACCTTGTTGGATGTTTCTTATAAAAATTTTGATAAGGCGTTGACTCTCCACATTGCTTATATTCTACCTAAGATTGTTCGACCTAAACAAATTGGTTTTTTCAAAGGTCATTACATCCTAGACAACCTTATTGTTGTTTGGGAAGGCATGAAGTGGGCTTAGGTGTTGCCGTAGAAGCCTCTATCCCTTCAAATAGACTTTAAGAAATCTTATGATCACATTGAATTACCCTTCATTATGGCTATGCTTAAAGCTTTGGGGTTTGGTGAATTATTCAGAATGATTGTTAGCATGATTTTCTCGCATGCTTATGCTCGCCTTTCCATTAATGGTCACATTCTATTGCCATTGGCCTCTTCCACTCTATCAGAAAGGGGTGTCCTCTTACGTCGAGCATTGTTTCTACTTGCTTTATTGATTCCTAGGATATTTAAGCTTTGCTCATCATCAAGTTGCTCGGGGCCATATTCAAGGAATTTTTCCTCTAGATCATGAGATGCAACTTATCAATGGGAACTTTGTTGATGATTCTTTTCTTACTCTCTCTCGAGTCAAACCTGAATGTTGCCACAATTTTTGAATGTTTGTGAACTTTTTCTTGGATTTAGGGTCAAAATGGCTAAAACATTGGGCTATCAGCAGAGTTGTTTACGTCCTCCAAAGTAGTTAAATGCTTAACCTTGGAAATGGATTGGTTGTGGTGAACAATTCAAATTCCTAGGCATTCCCTTTTCTTTTGAAAGTGACTCCACAACATTTTGGAATTATGTTCTTAACAGAGTGGAGAAAAAAGTTACTAAATGGTCTTCCAAACCTTTATCTATGGCTGGAAAATTCCATGTTTGCACAAAAATCCTTGCGCAACTCATGTTCAAGTGGCTTACCAAGATGCTTTGAGATATTTTATGGTGTAAAAGTTCTAGTTCAGTTGGATTTCATAGAGTTTCCTGGGATGTTTTTTGTCTTCCTCGTGATCAAGGAGGTATGGGAATCATTGATTTTTATTGGAAAAGTGTGACTTTATGTGTTAAATGGGTTATCTGGTGTCTTTCGGGTAAATAGACCTAGAATCTTCTTCTGCAACATTGTATTAAATCTTGTGCCCCTTACAACAAGAAGTGTTAGAGAAGAATTGGATTGCATTCTCTTATTATCACTTTTACTCCTATCAAAATTATGGGTACCTTTTTCGCCAAGAGTATTTGGAAATCCTTTGAGCAGGTGAAGCCTTTAATGAGGTGGATTGGCGATGGATTTCACACTAGCCTTTCTTTTAATTCATAGAACATCTAGTGGTCTCCTATTATCACTTAAGGCAATCTTCCACTTGTTAAAAACCAGACATCAAATCCATTTGGATTTTCTGCAAGGGCATTCATACCATTCAAGATCTTGTTCATCACAGAGATTGGATTCCTTGGCCCGAGCTCAAAGTTAAATCTAACTTGATCAACTCAGAATTTTAGTCGATCTAAAAAATTTAGGAGCTCCTTCCGAATGCTATGCTTCATAAATTGAGGCTCCAACCTCCAGCTGTGTGGTGGCATGATTGGAAGTGGAATCGGGAAATTGCTTTCCTCCAATACAACACTCGGACCATTTATCATTTGTTATGTCAATGTAATTCCTTTACAATGATTGATATCTTAACTTGCTTCTTTAACTAAAGTTTACAAACATTGATATGTGACTCTTGTTTTAAGATGGTATACTCTTTTGAACTGATTGATCATGTTTGTTGTAGATGATATGTTTTATCTTCTAAATTGGATGTAATCATACTTTGGAAATGTTGAATTGATATTAAATTGTTTCATGTACTCATTATGTTGAGATTTGAAGTACATTATGTGAATCCGAGGTTATCGAAGTAAATGCAGTCTTATGGGACTATGTCGGTAAGTTACCTAAGTTACAATATTAAACTTTTTCCTTAGTCTATGGCATTACTATGAAAGGAATATTCATACCTTGGATCAATTTCAGTGATCCAAGGCATGCTTATGATTGATATGTTATTTAGATGATATTTGTTAAGTCAGAGTAACACCTTTTTATTATTGAGATACCTTCATACTCAAGCTTAAATAAATAAGAGATCACTGGGAGTGTCTCATGAATGCTTCCTTCTATTTGATCTATCTTCTTTGGTTTGATAATTTCTATAGGTAATGTTCATGTTTAATTTTGTTAGGACCTAACTAAACCTATTTTATGGTGATAGTTAAATATTTTTATGGGAACCTAACTACTCTAGATGGATTTGTATGATCCTTAACCTAAGCTAAGGTGAATGCATTTTTGGAAGGGTATTAATCCCTAAAACTATCCTAAGGGATTCATTGTTGATCTAACCTAAGCTATGGTGATTTATTTAAAAAGGGGTATCTACCCCTAAGCCTAACTAAGAACCTAAGCTAAGGTAAGGTTAGCATCGATGGGTAAGGTTGGGTTAGGGATAAGGAGGTGGTGCCATTCCAAATGAGTACTTGGTGAATTTAATTTTTAATTAATGTTTTATCCTATCATTTTTGGTAGTGGTTCTATCTATTTGGCATGCCCATTATTTCTTACTACTAAATGGTTTGGTGATGTCGTTTTAACTCATAATTAACACTAAGTTTTAATGGGCAATTGATGGGTTTCTTGGTGGCTACTTGATAGTAGGGAATGACATTAATTGATCTTGAACCCTGAGAAAATACCACCTTGGAAAAGGAATGATAACCAGATCGTACCAAACCAAGAACACAGATGTTAATCAAACACCACGATCAATAAGATTAAAGCAATTTGCCAGAATAACTTTACATAAACCTTTGCAAACAAATGAGCAACAATATCATATATTATTATGGAACTCAATGAAATATATGAGAATGGGCCTTGCTTATATAGGAAATGAATAACAATCTAAGAACCAATCAAGGTCGTAGATCAAGCCATAAATCAAGGAAATAACTAGTCATCAAAGAACTAGTCAAGACCATAGATTTATGAGAGAACTAGACATCAAGGATCTAGTCAATACCATAGATCAAGGAAAGAACTATTCAATACTATAGATCAAGGAAATAACTATACCTAACAACTAGATAATATCCCCTAATATCTAAATAAATAAAAATAAATATCCACACACATAAGTGGGTGAGGATAAATATAATAAAGGTAAATAAAGTACCTAGGTGAACATGAGCTAAGGTAAATACCTACTCTAATACCCCCTCAAGTGAAGTTAGGGGCCAAAATAGAAGTGGCATGTCCACAATATGAGTCCCGACAACTCGCACGATGAGGTACTCATACACAATAAGCGGGAAAAAGGAACAATGCAAGGTACCCAAAACCAGTAACAACAAAGTAAAGAGAGTAAGAAACTGCTGCAAGGCATCCCAAGAAGCTCTTCTCAAAAAACTCGTACAATGTTGAAGAAATTTGGTGTACATTATTGTCTAAATCCACTGTCCGATCATAAAACTCAAAAAAAATTAACACTGGGCTTCACTAGAATATCTCCATACAAGGAGACTTTCAACAAAGTGATATCAAAATTGCAAAAAAACACCAAACATAATCGATCAATACTACAAATAGGTGTGTCATGATCCAAGAAAAACCAAGACAATAAGGTAAGGACACAAAATCCAAATAAATTAGAGTGTCATGATCCAAGAAAAACAAAGGTAACAAGGTAAGGCAACAAACCCAAAGAAGCAGTAGAAACACCACACCCTCCCATATTATTGAATGGGTAGAGTGACACCACGAGATCCGTAAGAGTTTCCCAAAATCAACTACTCAAATTTCGACAAAATAACATTGGGCTTCACCGAATAGCTCCCCATAAGAGAGAATTTCAACATCTCAACCAATGTTGAAAATAGAGATACATTACACCTGCTAAAGAAAAATGCTCAAAACAAGGAACATTACAATGCAGAAGGTATAGAAAGTGGAGCAAGAGACTGAGTGGTGGAGGAACCATACCTATAGATCTCTCTCAACAAATTCCTATATTTTCTCCATGATTAATCAAATATCCACCCCAAATCAACACGGATGGAAGAAGAAGATGCCTACATATGACTTGGTATAAAATCCATAATGGGTGCATGCAAAGGAACATCGAGAATGTGTTTCGGAGTTAATCATGTTAGACAACTGAAATATCAAATTTCTCAAGCATGAGTGAAGGTTCATAACTCATGTGTTGCTCATGATCCTCGAAAAGAGTCAAACGAACAAAATTAGGAGCTCTAAAAATGTGTGATCCTAATGAAGTAACTACTTGAAGACCAATGCCATGGTGAGAATTCCACTTAACATGTGGATAGGAGAAGAAATACCATGTGAATGTCTACCAATACCTCCGCCAGTGAAACCCATAAAACAGAGCATGTGAGAACTGAATGTAGTGGTATGATTCTCAAAAGAGCCATGCATGTGAGAAGAAATAGGATACACAACATGTGTAACTGCAACAGGAACATACCTAGAAGAACCTGCAGTAAGAAGCCTAATAGGCTTAGGAGCATCAAGAGCGGGAGCAAGCTCAAAAAATGATAGATCTAAGTCGGTGGCTACAAGACTAGGATCATGGATATGACTGTCCAAAATATAATGGTGATTCTCTAGGCTAACAAGTTTTTACTGCAAGGAGTGTATTATTGTATCCTTATCGTGAACGAGTGCTTGTAAAAGAGAATCTCGCTTGTTGAGAGATGTATTTTCTTCCACAAATTTTACACACTTTGGATAAAATAATATCATTCTTATAATCCATTATAGATACAAGAATGCAACTCCCAAAATTTTACGACATTGGGGTCAACCAAAATTGCGTCCACAAGTGATTACAACACCCCTGGGTAAGTGCAGCAAGTTGGGGGGCAAAAAAGGGGTCATAAGTGGACGTCATATTGCAAATAACAACATAATATCAAATTTTAGGGATTATTAGCAATACATACACTCAACATTAGAAAAATATATATTAATATGAATCATAGCATCCATAATCTAGTTTCCAAAATACTAATTTTTTTTTAAATGGACAAGTTTAGCTATATTAAACACTCAAACCATTTTTTAAAAAACTATCATCAAAATGATTTGGATGACCAAAAATTGATATATATTTTTATCCTTTAGTGAGAAGTTAGATGCCATATATCTTGGGATAGGTTTTATTTTATATTTTTCAGCAATATTTTATTTTTATTTAACATGCCAACCATAACTTCATATATAATTTTTAACATGTATATCACCATATTTGGGATGGTATAAGTTTTATCACATTCTGATAAGTGAAACAAAATTTGTAGTCTTAAACATAGACATAAACATTCACGGGAAAAAGTGTCTTAAAGACCTACTATTAGTAAAAAATTATAAAATGATATTTATCCTATTCTATTCACTTTAAAATCAATATTTCTACAAAGCTAACAGTATCCCCTACGTGATGGTACCATTTTTATGACATATTTTTGAATTTTTGGTATGGTTCAAGTCCACGAGAAGACTAAATTTGATGTTTTGTTGTTTTTAATGTAAAATTCAAGATTTGATGTCCATTTAATTGTCCCCCAACTTGCTGCACTTACCCCCTCCATATTTGACACTTTATAATCGAGTGCATGTTATAATATGACACTTTATAATTATAGTTAGATTCTCAAAATAAATATTTCTAATGGAAAGAGCACAAAAAAACAAGCACTTTTGCAAAAAATGACACTCAAATCCGAGTTGCCGATCAAAAGATACAAGCTTTACAAGTTTATGCTCTACTATTTATTTTAGTTACCACTAAAACAAAATAAAATGATCTTGCCTTCACCACAAAAATAAAATGAAAGGGGGCTGGAGTTAAGCACCTACTAGTAGGAATCACAAGCTTTAATCCCTCATATGACCATACCATATGACTAAGGGCTAAGGATTTCAATTGTACATAATGGGTTCTCGGCGTATTTTGTTGAATATTTTGTGGAGATCTTGTTGTCAAAATTTTGCAAGAAATTTTGGAAGCTTGGAGGAGTTTGAGAGTTCTATGAGGCATGATAGGCTCTAACTCATTACAATATTTTTCTCTGTTTAACTACTTTCTTGAAAAGAAATCTCTTCACTCTTGAAAATTCTTATGAGTTTGGATTTATGGTTGGTTTTTTTTTTTTTTTTCTAGTTAAGTCGGTTTAAAATGACTCTTCTTGCAAGATATGGGTATGTGAACGATTTTGTAAAAGATATTGCGAATATCTTGTTACTAGTTGTATATTGAACATTTTTCTTGATGATTTAAGTTGGTTACAACGAATCTTTTTGCGTTATGGATCTATGATTGTTTTATGGAAAATGTTGTGAAGATATTGCTTCTGATTTCTTAACAAGGTTTGCGTGTAATCTTCATGGAAATAAGTGAGAGCTCAAGATTATGAGTCGATACCCTTATGTGATAATGTTTTGGGTGCATTGTTTCCTTTTTAAGATTAACATTAAGCAAAAGGTTTACTTGTTTTTATCCTATATGATTTATGCAAGCTCTTATTTAGTATTCTTACCATTCGGTTTGTGAATTATGGGTTAACACTTTGAAATCTCGAAAAGGGATTAAACCCATTCTTGGTGTTAGTTGTTGTGATTTTTTTAAATATCTCCTTATTTTGGTTTTTAGTATCAATTTTTATATCACCCATTTAAGGTTGGCACGATTCTTCATCTATGCAAAAATGTTTTGAACCGATCTTTACGTTACTTCATTTCTAAGTTTACACTTACCGGTCGGGAATTTATTTGAATTGAGTGCTCAATTTGTTCTCTTTGAGGGCATTTTGTATCTTATTTAGTTTTTTTTTCTGGATTGACCTCTGTATCTATATCATTTAGAATATTAGTTAGTCAAATGGAAATTAAATTATTGCCTTGGTCTTGTATACTTGTGAGGAGGACATTTGGTTTTTATACTTTGAGTTAATCTTTTGGGTTTGTTTGTTTTCAACTATTTTGATGTTCACTCAATTATGAGACAACAATTCGACCCCTGAGGATTATATTTCTTGTTGTGGTTTGAATCCTTTCTTGTATTGAACTCGAGAATTTTCTATGGATGAATTTTGGAATTGAAAACTTGTGTGACCAAACCTGTGAACTTGTTTTGTATAAATTGTGTTTATTCTGATTGCAGTTGCTCAATTGGTATTCTGTGTGAATAGGACTTTAAGTAGAACGTTATCATCTACTATTAATTGTTACATTTTGGTAGGCATAGAGGAGTTTGTATTGTTGTTGGTCACCAAATTATTGTGTTATGGATTGAGTGAAGCTCACTGTTACAGTAATAGGTAACAAATATTCTTTGGGATTTGTATCGATTTTTCCTTTGTGTCTCTATGAAGGCATTGACATTCTAGTCCTTCGGTTTGTTCTCCATGGTTCTCTGTTAGATTCATATTTGATCTATTTTCTTTTGTTAATAATATCATTTATAATATCTTATGATGAAAACTAGGTTGTTAGATAATGGAAGGAAATTAACTTGACTATTTATCAAGTTATATTTTATTATATGATTGTAATTTTTATAACACTAGTATTCTTGTATTGATTTTATAGGTCAATAGGACTTAACTTAGTTTGATTTCGAACCTTTATTATTGTGTGTATATATAATTGGTTCTTGGATGTATCTTAATTTGACTTCCTTTCTTATTCGGATATTGTGGCATTTTGGAGCTGAGACAAATTTCATTAATTATTAGAGTTCCTTCCATGAAAATTGTTAGATAGAAGCATACTATTCTAATGTTTTAGTACTTATCATGCTCAGTTCTCGTGAACTGACACATGCTAACAATTTTGCAGATGGATTTCATGAAAGGTGAAAGAATAAAGACTTATAAGAAGTTACATTTATTTTATTGATGAAGTTCATTTTATTTAGATGTTTACATGTATTAAAAGCTCTTAAAGAGAATTTTTTGGAAAAACTATGAAGGCCTAGTGCCATAGTATTTTGTAATTGATGAAAAATGATGTCATTATTGACTAAAAAACTTATGAAATATTTATTATGTATGGAATAAAGTGAGTTTTTCATTTGTTATAAATGACTTATTGTATGATTAGTATCGAAAGTTAGATTATCTTCTCAATATGATCATTGCTGATTTGGTTGTTATTCCTAAGTTATAAATATCCAGGACTTATTAGATATATAAGGAATTGAGTGTTGATTGGATAGTACCTATGTCCATTAATCTAAAAGATAATGGTAAACTAATTTGAGTTATAATTATGATATAGTAAACCTTACTAGGTTGTGACTATAATGTAATATAGGTATTACGGATTATATTGTGTTCCTTATCTGGTTTGAACTAAATGATGTTGTTTGAACTTATAGATGAAATAATAAGTCCCGAAGTGGAAGAAAAGGGGAAATATCTTGTCATGTAAATAGGGACATAGTTTATGATCCTTAACCTTTGTTGATAACTATATCTATAAAGTGATTGGATAGAAGATTTTATTAAAATGTGAACCAATGTATGGTAAATTGGAAAGATAACAAGGTTATGATAAGATGGGATTAAATTATAAAAATCCATTAAACTAATCTAATTTAACGGTTGTATAATTTGATTTATAACTTTTGAATGGACTTAAATTAATGAGACTTAAATGATGTCCTATACTTATTTAAATCAGATTGATTTTTAGGCTTAATGAACTCTTAAGTATGTCGGTCTTGTTAGCGGAAATAAGTGGATTGTTGCAGTATAAGCTGTTTTACACAGTACCCACTTAATGATGTAGGTCATTAGGTGGATACTTTGAAGCAGCCACTATGCCTCAATATCCCACTTAGCTCCTCTAACTCAACTATCATAAAAGGGAATTACATTTAGATGGTTTACTCTAAACTGTGATAGGCATATAGCCAAGTGTTTTCGTCAACTTATGTTAACCTAGGGTGAATAAAAACACCGAATCGGTGTAGGTTGGTTAGAGTATGTATACTTATCCTTAGTCACCATAAGTAGACTACCACACTAGTTTATGTGAGTTGTCCCTATTTAGTGTGAAACATAGACCCAAAATTGGTTGACAGAAGTCAAGGAAGTCTAATATAGATAACAATTTTGAGTGGGGTGAAATACATATTCCTTTCGATGAGTATGTCATCTAGGAATGAAAACATGGTAAACATGTTTAAAAATTTGGCCAAAGTATCACAAGCTATTGGTTGCGTTGTCTTAATTTCACTTGGACTAAAGATGCAGGATGTCAGATGGGTATCTGTAACAGATACTCAGATAGGAACTTTAGTTTTTAACACTTGATTGACCCTTGATGGAATAAGGGAACCAAAAGTATACATATGAGAGATCGGTTTATTACCGAGTCATGAAATGAGAGATCGGTTTGGAACCAAGTCATTACAACTGCATATGGTTACTGTTATGAGATGGATTAGCTAAATAAATGTTTGTTCTAAATAATTTGAATTTGGAACAATGAACATTAAGGTTTATGTTGGATTTTAATATATGGGTATTTAGATCAAGAAGCATAAAGGAAAGTAAAAATAAATTAAAAATTCCCTGTTAATGAAGTCTTAAAATGAGGATGTTACATCCACTCTCACTGGTCATTAATAATCTCAATGATCGATGGGGGTTGCACTCTGCATAGACCACTTGGCTTCATAGGATTTCCTATACTTGGAACTTTATTCTTGAGCCAAAATTTAACCATTTTTTGGTGTGTCTTATCTACCAAGGTTTGCATGTTGTTGAAAGGCTTAGTCATATTGGTATTCCTATTCCGAATTATCCTTTCTATTCTAGTCCCGAGTCATTCATACACCTCTTCTGGTCTTGTCCCCATGCTCAATCAATCTGGAGGTGGATTCATTCTTTGTTCCAATTATATCACCCTGAATTATTCCCTTGGTGTCTTGCTTTATTTGGTGACTTTAGCCCTTGGCCTACTTATATTGCTAATCTATGGCATTTGTTTCATGCCTATATTATTTTTCATTTCGTATATATCACAGTGTTTTTATTTTCAAGAAAGATAAATTTTTATATGTTTTTCCACTAATGATAAGGTGGTTGTTCTATCTCCTGTTTGTATACAGATTTAAGCTCAAGCCGCCAAGGTTGCATTGGATTTTTCTCATCTACAGGAGCTTCTTGATCACTAGGGGAGTGCATCATGCACTATGAGTCGGGTTCCACTAGATCCTCAGCTACCGCCACCTCGGCTTTTACCTCCCTGACATCCACCTTCTGCAAGCCCACGTCATATGAGCCACTTTCGCATCCACCGTTCTACCTCCCCTCAAGGTCGCCCTTCTACTCCATCCTCTTGGGCGGGTTGGATCTCGTCCACATTTACAAAAATAAATAACTAAAGACAACTAGCCAAGCATTTGCATTAAATAAATAACTAAAAACATTGCATACAAAATATCTGATTTCAATTTTCCAAAAGAGTTGATACGATTGTGGGGAAATCGCAGATCTCAGGATCCCACTAGATCTTCGATTTTTAAAGCTAAATTTAATGATTTTTTAGAAAAATAAAATACATTCCAACTAAATTTAGTGGTATGCTAAATTTAGTAATTATGAAAGTATTCATTAAATTTAGCGAGAAAACCCTTATTGATTGTTTTTCAAAAAAGATACATAATCTCCTCAATTTTCTTCACATGAGTTGTGTTCGGGATCGACTAAAATTTTCTTGCCTCTATCACTTTTACTCGCACAACTTCGTACATATTTTGCTATTGATTTCAGCGGGCGTGAAATTAGGGATTGGGGATGTGAAAAGGATGGTGGCTTCTACGGCTCACATAAAATGCTCATATGCTCACTAACTCACCAAATCCTCTACAAACTTTTGTTACCTCTCACAATAGAAAAACCTCCCTTCTTTGATACCAAATGTTATTATACAAATAGGGTGGATTAAGTTAATTTTATTAATCATAGAAATGTGCATTACAATGAAAGGAGAGAGTTACCAAATTTATCATTTTTTAACAACTTCTATCCACTCTACATAAAGTGAATCAAATCATATTAAAGAAGGAAATTTTGTAAAAATAACAGATTGCCCATGCTTGAGTACATCAAGGAAAAAACACCAAAATAGAATATCCCTCACAAATCTAGGGATAAACAACTAAGATTTCCATAAAAGTAATTAAAAATTACAATTAATTTATTTAACTCGCCTACATGGTGAATTAATCTACATTTATTCCTAACATATTTTTCAATCTACTTTTACTTCAATGAGAAGATGGTGAAGAATTGTGTGTAAAATAATAAATAGGAAGATTTAAATAGAGTAGGATAGAAAACATGAGTGAAAATATCTCATTTCTAGAAAATGTGGAATTTTTTAAAAAAGAGCAGGATGAGGTCAAAAAGTCCAATAAAAGATTAAAAAGCAGCATAGAATAGTAAAATTTCCTCAAGAAGTATTCTATTCATTTATTGAGATTAGCACTAAATGTAATTTCTATATAATTATTGGTAATAGCTTGTGGATAGGTTATTGAATAAATAGATACATACCCCTATGTCTTAGTATTAAAAATTTAATACTATTATTCTACAAAACTATCTATTGCGTCATAAGTGTATAATGGAAATGGATATAGGTAGATGAAGGAGATCATTGGACATTTATGTCATAGAAATTTTTTTTCAATTTCTTTTTGATGTCACATATGCACAGAAAAATTAAACAAGGATGAATATTGTATCTTCCAATACTTTGAAAGTGCATTAAAATATTCAATCCTCGATCGAAAACTTTATTTTATATGGCATTCCAAGATATAATTATCCATTAAGATTAGGATCACATGCGCAATCTTAGATAGTATAATTTGCACTATTTCCCAAAATCACTTATTTTATTTCCCTTTATAATGCACATCTTTTACATTTTATATGACAAAACAAGAAACATAGAAAATTCAATCAAATAGCACAATAGTCATCATAATATAGTCAAAACCATCTATACCTAAAATTACCACACACATTTTAAGAAGAGAATAATCCTTGTATGCTATAAAATGATTCCAATTATTATACATATTTTTAATCCAGAAACATACATTCTTCCATTGTGTTTTTCCTAATTAACATGTCAAGGATAATAAAGAAGGGTTGTTTTATGCATGCCACTAGGAACTAAAAATACAACACGTGTAGATTAAATGAAATATACATTCAAACATGTGTTGTTCAAATCTGCAAATGCAAACATTCACAATAGCTTTAATATCTACACAAAAACATTGCTTTTGAAGATTTTGGAGTTTGGTCCAAGCCTTCCCATAACAAGCATTTTTCCTACGTAAAAATATCCAAATACATGAAAATGTGGAATTAGTTCAAATAACACCTTCACACAATAATCATTATAAATACAAAAATTAAATATTACATAGGATAATCCCACATATGACTTTCCTTACTTTCAATGATTTCTCCTTCCATTGTTTTACATTATATCACATTTCACATAGCTCTCGTACTTCCTCAAATGTAGTGTTATGTACATGAAAAGTGAATGATAGCATGTCTTACTCATATCCATTAAATAAAATTAATTGTATAGATACTACCAATTATTATAGACTTATTTGATTTGTTTATGTATGTTGATTACAATTCAATAAGACAAAGGCATACAACTTATAAGCCTTGTATTAGTCCATAAAGAAGTATGACCCAGTAAAGGAAGAACAAGAGATAGGTTCATGATTTAGACACAATAACCATATCACAAATTTGAATCCAATACCAAATTTATTAAAGAATGTCAATTTATAACTACTAACATGTGAAATGGAATAATTGACATACTAAGAGATGTTTTTTTAAATGTTGTCTAAATATTTATTTATTGCAAATAAATACTATTCTTATAACATTATTTTCGGGGTCTTAAAAAATACCTAGTTCATATTTTATTTAAGCCTTCATTTTCATGGACTAATATATGCTCATTTTTGGTGCCCTCACACTAAATTCAGAAGTAAAAAAATCATATATAATTTACTATAACAATCTGAAATCATAGAACTTGTTTTTCTATTGAATGGTAATAAGAATGTAAAATATGAGTCTAATGGTGACAATAACTCAATTTTGTAACTTTTTTATCATTCCACATAGTACTCAAGGTTAGCACATTTGGCATTTTAATCATATTTTGGAATCCTACAAGATGAATATAAATGATATTAACCTAATGAATCATGAACATTGAAAAAAATAGGTCAATAGATATTTTGAGTATGTCAAAAACTAATTACTACTTATTGATATCGAAATTCTCCATCATTTTCCTCTAAATGTACATCTTTATATTTATTTTGGGTTATTTCCCAACTCAATCACCTATTATCATTTTCCCCTTAAATATAATGAGCACTTATCTCAATATTATAAAATTAAAATGCTCCTAGTGATGTCCAAAGAAGTACAAGATATAAACTTTCATAAGAAAATAATATATGAATGAAAATAAAGATACATTTAAGTTTATAGGAAAACAAATAGACTATGATACCTATCGGATATAACACAATCCATTTTTAGTTTTTGATACATTAATTTAATTTGCATGCAATGAATATCTAAATTGGATCAACTTCTCTGATACAACTTGTGTAATTAGTATGCCCTAAATGGTAATTTATTTTGGAGGATCAAGTTACACTATGCATTAATTTTATCATCTAATGATGATACGCATTTAGTAGTTTGATAAATTGCATGCATTTTACTATATATATATATATATATATATATATATATATAAACTAAAATCTAGGGTTAGGTTTCTTAAGAAATAATAAAAATCCTCAAGTTTTTAGTTTGTAATATTAGTGTTTGCAATAATTTGAAAGGACCCACAAGTTTTTCCTTGTGATTACTAAGCTACAATCAAATGAGCCATTTACTCTAAAGAAAAATATGGCCATCAAATTTTATATTGTACACCAATAAGAAAAATGAAAAAACACTATAATGATTTTCTAATGATGAGAGTACCCTAGGAAGGATAGATGACACATTTTTTAATCAATATATTAAAGGAGATATTGGAAGTAAAGTTGGGAATAGTTCTTTATGTGTGTACATGTGTGTGTGTGTGTGTGTGCACATATTTGTAGATACACACACACACACACACACACACACACACACACACACACACACACACACACACACACACACACACACACACACACACACACACACACACACACATATACAAATCTATATATGTATAGATATATATACATCTATATATCTACAGATATGTGTGTGTGTGTGTGTGTGTGTGTGTGTGTGTGTGTGTGTGTGTGTGTGTGTGTGTGTGTGTGTGTGTGTGTGTTGTACACACACACATACATATAAACTAAAATCTAGGGTTAGGTTTTTAAGAAATAATAAAAATCCTCAAGTTTTTAGTTTGTAATATTAGTGATTGGGACCCACAAGTTTTTCCTTGTGATTACTAAGCTACAATCAAATGAGCCATTTACTCTAAAAAAAAAGCCATTAAGTTTGACATCAGACAACAATAGGGAAAATGAAGAAACACTCTTAATGATTTTCTAATGATAAGAGTACTCTAAGAAGGATAGATGACACATGTTTTAATCGATATATTAAAGGAGATAATGGAAGTAAAGTTGGGAACGGTTCTTTTATATCTATTGTTATTTTCAAGTCATCTATAATGTTATCATCACTCTTTATTAGATAATTTCATTTTAGTAATTTACGATTTTAGAATCATTTATTGTTTGATCAATTTTTTCTAACCAAAAATAAAAATGGAAAAAAATCAAAACCAAAATAAGTTCCCCTCTCTCCAACTCCAACACCATTTCTCTCCACAATTAAGAAAAATATAAAGAGAAAATATTTGATAAACATCAACAAAACTTAGTAGCGGATTCATTCTAGCTCGAGAGGGTTTTCTAAAAATTATTAGGGTTTCATTCTTCCTTGATACGATTTATTTCAAGATCCCGAATTACAATATCATCAATTGAAAGTAATTTTTATTTTTTTCCTATATAAAATCATTTTTTCTTAAATACCTCATTATTCTCATTTATCTTTCTTTATTTTGAACTAGAGAAGATATAATGAAGAAAAGAGATAATCCTCAGATAAAAAATATATTTACTTAGAATTCAAAGGATATAATGTATCTCAGTACAAATATGGTTAATTGTATATGTCACTTCGCTAATATTTTATGAAAATTGCAAAGTATTTTTCCAAGACTTACCAAGTTTTTCTGTTTAGTTTGAGTCCAACTACAAGACCAAAATGACCCCACTAAGTCCCATAGATATGGCTAGACATGATTTTTAGCCTAATTAGTAATTTTTGACCATTCAACAATCATGGTCAAAGAAATTTTGATAATTGTGCATTGTGTGGGGTAAAGCTTCAAGACTACAAGGATTTACAATTGATAAACAAGGTAAATGGGATATTTTAGGTACTAGCTTAGCCTAACATGTAAGTGTGGTGTGTGAGACCCCACTCTTGGTAGAAAGACGACATTTTAACTTTACCTTAGTCATTACACACATTTTTTAGAATCTATATGTTACATTTTGGTTTAGTGCTCAGAGTGAAAATCACAATAGTTATCATCTCCTTCACCTCATAATGTTAATAGAGAGTATGTGCATGCTTCGAATTTATTTTCTAAAATTCTAATTTTTTGAAATGGTGTATATTAAGGGGTAAAATGTGGTATGGAAACATAATGTTCCTTTTTTGTGTCAAAAATATAACATAGTGACATGTGTGTGCCCCCAATTTTTTGAGTTCCATAAAATCTTTTACAATTTCCTTCAGTAGAAATTTAGATGAAATCGTGTATTAGGTCCCACTATGTTTTCCCATTTTTTCAATGAATATTTTATTTTTTAACTAATTTTCAAAGTGAATACATCCCGAAAACAAAATAACCATGTGTACACCTCCCTAATTTTGAAAAAAAAATGAAATTTAATTTTTTTTACTCTATGTAGAATGGTGTGTAGATTGTGTCGATTTAATTTTTGAAATTCGAGTGAGTGATAAAAATTATGCCAAAAACTATACATGTGTTTTAGCAAAAATGAAGACACTACTAAAATAAATTAAGGATCAAAACATTAAACTATTTGTATTTTAGAAAGAAACGCATTGACACAAACCTAAGATATATTTTGACATCGCAGTCATGGTTTATTGAAAGATTATCTTACAACACATGATAAATTGGGACGTACACTCGAAATTCTTATTTTTTTGCAAAACATGGATTCAGTCATAGAATAAATAGTACAACCCTTATGCTTATATATCCTAGCCAAATCCAATCCTAATGGTTGGAAATTTTAAACCCAAGTCGTACATAATGCGAGCATGTTATGACACACTCATGTTATAGACTCTTTGAAAAAGGCATAAACACATAGAAAAATAACTCATGATGTTGGTCCCAAAATACATGTGAATTGCACTATTTGTTGGACATTCTTACAATAATTTATTATTTCAATACATTCCATATAAAAATTGAATATTTTCTATGTTTTTTCTATTGATAGAACATTATTATTGTATCTTTTGTCATATTTTGAGAATTTTCTTATCATCGTTAGAGATTTGAGTTATTTTGCAGTGTTTCTTATATTTCTAGCATTCTTCTTTGTCAATTGTCTTATGATGATATATATTTGAGAATTATGCGGATGAGAACATGTAGGAAAAGACTTGAGGATTTGGAGAAAAAAAGGAAAGGATGTAAAAAGGTGCGAAAAAAAAAAGAAATTGAACGTGTCTTTTCTAGAGAAATTAGATGATGAAAATATCATTTATTATCTACTAGAGCTAAGAAAGAAGAAGAAAATAAAATAATGGAACGAGTTTTTAAAATTTGTGAAAAAAAAATAAACAATATATGAAGGTTAAGGTATGTCATCTCTTCCAAATGAAATTGATAGTGAAACAAATCCTCAAATACCAATTAAATCAATAAATAATGATTTTTTAATAAATTATGATGCAATGCAAAAATTAAACTTATATTACACTAAATGACCAACTATTCAAAAGACACAAAATTTTACAAATTATGAAGATGAACAACATATAGGAAATGAACAATGTTTACGATGTTCAACCAACTTTACCATTCATATCATCGATTAAAACTTTATGTAAAACACCTAGGATTTTACTTGAAATTGATGAAAATATTTTATACCCACTAATTGATAAGATTGGTGAATGCACTTGTAGAATAAAATCTAATACAATATGGAAAGCATTTTTATGACTTAAATGAAATAGGAAGATGTCAATTGTTTGTTCAAATGATGAAAAATAAAAAATTTATACCCACTATGAAGATCCTTGTCTAATAACATCTAAGACCAATAGTGAAATGTCAATTATAAAAATCTAATGAATACATACCAATAAATAGGTCTAACCTTGTGTACTAAATATAGTAATAGTTTTATTGTATTAACTATAGTAAGTAAATCAACAAAAAATATGGTTTAATTAGGAAAACTAGCAAGTACACTAAAAATAAATAGAAAAATACTATGAAAGCTACGGAACAAGTGAAAGAGTTGAGGATCACAATATAAATGAATCATGGGAATTCTCCAAAGAGGATTCGATAGAAAGAAAAAGACATAGTTGAAGATTTAAATTCCAAAATTGAAGAATTTTGGAAAACCAATAGAAGGGTTTTACCTAATGAAAAAAATGTTTTAAAAAGAAGAATTAGTTGTCAAAACCTTGAATCACATCCTAAACATTTTTTGGATAAGACACCAACACAATTTTATAATAATTTTAAAGAGACTTATCCAGAAATATAAATTAGTCAAATGTATTTTGAAATAAAAAAACATTTTATGTTAAAATAAATCACCATCGGACTACTTGTTGTTGTAGGGTTTGTATTAAATTTTCTATACATTAAGATGTTTCTAGCATATATCAATTACTTTTCATACGAAGAATATTTTGTAGGAGTGTATGATAAATTTTCCGCCTAAATCAAGAAGAGATTTTATCATAAAAAAATTGTACAAGAGGACAATTTTTATAAGAAGTTTTGTTTAGACAAAACCTTTGATAGTTGTGGTGTTTCGTAACATTTGAAAATTATTTACACACAAAGAATACACATGCAATTGGAAATGAACTACTTAGTTTAGGGAAATATAAGTTGGAATAATACACTTAAAAATATGGTAAAGAGAACCCTTAACCCCGAGCCCTAAACCATGAGCCATAAACCCTAAACGCCGAACCATGAGCTCTGAACCCTAAACCCTAAGCCCTAAACCCCAAACCATGAGTCGAAAAACCTAAACCCTAAACTCTAAACTCTGAGACCTAAACCCTAAACCCTAAAACCCAAACCCTAAATATTGAGCCCTAAAACCTAAATCTTAAACCCTAAACCTAAACCTAAACTATAAAACCTAAACCCTAAACACTAAACCCTAAACCTGAGCCCTAAACCTAAACCCTGAACCTGAACCATAAACCCTAAACCATGAGCCCTAAACCATACACCCTAAACCATGAACCATGAGTTCGAACCATAAACCATAAACCCCGAACCATGAGTTCGAACCATAAACCATAAACCCCGAACCATGAGCCAAAAAACATAAACACTAAATCCTAAACCCTAAACCTTTAGCCTTAAACCCTAAACCCTTAACCTTGAGCCCTAAACCCTATTCTCTGAACCCTGAGCCCTAAACCCTAAACCCTAAATATTGAGCCCTAAAACCTAAACCTTAAACCCTAAACCCTAAACACCAAATCCCTAAAACCTAAACCTTAAACCCTAAACCTTAAATTCTAAACACTAAACCCTAAACCCTAAACATCATTTTAGTAAGGATCTCATTTTAGTAAGAAGTAGACAAGCATCATAGAGTGATTCATGGTCACTAAAGTGAATTATGGACCAAATTTCAAAATTAGTACCAATTCAAGTAGTGGTAGGGCCAAAATCCAATCTAGAAGGTCAAAAACCTACAAAATGACTATATGTTTTCACAAAACAAAGACCGACTACAATATATATGGCTTGAAAGTTTTAGGTCATTGCTGAAATTTTGAAAATGAGTAAGTACTAACCATATTAGATTTTGAAAAATTATCTTCTAGATTATCACTGTCAGAACTATGGGACCACTTCCATCAGGTGTAGAGTGACCCTAATTTCTTATATTTAGTAAAATAAATTTAAAGTATAAGATTTCTTTTATAATTTCTTATACTTAACATTTATTTTACTAAATATGGCTCCTTCTAGCCCCTACAAACTTCATATAGAACAACACGCATATGTGTTTTGTGTTCATAGAAATGCATACGTGTTATAATGTGAGCCCATTATAATGCGTATGCATTTTAGGTTCATGAATTCCCAAGCCTAGGAAAACATAACGCAATTGCATTATTGCAAAATGTGATCGTGTTTTGTTCATTTTCAAGTTTTTGTCCACTTTTTGGCCCCCAATTTAGTGCACTTACCCAAACTTCCTTGCATCGGAACATCACTACACATTTGCATGTCATATGATGTTTGTTTTCCGATCCCAAACCCGATTTCCTTTGTGTCGAGTTTTCAGGATCAACGACATCATTGTAGGTCAAAGATGCCTCATGTCATCCATCCTTTGACTCCTAAAAAGCACATTCCTTTATGTCAGACTTTGCAGGGTGCTCGATATGTGTAGTTTTCCGAAAATGTTTCAAGTTTCCCAAGGTGCAAATCAGGGTCAAAATTTTGATGGTATTTTTCCTTTGTGTCGGGTTTCAAGGGTGTTTTGCAAGGTCGCGGACTGACAGAGGCTTGATTTAACAACTCAACCACTCGCATTTATTGAAGTATGGCACCCTAAACTTCAAATGGCCATAACTTTCACCCCTATAACTCCGATTTTCACAAAATTAGACTTTTTGGAAAGGTCTCATCATGTACTACACCACGGAAACTAGATTTCTTAAATTTTATGAGGTTAGGTTGGTGAAAAGGATATAATATAGTGGTTGCATTAAAAAAGAACAGTTTCAAATTGATCGACCACTAAGTTTAATGAGGAATGGTGCCCATTCCTTCTTGACAACAAAGTACCATGGGAGAATGGCCTTGTAAGGGTGTCCATGCCTATTTTCAATAATTCAATGCATGTTGTTGGTGGTTGAAAGTGGAAATCTGAGTTTCCCTCTCTTTTCCCTCCTCTCTCTTTCCCATTTTCTATATATTGTAAAATGATGCTCATTTGTAAAGGTTGGATACTCTTAGAATGCAAGGGCATCATTTCAAAGTGTTGCACAAGTGTTCTTGAGTTGCAAGCCTTAGATTTGGATTTTGTAATGTGTTTATGCCTTCTTCCTCCATTGTAATGATATGTGCATCTTCTTAAGGCAATAAAATTCTTGTTTTGTGGCTATTATTATGCTCTAGCTAGTGTTTTATTGCATTTCCTTGCCTTTTCATATACTTGTAGGTATGTTGTGTGTTTCTCCATTTTGTAGGGTTTATTTTTGTTGTGCATTGTGTGAAAATGGAAGTTTGAATGCTTCTCTAGAATGTGGCTCTCAAATCTGCCCTCTCCTCCATTTTCTCCCATTTCCCCTCATTAAGAGTGTATTTCCCCTTGTTCTTGGTGTTATCACCTCCCTTTAGTTTAGGATTTCAATTTTATGCATTTTCTTCTTCCCTAGCCCCTTGGAATGATAGAGTAAAGTTAGATAATTGTATTTCCCTTCTTAGGAGTAGTTTTAGCAATAGGAATAAGTAGAGGAAACCGGCTTTCTCCGGAGGTCTGTCTTAACCACAAGTCCCGCAACTTGGAGACAATCCCATGTTGCCTCAAATCCCCAAATCATTATGATTTTGGACGGGTGTAATTTTGAGCTCCAAAAAACCCTTAAGAGGACAAATATGAAACATCAAATTAGCAAGGGTGGGCTTAGATCAAAACCCTAAGGAAAATGATGAGAATCGTAGGCTACATGTATATTAAATAGGCGGGTTCACCAAAATGTAATATCAAAACTAGGGTTTAATCTAATTAAGATAATTACTATGTGCAAAGATGAGATTAGAATAAAAAATACAACATACAAAAAATATGCAGATGCTAGAAACATGTAATGATCATACATCAAATTATTCAAACTCTAGAAATTTGATAAATGAAAGTACAAGTTAGGGTTAGAGAGGATTGAACCAATTTAGTGACTATGGATGCGAATCGAAGGATTGTGATGCGGGATCTAGACTATGTAGGAACAAAAATGGTTGTGTAAAATTAGATGACATAATAATGTACAAAGGATTAAATTGGTTGTCTAGGGTAGAACATCAAGGATTTGACCTCTCTAACCAATTTTGACATGTGCTTCTTTGCACTCAAATTTAATTATCGTGTTGTGATCTTTTGTGTTAGGGTTCTTGATTCTATGCATAGATTGACATGATCTCAATTCTATAATAGATTAGGATTCTTCTTCAAATCCTAGCTCTCTCTCCACTAAAAGGGCCTAAAAAGGGGTAATCTCATGATCCTCAAGCTTCATCAAAGCTGTTGAAGATTGAGAGTTGCCTACATAGCAATACTCCAAAGAGACCTCAAACCGATATAGTTTTTTCCACACGGAGAATGTGTGTGAAATTTCTAATAGTAATGTGGTTGGAAAAGAAGACCCAAATAGGACCTTTGATAAGTTAGTAATGATCTTTGGTGTAATTTGTAGCATGTGATAACCCGGGGCAGCCATGTAACATGTATTAACTTGGTAGCTCACCGGTATACTTTATGGAGCGATTTTGTAATAGTAGTCCTCTTGAGTGTTTTTTTATCTCTTAGGTAGCCCAAAGATGTGAGAGATGAGGCCCTTTAAATGTGTAATGTTATTGTGCTTTTATATATTACTTGTATGAAAGGTTTTCTTGCTCAATTGAACATAAACCAATTGGGCTAACTTGTGCATTTGAAAAATTAATGTAGCATGAACAGAAGGTGACAATGTCGACCTTGGTTAATGTTGGAGATATTCTATGTTGTAGTGTGAACATTAGGATATCATTGTTAATATGGATATAATATTATCATGGATAATATTAATGTAAATGTAAATGTAATATTACATATAGTAAATAGTATTTACTATATGGTAATTAGTAAGTTAGTGTGTTAGATAATAAAACAATGAGATATTGTTTTATTATCAATATTATTAATGTTGTTGAAACCATCCGGGTAGATTGGTTTCATGTGCAAACAAAGCTTGTTGAGAAAAGTTGCACATGAAGACAAAGAGATTGTTAGGAGGGTTGTTACTATACAGCTCCTATATAATGGAGTGCATAGGTATGGGCACATTGGGAGAGTTAGTAGAATGGAATAGAAGAGAAGTGTTGTAATGTAATACAATAAGCGTGGAGTGTATACGTATATGAATAGATTAATATATCGGTATGTTGTGTCATTGAGTTAAACATGTGATCAATCAGATATGTATTGTATATGATGTACTTAGTGTGGTAGATAGAGAAAGAATCAAAGCTATTACTTGCTCCTAACCTGTGAATTCCTAATGAGTTAAAACAAGTGGTTAAGCAATTTTGTCTTGGGAAAGTTAGACATTGTTATGAAAATTGGAAAAAGTAGCCATGAGTTTGAAGATGTGTTACATACATCAGTAACTAGATATTTGATGGATCAAAGTTCAATAACAAGTGTAACTTGGTTGATATGGAGTGTTAAATGGAGTAAAAATTGTGTAGGAATAAGTCAATTCAGTGCATGAATGGGAATGGGTCGAGATAAATGCCAAATTATTATTGCAAGGGCCATTGATCCAAATTTAGGGTACAACAAGAAGCATGCACATTCTACGAGATAAAGGTATCTAACAATGTGATCTATGAAACATTCAAGCAATTAATTGTTGTGCACATTTAGAAAACCGGATGTTAATCATGTTTATATAACAGTATTATTTTCTATATTGTTGAACTCATAGATTTTGGTCCGACTTTCTATTATAGTTCTTGTTTACATATCAAGTCATGTGGTCTACTCTTCTTTCCAATGAAGACTTAGATAAGAAGATGGAGGGCTCAAAGTTCAACTAATGCACGTAGTGATAATAATGAAGGTGAATCCAAATAGATTGATTTGAAGAAATCAATTGTTATACAAATGCTTTCTTAGAGGATGATTATGTTATCTAGTTTTACTTTGGTTTTTGTGGCTTGACAACAACTAGTCTTCTCTTTTAGTGTGGTTCAACAATACTTTTGTTTTATGTCTTGTATTGCTTTTGTGTTGTAGAATTTTTCCTTTGTGGCTTTGTAGTTTGATTGATTTTGTACTTTTCTTATTTTTCTCCCCTCAATACACATACAAATAAAGAAATAAAGAAAAACATGGTTCTCTCTCTCTTTCTCTGCTTGCATGCATGCATGCACGCATGCGCACTGCCTGCTGCGCGTGCACACACACACACACACAAAACTTACAACAACCGAGGACCAACTAATCCAAGGGATGTGGGTAGTGGTAAAACATTCTTGATCCCGTAGGGGGCCAAATTGAAATCTTCCCTTGCTTAATGGATATCCGCATGTGCGAATACCGAGGTAATGTAATATTTGGGTGGTTATGTTAATGTGGATAGTGGGGCAAAGCTAAGTACGAGTTGAATGCAAAGTTCCACATCTCAAATACAATGGGCTTAGCGAGAAGCAATGGGCTCAACGATAACCTTAATTTGATGCCATATTTAACCTCCATCAAAATAATAGAGACACAACCACCTTCTCACAATAATAACATAAACTTACAACATTATTAACAAAATAATTTCCTTGGAGACAAAAATGGCAGTCCCAAATGACCCCAATGACCCTATATTTAAGCATATCAAGTCCCAAAACCTCATTTACACAAATTGTTTGAAACATTTAGCCTCCCATTCTCATGAAAATAATGCTAATGGCATGAAGCATACAACCATAAAAGACAAAAGTGGATATAACCAAAAGATTGTAACTAGCGCCACCTTTTTTGGTTGTGTGTGCAAACTATAATTTTAGCAAATCCTCTGGATTTCAAAGCTAGAGATATTGGTTGTTTTCAAATGACTCTCGGTTTCTTATGATACAAGCCTCTATTTACAACATTTTCTCTTAGCATTGCAATGGAGGAGAAAAATTCAATGCAACAATATTGAAGATTTTGCTTGTAGCCAATCAGTCATTGGTCCATTGGTGAAGTTGTTAGGCTCTCAAAGAGCTCACCAGGGATCAATTCTTACTGACTGCAAAGGCCCAAGACGTCTTCAAAAGGGATGATGTCGGGATCGTGCCCCTGGGTGACTTTGGCGGAATGGATACCCCTCAAACATTGCATCTAAGCTAAAGGAGACTGGATTAAATCCAGACCTTCAACAAAAAAATATATTAAATACTTGTAATGTCCCACTTGCAACAAGCTCACAAGTTTCATGACAATTCAGACCTTTCCAAGAGAGTACATGTATTCTCAAATTCAATTGCAATCTTATCCCTATTTTGACAAGGCAATTATTATTATCGATCTTCCAAAAATCCCGTCCTAGCTCCCGCCGATCTTGTCTATAAATTCTCTCCACTTTTGCTTATGTTTTCTGTATTTTGGGCTATGAACAATTTCCTTCAGAATTACTTGCTAATATAATACCGTTTGATACCATCTAGGCAACGTTTTACTCACCAATCAAGCAATAGCCGGATGGCGACATAGAATTCAACAAAAATGATATTTTGTCAAGTTCTTTTAACTTTGAAAGAGACTTTTGAATGAATAATTGTGTTGGATCTTTTAACTCAACATTTCAGGTCCCTCACCATGATCGATCATGGCGAGTGACCTGAAATGTCGAGTTAAAAGATCCAAAGCACAATTATTCATCCAAAAGTCTATGAAAACGTGAAATCTTTTCTTCTAATTGTTCGCTTACATAGATCCACTATACACAAAGCACAAACCCTTACAATGTAGGATTATGTGTAAATGGTATTTTTTTCACTAGATTTTGATATCATATGAGATAATGATTACTCTGTGAAGCCAAAATCATACTCTAGGTTTTGGTTGTATGTGCAACTATAATTTCAGCAAATCCTCTAGACTTCCGGCTAGAGAGATTGGTTGTTTCTAAATGACTCGTGTTTCTTATGATACAAGCCTCTATTTACAACATTTTCTCTTAGCATTGAAATGGAGAAAAGTTTCAATGCAACAATATTGAAGATTTTCTTGTAGCCAATTCGCCGTTGGTCCATTGGTGAAGTTGTTAGGCTCTTAAAGAGCCCACCAAGTATCAATTTTTGTTGAGTGCAAAGGCCCAAGGTGTCTTCAAAAGGGATGAGGCCGGGATCCTGCCCCAAGCAACTTTGGTAGAATGTATACCCCTTAGACACTTGCATCTAAGCTAAAGGAGACTAAATTAAATCCAAACCTTCAAAAAAAAATATTAAATGCTTGTAATGTCCCACTTGCAACATGCTCACAAGTTTCATGACAATTTAGACCTTTCCAAGAGAGTACATGTATTCTTGAATTCAATTGCAATCCTATCCCTATTTTGACAAGGCAATTATTATTATCGATCTTCCAGAAAATCTTGTCCTAGGGCATATCCTACCTGATCTTGTCTATAAATTCTCTCCACCTTTGCATGTTTTTCTGTATTTTCAGCTATGAATGGTTTTCTTGAGGAATTACTTGCTAATATATTACAGTTTGATGCCATCCAGGCAACATTTTACTCACCAACCTCAAGCAAAGTAGCTAGATGATTGACAAAGAATTCAACAAAAATGATATTTTGTCGAGTTCTTTTAACTTTGAAATAGACTTTTGGATGAATAACTCTGTTGGATCTTTTAACTGGACGTTTCAGGTCACTCACCATGATTGAGTCTATTTCAAATTCATACACTCGTGGAAAACGTGAAATCTTTTCTTCTAACTGCTTGCTTACATAGATCCACCATACAAAAGCACATACCCTTACAATGTAGGATCAGGTGTAAATGGTATTTTTTCACTAGATTTTGATATCATATGAGATAATGATTACTCCTGTGAAGCCAAAATCATACTCTAGGTTTTGGTTGTATGTGCAACTATAATTTCAGCAAATCCTCCAGACTTTCAGCTGGAGAGATTGGTTGTTTCTAAATGACTCCGTGTTTCTTATGATACAAGCCTCTGTTTACAGCATTTTCTCTTAGCATTGCAATGGAGAAAAGTTTCAATGCGACAATATTAAAGATTTTTCTTGTAGCCAATCAGCTGTTGGTCCATTGGTGAAGTTGTTAGGCTCTCAAAGAGCCCACCAGGGATCAATTCTTGCTGAGTGCAAAGGCCCAAGGCGTCTTCAAAAGGGATGAGGCTGGGATTGTGCCCCAGTGACTGGATTAAATCCAGACCTTCAACAAAAAAAAGATTTTTCTTGTAGAGTCCCACTTGCAACAAGCTCACAAGTTTCATGACATTTCGGACCTTTCCAAGAGAGTACATGTATTCTCAAATTCAATTGCAATCCTATCCCTATTTTGACAAGGCAATTATTATTATCGATCTTCCAGAAAATCTTGTCCTAGGGCATATCCTGCCTGATCTTGTCTATAAATTATCTCCACCTTTGCATATGTTTTCTGTATTTTGGGCTACGGATGGTTTCCTTGAGGAATTACTTGCTTATATAATACATTCCGATGCCATCTAAGCAACGTTTTACTCATCAACTGGAGCAATAGACAGGTGACTGAAATAGAATTCAACAAAATGATATTTTGTCAAGTTCTTTTAACTTTGAAAGAGACTTTTGGGTGAATGCCTGTGTTAGATCTTTTAACTCGACGTTTCAGGTCACTCACCATGATCCTTTTAGTTTCAAATTCAAGTTAGAGATCTGTTAGTGCCTTGCTATACATTCTAACTTGATTTGCCTCCCGAATTTGCTTGTAATTTTTCATATACTCTTTGGAGGTTAGGTCCTGCTGAGTCACACAACCTCTAAAAACATTGAGTTTGTATGTATTTAACTCTATTGTTCGAAGGCAGCCAATTGTGTGGAACAGATATTAACACTGATGACTCAGATCTAGTTGCAGGTAATCGTTGGTACCGATCATCTTTTCTTCATTTATCATTAAATTTCAGTTCAGGTTATGTCATGTGTGCTTTGTGGTTTGGGATATTATTCTTTATGTCAATGTAACCATGAAGAGAGTTGGAACCAAGTTCTGACCCTACAAACAGGTCAGATGCTATTCGTTGCATGTGGTTGCAGCCATAATGTACTTTAGAACACATGCATTAAGCTAATGTCACTTTTGATGAAATTGAAGCACATCATTTTCTCTCTTCTGAACATTCCAATTAGAATTATTTATGTTGTGATTCCAGTTTGGGGTTTAATGTTTTCTTTGGTATTCTATCTTTTTATTCTAGCATATTGAAGATCTGTAGCAACTTGTTGCATGAACGTTATAACTTTTTTAGTCCTATATTTGGTATTTTGACTCTTCTTTAATTGAATTGTGTGCTGTACTTATGCATAGTGGATGCTACCGACCAATGGGTATCAGCATTTCACCGGACATCCATGAAGCTCCCCCTTCAGCCTATTCGCACTATTTTACAGTAGAATCCTCCTCTTTAGCCTATTTCAATGATTTCATAGAAAAACAACAATGCAAATATTGAGGGCGACCATATAATAGAGTTGGTGATCTCTATCAAGTGCTGAAAGAAGCTTTCATCGGTCAATTCCTTGGAGGAGGTTGAAACATCGAGTTAAAAGATCCAACATGGTTAGTCACCCAAAAGTCTATTTCAAATTCATAGACTGTGAAAACATGAAATCTTTTTTCTAACTGCCTGCTTACATAGATCCACCATACACAAAGCACAGACCCTTACAATGTAGGATAAGGTGTAAATGGTATTTTTTTCACTAGATTTTGATATCATATGAGATAATGATTGCTCCTGTGAAGCCAAAATCATACTCCAGGTTTTTAAACTGCTATGTATAAGCCACCTATTCGCTCTATCCATGTGATAATAAAGAAAAGTTATTCATTATACATGCCTATGCCCTGGCTACTGACAAGAAACCTCCACAACAAGTCAAGGTTGACAATATGTTCTCTTTTTACAACATTATTTCATATTAGGATCAACCATAGTAGTTCAACAAAAAGAGGAACTGAAATTCACAAAAAAAAAAAAAAAAAAGGCAATTTCTCCTGTCTAGATGCTTGTAATCTTTTCAAGTTGCACTCAAAAACCTAAATTTCAAATATAATGCTTGTTATTTAAACTAGAACCAAAATAATGCTTAGCTTTGCCTTGAATTAGTTACCATGAGTGTTCTCTTGAACATCTTTTCTTTGCATTTCACAGGTGACAGCTGTTTGATAAAGCCTCAAACTTGAATTTCAAAGTCAGATTCCTCTTTATTCACTTCCAGCACTATAGTTTCTGCACATCACACACAATTGCATATTGCAGAAACATTGTTCTACTTTTGGCATATTGTATAATGCGATTTTACCAATTTTCCCAGCAAGAACTGAATTCCATTTTGTTTTGCCAGCTTCCGTTATTTTCTGAACACGGCTACTTTAGTATCAAGAAAATTTCCAATAACAACACCATCAATATCGGAAAATATTACCCATCCTTACAACAATGTCTTGATAACTTTGGAGGTAATTTAGTGGCAAAGATTCCTCACCACAATTTTACACATTCTTCATGATCCAAACATCTATGACTGCAGTCATCTGATTCAGTTAAATTGCAATTGATAGTCTTCTTCTTGTGGCAGGTTACCTCTGCTCTTCATTTGGGTTATCAAGCAATCTCACCAGTCACATAACTTGCTGCCCATTTCTGTGTAGACAACTTCTTTAACTCTGGATATATTCTCTCGGTCTGCAGGTTTGATATATCTCCTGCAACAAAGGAATTTATCCGATTGTTAACCACAATCCAACTGCATCCGGGTTTCTTATTGATGCTCCTATCTTTTACCATTTTTTGCACCTTTTCAATGTCTGTCCACCTGCCAGCTTCCATGTAGATCATTGACAGCATTACATAAGGTGTAACAATTTTAGGGTTCAATTCAAGAAGTTGAAGTGCTGCATATTCTCCCATCTCTATATTTCTGTGAATTCTGCAGGCTCCAAACAAAGCTCCCCACACGGCAACATCCGGTTCTATTGGCATGTTGTTGATGAAGTTGCGTGCTGCATCCAAGTGCCCTCCGCGACCAAGGAGATCAACCATGGAGCCATAGTGCTCAATTGTAGGTTTGATGTTATACTGTTGACTCATGCAATGAAAATACTGCCAACCCTTATCAACTAGGCCTGCATGCCAGCATGGAGACAGTACACCAATGAAGGTGACGTGATCCGGATTAGCCTTGGAATGTCGCATTTCTTCAAAGAGTTGTAGAGCCTCGCTACCACATCCATGCATGGTGTACTCAACAATCATTGCATTCCAGGAGATCACATCTTGTTCAAGCATTCTGTCAAACAGATTGCGAGCATTCTCTATGCATCCACATTTTGCGTACATGTCTAAAAGGGCATTGCCCACAAAGACATGGAATCTAAATCCCTTCCGAATTACATCTTCGTGAATCTACTCACCTTGTTCAAGAACTGCGAAATTGGCGTATGCCAAAGGCACACTGGAAAAGGTAAACTGGTTTTCTTTCGTGCTTGTTTCATTCATTTGGTAGAACATCTTCAAAGCCTGTTCACTGCACCCCTGCTTAGCAAAACCAGAAATCATCGACGTCCAAGAGTTAACATTCCGTTGAGGCATTTTGACAAACAGTTTCAATGCCTTATCCATATGCCCATTTTGTGCATATCCCGAAACCATAGTATTCCATGATACTAAATCTCGTTGAGTCATCTTGTCAAACACATCGAGTGCATTTTCCAAACACCCACATTTTGCATACATGTCTACAAGGGCATTCCTGACAAAAACATCAGACTGAAAACCACCTCTAGTAATTTCGTTATGTAGTTCCTTACCTAGTTCAAGAGCTCCCAAGTACTTAGCGCAGGCGGGCAGAATGGTGGCAAAGGTAAATTGATCTGGTTCAAATCCCGTCTTTTGCATTTCGTAAAACAACGACATGGCTTCTTCATTGTAGCAATGTTTGGCAAAAGCTGCAATCATCACGTTCCACGAAACTACATTCCTTTTACTCATTTCAATCAATGTCCTGCGAGCATCCTGCAAATTTCCTAACTTGGCATACATTGTGAGAAGTTTATTTCCTCGGAATTCAACTCCAGCTTGAATGATGCGGGCATGGATCCATTTGCCTTGTGCCAGATCGTTTTTGTTAAGACATTCTTGCAAGAGAAACGTATATGCTGTAGCGGATTCGTTGAATTCGGTTTGCTTACATAGGGCTCTCGCTGAATTATGGTTACCTTCGAATTCTCCGTGCAGAGCGCGAGTTTTGGTTATATTGTTTCTTCGCAGCGCGTGCATCAAAACAGAATTTGATCACAATGCCAATCGCCTATCCTCTACAGTTGTAATTCCTTTTTCTAATTATGTTTGCGAGGATGCACTTATGACCTGCACATTTTTGGTTTCAGCGTGAAAAATCAAAATAAGGCCTTGCACTTTTGACGGGAAGATTTGAAATAATGTATTCTACATCCTAGGTATGATCTTTTGTCCCTTTCCTAAAGATGTAGTTGCATGGAGTGTTTTTCATTTATTAGGAAAGAGCAAATATTTTTGCTCCCCTAAAGTTTACGGCAGGGTTTCATGTGACCTTCACATAAAAATTTTTAGAGGTTCCTATGGGGTAGAAGAGTTACACGGAGAATTGGAGAGGGTGACTGGAGGTCTGTGGGGAAAGAAATTTCAAGTTTTTATTGCCAAGAAGGGTACTAAACTAAAACCAAAATGTATTGGTGCTGTTTTGGATTGAAGTGGACAAGAAGTTTCATATACATTGCTGGCTTCTTGTGCTGAATTAGTCGATAAAATGATCACTCCACAGTGAGCTTGAAGTTTTTTCTCAAAAACAAATCTCATCATATATTAAACTAGTAACAATCACATCACGTGAGAGGATCAGTGTTGAAAGGAAAGTTCCTTCTTAAGAAAGTAAGAAAAGCTAGCTTCTTGGTCTTTATCCCATTGGCAAAAGAGATTCTACATCCTTCCACGAAGCAATCAATTCTGGTCTTAATCTGCACAACCAAATTTTTTTACACATATTAAAGTCCCCTGACATACTTAAGGGCATGGTCCCATGGAAGGGGGCTCCTTAAATATCTCAGTGGGTGCTGCTGAGAAAATTTAGGAGCATTTTAGCAGTTTTAAGGTCCCATGATTTTTATTAGTTTCCTCAACAATACCCGCTGAGATATTATAGGATCCCATTGGATATTTATGGTTATTTGTAGGAAAATAAAATCATATTTCTCTCTAAAATCACCAAAAAATAATGGCGGGAATGCATATTAGATTCTATCAACCCTAAACTGTAGGGGGAAACTCCTAACCCCCCCTCTCCAACCACCTCTTAAGTTTAGGGGGCTAAAAAAGTGGAGCTCCTATTTTTTAGGCCTAGATTCTATTATTTCCCATAGCTAGCTTTAAAAATAAGCATGGGACCTTCTACTGCAAGAAAATAGGAGCCCAAGCCCCTCCATGGGACCATGCCCTTAGCTTATATATTGATGTCCACTACTAACCACAAACAGACTAAGAAAATTTCAAAATTGTTTAATGGTAAAAGAATCAAGTGTCTAAATTTTATAATATACTTCAAGAAGCAAGTAAAATCTTGCTTGAGAAGTTTTTGGATAAACAGTGAAATTTTTGCTCGATGTTTTGTGTTACATCCCGTGATCCCTCATCAAGAGAATACTCGTGCTAAAAGATAGAGCTGCAGAGTGTTACAATGGCAGAGTGAACAAAAGATCCCAAACTCCTCTCCTAGCATATAAGGCCGAAATTATCATTTAAAGAGTCGCGATCTCATCTTTCAAGGGAAACAAATAATACATAACAAGGTCGAGTGCCATAAACCTCTCTCAACCATCTCTGATTGTCAAGGGGTGCCCAGAAAGAGAACACTAGGAAAGAAGGGCAGTTAGTGACCAAATTCTGCCTGCAGCCACGCCCAAAAGATAGCTATGGAGCATTCTAAAGTTGGGTGCAACCAACTTAAGCTTGTTGCCAAGTTGTCTGCAATATATCTTCTACGAAACCTGACCAATCTATCATCAAGAAGTCAGCTATTAATACAAGTAACCATATCACAGGACATGGAGACGGGGCACTCATGGGCCATGAGCCATGGCGAATTAGACAACTGGCTTAATACTTATAAAGATCCTATTTCCCTCCAACCATCTTTCATTTTTCCATGGCATCCCCTCTGTAATTGGATCCACATAACAACTTAATGAATATCAAACCATAGTCTTTGTGATGCTTCCATTTATCCAGGGGACCAAATCCAAGCATAAGATCTACACTTATGCTTCAAACCAAAGTTGAGAAGACAACAGTGAAATCACTACTTTGGCCTCATTGAATTCCATCCCCTGTTTTGAATCACAGTAAATCACGAGAGAAGTTTCGATGTTCTCACGATTGTAATGACCATCAACCATGCCTTAACGCAATGCGTAGGAATACCTGGGTAACATCTACATCCAATCATGTTAGCCTTTCTAGCCATCATAGGACCGGATTCTCCATGTAACCCTATTGCTGAGCTGATGTGAATCGTGTTCTTTTGTATAATATAAGACGTATTTCTTAAACAAAAGAATATAAGTCTACCTCCTATCTTCCCACACGCAACGTGCAACCATAATTTTAAATGCCAAAATGATAAATCATCAATTTCTCTCTCCAGAGGGCCAATTAATGGCAGCTTCCTTCATACACCATGGAGAAAATGCAACTCTTCCAATTTGAGCAAGAAAATAGAGCTAATTCAATTACCTGCAAGATAGAACAAACCCATAACTTTGAAATAATATCTCTAAAAGATATTACAAGCCTAAGCATCTTCTATCCTTAATAAGCTGTAAGCTACTTGAATGAAGCTAGTTAAAATTGATTTAACTATTAAATGATCTAGTCATTTACTTGAAGATATCTGTTGAAATTCAATCGATGCAAATTCATTGCAATTTTGATTTGAAACAGGTAACAAGTATTTCTTGGTTCATATATCTAAATATTAATTCCTAAAGATCCTGGAAACATAAGAGGAAATGTAAGTAGAAAAAATTAATTGTTACATTTATAAGATATAAATGCCAAACACTCTTAAACACTGCACAAAGGTAATTTGTCACCTATAGTAATATCCATTAAACCTTAGTATTAGATTTGGTATTTCTTGTGGGATTTTTACTCATGTGTAAGTCATCTCAAAATGACCACCATGAGTATTCGCTAATGTAATGACATTTTTCCTCATGTATTTTTAGTATTATTCACAAGGCAAGAGGACTCAGCACACAAGCACCATAAGCATTTGTTAGTACGGGGAGGAATAGTGAATGTAATACCCCACTTTGGGCTTCTCACTCTCTAGCCTCTTTCCAAGTTTCCCCATTGACATATTTCCGGACGCTTGCCCCTGAATTGAATTGTGGCCATTTCCCCATATAACTAAACTAGACAGGATTCAAGATTGTTTGAGAAAGAGTTTTACTAATACAGTCTATCCTAGTTGATGTCAAATAGATTTGACTAATTATGTACCGTGTGTTATTTATTCGTAAAGGATCTCTTTATCTATTTTAGATACCCATTTAAAAAATGTTTTCCTTTAATTTTTAAAGCCCAGATTTTTTTGACACCCATACTGTCCTTTGAATAATATTCCATCTATAGTTTTCCAAGTCTACCTGCCTCAACAAGTTTTGCAGGAACCGCTTAACTAAATTGAATTTATTTTTATAAAGTGAAATCAGGTGTACATATTTGGAGAGTTTGAAAACACAATTCTGAGTGCATTTATAGCTTTTCAATTTCTAAATTACATAGGATGGACTATGGGAGTAAATATTACATTTTTGAAAATGGAATTCTTCGGGGATCGTTATATTAATCCCCCAAAGCTGTTTGGTCATTCGGTGTACAAGGATGTTTAGAAAACAGGATCATTCTCTCATACCATGTGTTTGTACTGCATTTGAACTTTTCTTGGATTGGCTTTAAGTGCAAATCAGCCCTGTTTTCTCATGTAAAACTCCTTAATATTCTGGTTAAGCTTGTAGATCATAACAAATGCACATTAATGTAGCGAACTTAGGATTACCAGTAATAACCCCGTGAAAATTTCCGATCTCTAAAATTATGGCAGAGGGCGCATATCTCAAGAGTCGCAGGCTACCCACCCAGCAAACTTGGGAGATAACCTGTAAAGGTTCTTGATGATCTGGATAGTTGTTTCAGGAAATGTGCTTATAAGTCTGCATGCAATTGCCATCTTCTTGTTATGATGATAAAAATGTCAATTCTGCCTCTTCTTGCAATGCTGATAGCAAAAAAATTGTCTGGGGGACCTGCCTTACTGCCTTTATCTGCCTGGACATTCTCTCAAGCTTAGTATAAAATTTCTGTGTTTGTGGAGAGGAAAGTATACACCTGGTTACTGACTACAATCCAACTGCAACCAGGTGTTTTTGAACATTATTATCTCTCATCATTTTCCGCACATTTTTTAAGTCATCCCATCTACCAGCCACAGCATAAATGTTTGACAGAAGCACATATGGGGCAGTGTTTTTAGGATTTGATTCAAAAAGGAGTCCTGCTACCTTTTCCCCTAGCTCTACATTCATATGAATTTTGCAGGCCCCAAGCAAAGAAAGCCATATAGCAGCATCGGGCTTTATTGGCATGTTGTTGATAAAGGTTCGAGCCTCATCCAGGCAGCCAGCACGCCCAAGAAGGTCAACCATACAACCATAGTGCTCCATAACAGGTGTGATATGATAATATTGATTCATCTCATGAAAATATTGCCAACCCTCGTCAACTAGGCCAGCATGGCAGCACACAGTCAAAACACCAATAAAGGTGACGTGGTTTGGTTTTCTATTAGATTGTTTCATTTTTTCAAAAAGTGTAAGGGCTTCCTTGCCAAACCCATGCACAGCATATCCAGCAATCATTGCATTCCATGAAATCACATCTCTATCAGAAATCCTATCAAATACTTCGAATGCAGTCTCTATGCTCCCACATTTGGCATACATGCCTACTAGGGAATTACAGATCGAGACATCAGATTGAAATCCACTTCTAACTATGATTTCATGAGCTTCCATTCCTTCTTGTAGAGCAGCTAGGTTAGCACATGCTGAAAGAATGATTATGAAGGTTTCAATGTTTAGCTTCACATCTGTCAGCTGCATTCCTTGGAAAAGCTTCAGGGCCTCCTCACTGTGACCATTCTGTACGTACCCTGCAATCATTGCATTCCATGTGACTGAATTACGTTTGGGGATTTTCTGAAAGAAATTTAGAGCCTCCTCTATGTGCCCATTCTGCATATATCCTGAAATCATTGCATTCCATGATACTATGTTTCGTTCAGGCATTTTCTGAAAGAGACGGAATGCTTCATCAGCATAGCCATTATGTGCATAACCTGCAATTATTGTTGTCCATGAAACCACATCTTTTTGTGGCATTTTGTCAAAGACATTGCGTGCATTATCTAAGCTCCCACATTTAGCATACATGTCAACAAGGGCATTCCCCACAAAGACATCAGATTGAAATTCATTTCTGATTATTTCTTCATGGATTTCCTTGCCTTGTTCCAATTTTTCCAAGTCAGCACAAGAAGAGAGAATACTGGCAAAGGTAAACTCATTGGGTTGAATTCCTACTTCCTTCATTTCGTAAAAGAGTACCAAGGCCTTCTCACAACACCCATGCCTTGTATATGCTGAAATCATTGCTGTCCATGAGATCACATTTCGCATAGGCATTTGATCAAAAACTCTGCGAGCATCCACCAGGCTACCACATTTGTCATACATGGTTACAAGTATGTTCCCTAATAATACGTCTATCTCCAATCCTCTCTCTGTCATGTGGTTGTGGACTTGTTTGCCATCTGATAAGGCTTGCTTTTAGTACATTCTTGCAACATATAAGAATATAAAGAAATGCGTAAATGTTGGTCCATAAGATCTACAAAGTGCAGGGCCTCTTTCACTTGGCCCTGGTTACTAAGAATTTTAACAAATTGATAACCGTTTCTACTTATGACTTCAGATAACTCTGTACCTTGTTTCAGAACTGCCAAATCGGGACATACCGGGATAACAATTCTAAAGGTTTCCGAGTTTGGCTTAACATCTGCCTGTTGCATTTGTTGAAAAACCCTTAGTGCCTCCTCACCATGCCCATTATCTGCATACACTACGATCATCAGATTCCACGAGGCGACGTTTCTCTCAGGCATCCTACAAAAGAGCTCCAGGGCCTTACTAATGTCTCCAATCTGCACAAACCCCGAAATCATTGCATTCCATGACACCACATTTCTATGGGGCATTGCCTCAAAGAGCTCCCGGGCCTTGTCAAGGTTCCCATGCTGTGCATACCCTGCAACCATAGCAGTCCATGAGACAACATCTCGTTGATACATTTTGTCAAACATATTGCGGGCATCTTCCAAACTCCCACATTTTGCATACATGTCTACAATGGCATTGCCAATCACAGCATCGGAATGAAACCCACTTCTAATTATGCCTTCATGAATCTCCTTTCCTTTTTCCAAATTCTCCAAGTCAGCACATGCAGAGAGAAGACTGGCAAAGGTAAACTGATTGGGTTCAATGCCTGTTTGTTGCATTCGATAAAAGAGTGTTAAGGCCTCCTGACCATATCCTCTCCTCGTATAAGCTGCAATCATGACCGTCCATGCAATTACATCTGGTTTATTCATTTGGTTTAACACTCTGCGAGCTTCCACCAGTCTACCACATTTGCCATAAATGGTCATAAGTTTATTCATGTCTCTGCATTTACATGCCGTTTGAATTATGTGGGCATGGACCAGCTTGCTCTCCGACAAGGACTTATCATTCAGACACTCCTGCAAGAGCGATTCATGAACACATGACTGTAATGAGATGCTTGGAGTTAGCATAGCGAATGCTTCTTTTAGTTTTCCTGCTTACAGAGTTTTCTCAGAGCGAACACGTTCGAATTAGCCTTATTGGCATGGTTAACTTCTTCTGGCACTACAATGCTACAGGTAGTTGTGAATTTACATTGAGAATGATGCAGGGTAACAAAAAGCGACATCATCTTCTTCTTCGGAGCCTTGAATCGGCTTTCCATATATGATGCTAGTTGAAAGAAAGAGTGCTAATATGGTCCATAAATTCACTAAATTTGTGTTTTTCTGATAAGAATTCTCTGTTTGCGTTTCTATGACTAGAGACCTTGAAGATCGAAACTGAGGTACCATAAAAGAATAGAGAGTTGATCCTTGGCACAAGAGGCATTTTACATCTTGACGACTGAATTGAAATTCGAGAATTGTGTCATGTTGCATTTGAGATATTTGATATAATATAAGATCTTTTTTCATCCAAAAAAAAAAATTATCCTAAAGTTACTATTGAAAAATATTCTGTCCAATTTTAATAGTGAATAAAACAATGCTTAAAATGTTATAAAAATAATTTGAACATTGGAATTAAAGATTATTCTATAGGATTGTGCCAAAGCATATATAATTGATAAATATAGTTGAAAGTAATATATATGAAAGTAGTAGATTGGGTATAAAATTAGGTAATTGTTATGGTATTAATATTTTTTTGGAGATAGCGACGAGGTACAAATGTCGGTGTGGTTTCCGTTGTATTGGCTCTGAGAATGTCTATGTTCTAGGCCAAATATAGCTGAGAGGAGGCTGCTTACTGACCAGAATCGGACGGATGAAAAGTTACAAACTGAAAAAGTGGACACGCTGGGATCCACACCTTTGGCCTGGAATAAGATTCTTCAAAACCCTAACAGAAAAGTGGGTCCACAATCTCCTGAAAGAGGGTAGTTCACATGGGAAAAGGACAATGAAGGTGCTACCTATCTAATGGTTCTAGATGGCTGCATAAATAGGGCTTTGGACAAAGCGAATCTTTCCTTGTTGGTAAGTTTCTAGGCTCCAAGACCTAATATTGATTTTATTAGAAAATGGGCTCTTAGAAAGTGGAAACCTAAGGGGGATCTGAGTATTACCATCATGCCACGGGGTTTTTTTCGGCAAAATTTAATCAGCAGACTGATTTGGAATCGGTGCTTCTGGGAGGACCGTGGTGGCTGGGTAATATGGGCCTCTTTTTGAAAAAATGGTATCCAGGGTTTGACCAACATTGAAAATATAAACACCATTCCAATCTGGTGTAGACTCCCTAGGCTACCATTGCAATTTTGGGATGATGAAATCTTGCTAAACATTGCTAAATCCATAGGTGCTCCGATCAAAGTTGGATGGGCCCATGAGAAATAGATCTAGACTTGCTTTTGCTCGATTCTGCATTTCTTCTGAAATGGAGTAGGAGTTACTGGAGCACATCATCTTGAAATCTAAGTGTGGAATGTGGATCCAAAAAATCAAATTTGAAACCTTTCATTTAAGGTGTAAGCAATGTCATCGTATAGGACACTTCACCAAAAAATGTCCTAATAAGGAGATCTCTACAGAGGAGGATAAACACAAAAAGAAAGAACAACTTGAGGGTGATTTAGAAATGACAAAGGAAAGCAGGGTTCTAGACAATGAAAGCCGGAGAGAAGAAAAAGCCCCTAACTAGCCTGAGTTGAACTACAATAAAAAAAAGAAAAAAAGGGGTTTAGAACTCCAATAAGGAAACACCTAGTCTGGCGTCCAAAAACCCCAGTGGCAGCTTTGCATGGAGCACCAATAAGAAACAAAGAGGACTTAGAAATGCAAAATCCAGTAAAGGTGACTATGGAGGTGGACGAACAAGAAGGAACTGTAAAGGTAAATATCATTCCTAAGGATCTAGCTCAGACTTTGGAACTTCCAAATGACACTAAGGAAGCTGAGATAGATAATTCTCTGTGCATCATTGAGGAAATGTTGGAGAAGGACAACATGGGTTCAGAAGAAGCATTACAGAAAAACACTCCAAGGGGCGAAAGTAAAATCTCAACCACAAAGGGAAACTCTTGCTTCAACAACAAATCAACAGATCTACCTCCTTACTTCAAAGAACAAGATCACAGATCTACACTTTATTGATAGTATTCAGAGAGAGAAAGAGGAGGGAGAAGTAACGCCATTTAAGGAAGATGAGGAGCTAACTTCTGGATTCATAGAGGTCATTTCAAAAAAAAAAAAGAGAATGAAAGGATTTGAAATGATCCCAGAATCGCTCTACAAAGTGAAAAGAAAAAGAAAATTGACAACTGGGAAACTTCAACATCCAGAACTACTAGATCTTCTGCTAGAAGACTAGTAGATTTTGGAAGTAGTTCTAAAAGAGGAAGGCCCTCAAAAAAGACTCTTAGATCCAAGAGAACAGAGAAAGACATTGCAGATGGCACTCAACGTCAATTGAGCCATTAGGAAATCCCAGCTCCCACTCCTATTAAATGAAGATTATCTCTTGGAACATCCGAGGGCTAAACAGAAAACTCCAAATAGAGAATCATTAAGGAGTTATGGGATTCTAGTAGTCCTAGTATTTTGATTTTGTAGGAAACTAAGATGAAAGCTAAGATCCTTGAAATTAGTAAAAAAAATTTCTGGGAAAACTCTGACATGGCTGCGGTGGACTCTCAGGGAGCCTCTGGAGGTCTGGCTACTCTTTGGGATAAAATACATTGTACTGGTATGATTCTTAATGCTAGCACTAATCATCTTGCTATTAAATTTCATGCTATTGAGAACAATGGTGAATGGATCCTTTCTAATATCTATGCCCCTAATACGGTTAGTGGGAGACATAAACTATGGACTGATCTTAAGATCTTTAGAAACCAACATATTACAGCCAACTGGCTTATCATGGGTGACTTTAATTCTCCTCTAAACCCAAGTGAAAAATATGGAGGAATCTCCAGCTTTTCCATAGGTATGGATGAATTTGCATAGATTTTGTTGCTGATCTTAATCTCTTGGATGTGGATCTCCATGGGAATAAATACACCTGGAACAACAGAAGGTTGGGAAAAGATCTAATCCAAGTTAGACTGGATAGAGCCCTGATTTCTGCTAGTTGGATTCTCAGTCAGGACTTCCACCTCTCTTCCCTACCCAGAATTGGATCGGACCACAATCTAATTGCCTTAAATCTTCTCAATTGGACTAAGCCCATCAGAAGCTCATTCAAATTTGAAAATATGTGGATGGAGCATGATGACATTTATGAAAAATTAAAGAGTGGTGGGTTTGGAATGGTGAAGGCACTGCTCAATTTAGATTGATTCAGAAGCTCAAAAATGTTAAAAAACAAGTTAAAATTTGGAATAAAAGAGTTTTTGGTAATGTGTTTGAAAAAAAAAAAAGTTAAAACAAAAGCTCCAAGATCTGGAAATCAAAATGAATACAATGGGGAGATCTTTTGAAGACCAAACTGAGGAAAAGAATATTCTTTCAGAGCTGCATACGATTTGTAGCAGAGAAGAATCCTTATGGAGACTAAAATCTAGGGCTATCTGGCTAAAAGGAGGAGATAGAAATATGAAGTTTTTTCATATGACCACTTTGAAGCACAGAGCTTGTAATAGGATTATGGAAGTGGCTAAAAGTAATGGCACTGTTATAAAAGATCCCAACAACATCAAAGAGGAAGCTCTCAATTTCTATAAAAAACTACTTAATGAGAGGAATATCATTGTTGATGAGGCAATTTCTTTCATGTTGGAGGCTATTCCCCAAGGCAAAATTGAGGAGTAGAGATTTAAAGATATCACTAAAGCTGTCACACTTGAAGAACTACAAAAAGTTGTGTTTACTTTAGAAGGCGACAAGGCTCTCGGGCCCGGATGGTTTTTCTATTAACTTTTTTCAGAAATTTTGGGAAATATGTTCGGATGATCTTCTCAGAGTGGTGAATGAATTCTATAGAACTGGGGATCTTTTGAAAGAGCTAAATAACACCCACATTGTGCTTGCTCCAAAAAAATGGATGCTAAGGACTTCAAAGACTTCAGACCCATCAACCTTGTGAATGTTATCTATAGAATTTTCACCAAAATCATTGCTACCAGGCTCAATTTATTATGAATGATTTAATCTCAAGGCAACAGAGTGGATTCATTAAAGGTAGGATTATCCAAGATGGAGTGATTATGGTACATGAGACCATACACTCTATGGAAAATAATAAAAAAGTGAATATGGTCCTTAAGCTTGATATGAATAAAGCCTTTGACAAGGTCTCTTGGGTTTTTCTAGACAAAGTTTTAATTAAATTTGGTTTTCTGCTAAATTTAGAAAAATTATTAAGGCTTGCATCTCTACGGTCAGATTCTCAGTGGTGGTTAATGGTGAGCCGGTGGGATTTTTCACAAGCAGCAGAGGGCTAAGACAAGGGGACCCCATATCCCCCCTGCTCTTCATTCTTATGGTAGACAGTCTTAGTAGAACAATTGGTAAAGCAGTTATTGATGGTCTTCTGAAAGGTTCAAAGCCCACTTCCATCAGCCAAGCAACTTCTCATCAGCAATTTGTGGATGATACAATCCTTCTTTAATGGCATCCATCCTTGAAGCTAAGGCTACCAAGGCTATTCTGCAACTTTATGAATTTGCTTCTGGGCAAGAGATCAATTATGATAAAAGCTCCATTTTCTTCTTCAACACTCCTGAGGAAAGACAACTTAAAATTGCAAAAATTCTGGGCTGTAAAATAAGTGCACTTCCAGCCACTTACTTAGGTCTCCCTCTTGGCACTAAAAAAGTTTCTACCAAGGTGTGGAATGATCTGTTGGTGAGATTTCAAAAAAAAAATGGTTGGATGGAAAGGAGCCATTCTATCTAGTGTTGGTAAGTGCCTGCTCATAAAAAGCACTCTTCAAAATCTACCTATCTATATCATGTCTCTATATAAGATCCCTTCTATCTTCAGAGAAAGAATTGAGAGGATTCAGAAAAACTTCTTATGGCAGGGCATGGAGGAGAAGTTTAAATATCACTTAGTTGCTTGGGATAAGGTTTGTACTCCAAAATCTATAGGGGGCCTGGGCATAAAAGACATAAAGAAAATGAATGAGGCTCTTATTGTGAAAATGGGTTGGAGAATGCTATCTGAGAAGCAACCCTAGATAGAATTAATTAAGGCTAAATACCTTAATCAACAAGCAGTCTTTTCTTTTCTTCAAGATGAGCATCTTCCTTATGGTTCCATTTTTTGGAATAATTTAGTGAAGAGCAGAAATTTCATCAAACAAGGAAGTAAATGGAAAGTGGGAGATGGTTGTGATATAAAATTCTAGGATGATAACTAGTTTAATTGCAGCCTTATGGACAGATTTGGTGTAGTCAAAGATAGTCTTGAAAGCAAGTATGGCACTAGAATCAAGGATTATATTGAAAGAAATGGTAACAAAAAGAAATGGAAAAAACTTTTTGTGGATAGAGATGATCTGATCCAAACTATTTCCTCCCTGCAAGATCAGTTGGACCTTATCCCCTTAAGTCAGCTGGAAGTTAAGGATGAATTGGTCTGGAACAATTCTATTGATGGGGACTACTCTGTTAAAACTGGTTATAATACTTTCTTCAACAATAGTCAAACTGAGTTTAAATGGAGTAGAATTTGGATGGCTGAGCTAACACCTAAAATTAACTTTTTCTTTTGGCTTGCTCTCAGGGGTAGAATTCTTACCACTGACAACCTGATAAGAAAAGGTTTCATAATGCCTAATAGATGTCATCTGTGTAAAAAAGACTCTGAGGATATCAGTCATTTGTTTATCCATTGTGAATATGCTACCAAAATGTGGAGTTTTCCCTCTCTAATTTTAAAGCTTCCTGGGTGGTTCCAAAGGACTTCAGTCAACTCTGGACCCAATGGAGCCCACCCTATAAACATTGTGTTGTGAGAAGGCTCTGGAATTTGGTAATGCCTCATGTTATTTGGAGGATATGGAAAGATAGAAATGATATCATCTTTAGAAATAGTAAGCAAGAATTATAAGCTCAGTATTGGAAAAATTTCTAATGCTATTAAAGAGAATATTGCTAGATTTAAACCCCCCAAGAACAAGAGTTATCCAGAAAATGAAGAGCATATCTTGTCCCAATGGCAGATTGGAGCTGACAATATCCGAAATAATTCGGTAATAATATTGATAGATCTTTGATACATTGGCATCCTCCTGATCTCAACTGGTATAAGTTGAACTTTGATGGGGCCTCTAAGGGTAACCCTGGAATTGCAGCTGGGGGAGGAGTGATCCGGGATCATAAAGGTAGTTTGTTGCTGCTTATGCTGGTAAAATGGGAATACAAACTAATCATTTTGTTGAAGCATTATCCGCTTTATGGGGCCTTAGAATTGCTCAGACTCATAATATCCAAAATCTCATTCTGGAAGGAGACTCGCTTAATATCATTAATCATCTTAATCAGTGTTCGCCTCCAAGTTGGAACATCAAGGACTTCATCTTGGAATCCATAAGTATTTGCCAAACCTTCAATAATATTCGGATCAAGCATACTTACCGGGAGGGTAACAAGGTGGTAGATGCATTGGCTAACTATGGCATAAATGTTAATCACATTATTTGGGATAATAGTGATCACATTCTGAGAGCAATTCAAAACAACATACAAGCGGATACTTATGAGCATGCAAATTGAGGTAAGATAAATGAGCATTTGGAGTGGGTCTTTAAGAATAAGACTTTCACACGTGCTGATAAGTTTAAAACAACACTCAAGCAGATCTTGACGGAAATCAAGGATATAGAAAGCATAATGATGACTTAAAGTGGATTTATATGAAGATTAAAGCCACACATGCGGGAAATATTAGTGCCTATAACAACTTTTAAACAGGTTTTTACATGGATTTTCAAGTCCGTAGTAAGGATGATGATGATCTGGAGTGGGTTTCTAAGGGGGATGAAGTTCACACATGCGGGATTTCCTAGGTACATAGCAACATTCACGCAGGCATTCGTGGGAAATGTTATGACAAGCAACGGCTACACTATTCATCATTCCCATCGCGTGAGAAAAAATAGAGAAAGGCGGATTGGAAACTGCATCTATTATAGAATTCCTCATAGGGATTTTGAAGATTATACTTTCAATCACTTAAGCATGGTGAAAATGGGAGGAGCCCTTGTCAGATCGAGCCCAGCGAGGACCTAGAGTGGAAGAATAATGAAGAGCTTTGGAATCTTCTCAACCAGGGAGGCATCACAAATTTTATTGAGAAGATACAGGGTCATGACCAAAGCATTTCATGTAATTTGTGAAGGATTGGAAGGATCACAAAGTTGAATATGGTGGACAGAAAATTTTGATCAATGAAGAGTTAATAGCCAAAGCAACATGCCTTGGAATGGATGGATACCATTTTTTTAATAAAAGGATTGACAGGGCTGCTGAGGAGAGGAAATTTGTTGAGGGTAATGAGAAATTGGTCTTTTCACGGTGGGTTTGCAGGTCATCTCTATCCCTCCACCTTTTGATGAGGTCACCCGTATGATGGTGCGATACATCTCTTTGGAGGGGAGATTCATCACAGTGCCCTAAAACATCTTGTGTTCCTCAATCACTTCCGCAGAAGTTTCATGGTATGTTTCCCTCATTATCTTCTTAATTCTCTTGAGCACTCCATTTTGGAGTTCCAAAAGCATACTCATGCGGTCCCTCTGCATCAAGGTCTCATTTTCTTGTTGCATAAACTTTGTCTTCTTAAGTTTCCCGAGCATTCCAACTTCCCCCATCTCTGTTCCATCTTTTCCCCTCACCGCTACCACTACCCCCATCTCTTCTCCTTCTACCCCCATCACCGTTGCTGCTACCCCTTTGCCTTCCTTCTCGGCTCCCCTGTCATCCCCCCACCTCTGCTCCCACCCCCTTTGCCTCCACTTGACCAGACCTATAACTAGGTCTTCTAAAAGACTGAACCTGGATACCCCTGTTTTGGGAACGTTCCTTAGGACTTGGAGGTTGCTCATAATATCCTTCATATTAGTAGCATTGGTTCAAGAGGCACACACTGAGAGCTCCACAAAAAGGCTAGAAGCCTTAGAAAAGACATGTTGTTGTTGAAAGAAGAAGTTAAAAACTTGGCTAAGCAAAAAGGTAAGAGGAAGAAGGAGGAGGAGGTTGATATTGACAATAAACAGGTTGAGGATATCTACAAAAAAATGAACTCCCTGGAAAACCGTCTAGGGAAAGCCAAGACTCACCATGACCATAATATGGCTATATTTAGTGCAATCGAAGAATTTATTGAGCAACATGTCCGCAACGTTTCTAATCTCAGTGGAATACCAGAAACTCTTTGGGGCACGGAAAAGGAAAGCAAACAGACCATTCAACAGCTGGATATTTCTGACTCTACTCATATGACAACATTGGCTATGTTCACCTCTTGGTAGACTATTAAATCTAGAATCGACAAAGCTGCCAAGAAGTAATTGTGGATCTGCATGCTCTTGCTGCCTTCCTTCGTGTTTTTTGCTATTTTTCTTTGTTTTTGGCGTGCTCTTCTCATAGTGTTCAAATTGGTTTGATGTTTTGGGGAATGCTTGCTCTTTGGTTACCTTGGGTTTTTATGTCTTATCTAGATCTTGATCCTTCTTGTAATGCTTTTCATTCCTATTTTGGCTTCTAGGCCCTCTTTGTATATAAGGGTATAGTCCCTTTGAAATTTTTTTTGCCAATAATAATAATAATAATAATTTTTTGGTAAGTTAATTATTTTATTGGTATGAGATTAGTTAATTACTATAATATTAATTTATTTGTGGTTTTATTATTAGTATGGGAATAATTAATTATTAAGATCAGATAAAGTTTCGAGGATAAAATTACGCATGAATTTTCTATTGCCATTTCATATCATTTTTCATGATCTATCATCGATGAGGATGAGAAAATTTATATAAGAACAATAGATTGTTTTTTCTTATAAAAAGCTTGTGTGGATAAAAAGTGAATATTGTAATAAGCGTAAAATATAGCCATTAGAATTCAAGAAGTACAATAAAATATTAAAATTAATTAGTATTTGTTATTAGTTATTAAGATATTAAAAGATTAACATGACCGAAAAATCTAAGGGAAGGATGTAAAAGAGAAAAAGAAAAAGATAAAAGATAAAATGGTGGTGGGGAGACAAAAATAAAGTGTTGGGGCAAAATGTTATAATAACAAAGAGAGTGGAGGGGGCTTACAATAACCTCAAACTTTACCTAAGGGAAGACCTTACCAAATAGGAGAATTTGAAGATCAAAATCTCACATAGTTTTTAAAAGGTGTGGACAATGGTTTTTTGGGTATTATTAAACCCCAAACTTATTAAGGTTGTGGGTATGTCTACTTATCTCAACAACGTCTCTCAATTTATGTTTTTATAGTGGTTCTCCTATGCAAGCACCCATGTGTCCTCAAAATGAATATAATGGTTGGTTTATTTAGAGTGCGTAATGATGGTCAATTTCTATATCCTTTCTAAATGAATGTCAGCAATGTGCTCTCTAATTTTAGTGCAGATCGACCTTCATGTTTCCCAATGTAGGGGACCTCTGCAAGAACATTCAATCTGTACACATTACTTTTCGAACAAGGATCACCTTGGTCTTTGGTTGTGTTTAGAGTGTTTCTTATTTTGTTTAATGGTATAAAGGTGGTTGTAATGTTTTTGTGCTTTTAGATCTTAGAAATCTTGTTTGAGACTCCTTCAACATAAGACAAGAAAGCAATGGGGCCTTTATGAGTGGGCTTAGATTGAGGTTGATTAATGTACTTAGCTATAGCTTATCTTAAAGCACTTGAAATCTATCTACCTTTATAACATTTCATTTCATTTTATTTAAATATTTATAATGTAGGGTTATTGTTAAAGATTTAAGGATTGAATTTTACAGTTTAAGGTTTATTATTTAGGGTTTTAAGGTAAGGGTGGGTTTTAAGGTAAGGGTTTAAGGTTTTAAGGAAAAATGCTTAGAGTTTACCATATTAGGTTTAGGGATTAGGGTTTATGGTTTTATATTTATAGTTTAGGGTTTAAAATTTAGAAATTACAATTTAGGGTTTTACGATTTAGGGATCAAGATTTATGGACCAAGATTATAGGTTTAGGGATTAGGGTTTATGATTTAGGGATTTCAATTTATTGTTTAGGGATTATGGATTAAGGTCTAGTATTGTAGGGAATAGGTTTTATGGTTTAATATTTTTTAAAATTAAATATTATAAATTAATTCAAGAATAAAGAATTTTTTCACAAAAAAATGTATTCAAGTTAATTTCAAAAACATTACAAGAGATCTAATACAATTTAGTTACAAACATGATATTAAAGGATTTAGGGAGAATTGGTTTAAATTTATGTGTGTGGTTAATTTTTAGGGCTTATGATTTATGTGTTGCCAAAATGAGGCCCATGTTTCATTTTTGAGCAAGTGATCATAACATTAGAACCAAAGGATTTTAATGGTGTTATTTCACTTTTTTTGGGCACCCTTGTTGTTGAAACTCGTTTGCCTCTTTTTGCTATGAGTGAATATAAGAAAAAACAAGAATATTTGTGGAGTTTTAATTTGTTTTACCCTCCAAACATTCAAAAGACATGAAAATCCTTTGGTTTTCTATTAAAACAAGGTGTCAAGTTTAATTGATCAAAATACGAGCACACATCACTCAACGACATCTCCAAACTTTCAAACCGACCGATTTTTGTATTTTTAGTTCCTCGGATGGATGGTTGACACTTAGCACCGATCAACATTCTACACTCCTGCAAACTTTTAGTTGTTTCCCTCTCTCAAATTATGTAGAATATCGATGGCATTCATTAGATCTTCAACGTTTAAGATGAACTTTGACACATGCCAAGTGGTGAACATTGGCACTTTGCACATCTGTAGACTCCGGTTTTCACCTTAAATTCATACACTTACATTGCATATATTGAGGAAACATGGTGGTAATTAACGGTGCCACCGATGAGTGAGACATGGAGATTTTGGACACATGTCAATCATCGGCTCATTGGACTCTCTCAATCCTTAAGATGATCTACCAAACCTTGTAGTCCATTGATGTGCAAAACATGAAAATGGGGACAAATGACAACAATCGATGCCCTGCATCATGATGCATGTAGAGATCCATAAAGTATGCTCTAAGTGGTTTTGGATGAATCATATTAGTTGGGTATTTGTTTAGATCTCCATAGCTGTGTGAAGGCATAAACATGAGAAATGAGATATTCTTCAGCATTTTCTACATCCTCCTCTTCTCTCTTCTTCTCCTTCCCCCTTCTTTATTCTTTTTCTATAAGTAACAATCCATATATTGTAATAATGGTTCCTTTTCCTTAAGGAATGGTTACTTTGCTCTTTTGGGTTATGATATTTCTAAGTGCCTCTTACATCCGATTTTATTTTTATAAATCCATTAATTCCTTAGATTGTGTGTACTTCTATCTCTTAATACATATATGGTTGTGGATTAAATCTTACATTTTCTTTGTCTTATTATCTCTTACCTCTTTATTATCTCCATGGTTAATTAGATGTGACATTTACGATGTTTTGATTCACTTTGTTTTAAAGGTTGAGAGTGAGGATTTGATTTATATGCATGCTTTGGTTGTGGCTCATATTTACCCTCTAGATATGTGTTTTTTTCTCACTTGCTAACTCATAAAGGGAGGATGTTCTCCTTTCTTTTTGGTGCATCACCATGTTTCTTTTCATGTTTTTCTCATCCCTTTTCTCCTAAATTTAGTAGATTAGATTATAGTAGTGATAGTATTATAGTAGTTAGGATAGGAATCCATCCTTCTTTGGATGTCTACCTCAAGGATCCAAGTGTCCTACACATTGGAGGTATTTCCGTTGTTGATGTTAAGATATCGAGTTCTTCAAATTTGTAGATCTTGTCACGAGTGCACATGTCGACGTATAATAGTTTTTGGCACACCTAATGGGACTCTTATTTTTAAAAATATTTTCTATCCACCTTGGTACCTTCAAACTCACAAATAATTTCTAGCATGCCCAACGGGACTCTTTTTGTTTAATTTATTTTAGCCACCTTGGTATCTTCAACTATGCCAACATTTTTTCGGCATGTATAGTGGGAGATTTTGTTTGGACACTTTGTCCATATCTTGTTATCATTTTTAAGTGTTCCATTACAGGACTTTGTGTGTTCTTTTTAAATATTTGTAGTATAATTAGAAACAAGGATGCATGTTTTCTAACTTATAACTATGTTTTGACGTGTTATCATTTAGTTTTTGAACCATGTTTTTAAGCACCTAGCGACCCAACTAATTCAAGGATCCATTTTCTCATTTACAAAGCATTTTCATCCATCATATTCCTTGTTTTCATGAGGTTATACATTCGTGAATCTTTCCTTCCCTTGTTGGAATCCTCCCTCCACCCATCATCATGTGAAACAACAATCTTACCCTCATCCTCTTGCAATCACCCAAATCTTCTGAAATACCATGGATATGAACCTTATTATGATGGATTTACATGCGCACTAGGTCATACTAATTTATATGGGTATCCTAATGAATATGATGGTTTTTAAGAGCAAGATTATGCATATAATGAAGGAGTATTCTTCCCTAATCTTGATTTATAGTAGAAAATTCAATTCATGAGAAAACCATAAGGAGATTGTAAGAGATGATTAAAGAAATGGAGGCTAGATAGCCTAGTCCTAAGGAATATTGTCCATGGAGTGATCTTTTACCATGTTCATATAATACTCTCAATAAATCACTACAATCTCTGCAACATCATCTTAGAACTCACTCCTTCCCTCATTTCTTGGATCTAGATCCATACTCATGTATCTTGCTCCCACTCAAGAATCGAAAACTTTCAACCCTCTCATCTAAAGTGTATTGCCTCATCACATTTATTGGACCCTCCTAAAAGGTTGCGGCAATATTCCACCCCTCTCCCACCCTCACCAAATTTGTTACCAAATCCCCAATATCTTCACGAAGATCCATTTTCAAGCCATGATTATTCATAGGATGACACATATGAATGACCAACCATTTGGATAACCCATTGGCCAACCATGTTCAAACCTATATATGAACCTATGGCGGTGGATAGAGATGATCATCATCTTTTAGAGCATTAAAAAGTGAGAATATACTTGGAGAATCAACCAGAGGATCTGGAATATAGAAAAGAAATCATGAAACATTTGTAGGAGTGGACCTTATATTTTGATGTCAAACAAGCTCCTCATCCAAAATTATGTAAAAATCAACCTCTTGCAAGTGCACCACCATCTCTTGTGGTAAGTTCCATCACTAAAAGAAAATAAATAATTATTTAATATTGGAGTGAATCTAAAGATGATGATGAATCCATAGCTCATCTCTTTCAAGAGACCCCTAGTGATTATATTGATCAATACATAGTTGAGGATGTGGTTGATGAATATAAAGATGAGGATACATAAGTGATTGACTCCAAGGGTGATTAGTTAGAGACATAAAATGAACATAAACTTAATGACATACATGGTGGCTACATTTCTAATTAGATAGAGGTACAATCAGATTTGAAAGGTGAAATAGAGGAGGCACACTATGATCTTGAAGCCATAAATGAGGAGTACAACATGTAAAATGCAATGTAACACTCCATTTCCAACCATTCAATCACCTTGGAGAATTACCATGAGAAATCTAATATCAAAAATGATTTTCTAAATCTATCAAGTTGTAGAGGAAGCAATGAATCATTTAGAACTTCACAATTTCCATTAAGGAATAAATCAAAGATTATGATCTTAAAAGTCTCTTCCGGGAAGTTAGAAGTACATTTAGATATGAAAAATAAAGGGAAAGAGGTGTATCTTGATCTTAAACCTACGAATGAGGAGGAAGAATCAAAAGGACTCCTAATGGGGTGCCTCGGTCTACTCATATTCCCTAGCTCGACCTTTTTGGGACTTCGGGTGTCTGCTTCGCTGCTCTGGATTTTATTATTAGGCATGCAACAACAACTGCGAAAATCTTCTTTAATCAGCTAAGTCATTTCTCCTTAATTGCATATTTAGGTTATTTATTTCACTTAGTATAAGTATTTGTAATTATTCTATACTACTTTAGTGCATTTATACAACATTTTAGTCATCCTATATTGGATTAACTAGTGGTTATGCTTCCCATAGTTTAGTTAAATTTTAGTTAATCATTTTGGTGAACCCGATCCTCTTTCATTGCACCTTCTAGGTCTTGTATTTAAGCATCATGAGCATCTCTATTTTTATTATTTGATTGCATTTAGCATGCATCCCCTTTCGACATCCTACACATTAGGGTTTCATGTGAATTGTTACTCATCTTCCATCTAGGCTATTTTCGAGTTTCTACACCATGAATATCTCTCTCCATACTTATCTACAAAATAACCCTGATTGTATGACCAAGATTAGAGAATATTTAGCTACTAAATTCATCCCTCCTCATACTTCACCTGAATATGTCTATCAAAAATTTACCTCTGCTTTATCTTTTGATGAAGATCAAATAACTTTCACTACCAATGATTTACCCTCCCATGAAATACTACAACATGACCTACCGTTGTATATCCAAGTTTGTATCAATAAAGTAGGTGTCAAAAGGGCATTAGTTGATAATGGATTTGGCCTCAATATTTGTAATGTTACCTTTCTTCACCACTTAGGTATTTTGGAATCATCTCTCACTCCATCATCTATTTCCATCTATGGCTTTGATAACATCCCTAAGTATGTGTTAGGTATTGTAAACCTCCCTATTACCATTGGTCCAAAAATAGTTATGATCCGTGCCATGTCATGCCCAATCATCTTAATTATAACATTATTTTGGGCCGACCTTGGATCCATGCCATGCATGGGGTCCCTTCTACACTACATGTGTGTTTTAAATTTCGACATCAAGGAACTGTCTATGATGTGTTTGTCATTGTCTCTCCTTTTGAATATTGTAACTCAATTGAGCAATCTAGTGATCCTTCTACCAACAAGTCCGTGATTTTTCTAAGTATGGGTTAGGGTATGACTATTTACAATGTTATGGTTTTACTAATACTAGTACACAAGACCCTAAAGTCACAGCCCCTTGGGATCTTCCTACACAAACACATAAGCATGGGTTAGGCTATCCCTCTTTACTTTCTATAGATGTTTATACTACCTTCCATCCTCCTCCACATAATCAACACTTATTAGAATCAATTCAGGATATACATTCGTTGTTTCACGACAAATTTCAAGCTATAGAATTCGCTATTACATCTTTCATATTTGAAATCCAACAGCTTCAAGAAGTTTCTCAATCACATGTTTTCCTCCTCTTACATCTCATATGCAATCTAGGTCCACTACATGTCATATAATTGACCCTCATGACATGCCATCATCTGAGCCTCTCACATTTGAACGTAATAATAATGCTACATCCCAATGGATTCCTAGCTCCGATTCATCAATACCTAATGATCAAACACCGCCTCAACAACCTCCTCTAGAAATCAATTCAGCACCTCCTTCTCTCAAGTCATCCACAACACTACCAATTCAAAGTACACAACAACGTCTCACAAACAATCCACATCCTTCTCCTACCAACACTTCTGCAGTATCACCAATCCCACATAAGCTCCAACCACGATCTCCTACTAATGGGAAGTACACATTTCCAACTTTTTCATCATCACATGGTTTTAATATTGTTTCAGCCTACCATTTTGTTGTCCCTCTCTCCTATCACAACACAACCAATGCTCTCCCACAATGACATGATACCTCTTGCGTGGTTACATAGATTTCTATCATCATAGTACACTTGGGGCGAGTATCACAATAACATGCTTCCACCTTCCAACCCCCTCAATTCAGTTACATCTTCTTTTATAGGCATATTCCTCGCACATTATGACACCATCATTACCCAATGACGCACTCTTGTGCTTCGGTTCACACTAGAATGTTAAGGGATTATCATTACACTAAACCACACACACACACATGATAGACACTACATATTACATTTCATCCTATGTTGCGCACCATGCACCATTCATTATACCTCTATTTCTACATTGTGTTATTCCTCATCTACGCATTCCCTCTATGACCTTATCTACGCACTTAGTCACACTATACATTACGCATTGTTACATCTTCCACATACTATACTAGTTATCATTTCTTCCGAGTCAAGTTTTACATTCCATCCATACACTCTACATACTACACTTGATTACATTACATATGGGTCTAGTTTTACATTTTATCACTACACATTCTATTTTCTATCTACACCTATCACCATATCTTACATATTGCATATGCTACACACCCTACACATACTACATTGTATTGTTCACATGACGCATTTATACATCATCTATATTCTACATACTATGCTAGATTACATTTTATATGGGTCTATATTTACATTTTATCATTATACATTCTATTTCTATATGCACCTATTATTGCATTTCACACATTACATATTCTATATATACTACCCATCCTACATTGCATTTCCCACACCACACATTTACATACCCTCTTCATCACTTGGTCATTTATACTATGTTGTTTTCTACGCGTTGTCCTCACCACCCTATGATGCACTTTAGTTCCTCGGTCCATACTCGACTGCTAAGGGTTTACCAATCAAATGGACCTTACATTCACCATGTGACATTTCACCATGAGAAATTTCACCATACGACATTTCCAACATTAGTGACATACACCTTAGGTTAAATTGTCACCTATATTATCATCTTGTAGTGGTATACACCTTAGGTTACATCACCACTCCCTTATTATTCATCCCATAGTGACATACACCTTCGGTTAAATTTTCCTCCATCCTATCATTTTGTAGTGGTATACATCTTGATTACATCACCACTCCCTCCCTTCATCTTGTAGTGACATACACTTTAGGCTAAATCATCACCTATCTCTATCTACTCATTCTATAGTGATATACGCTTAGGACTAAATAATCACTCATCCTTTCATCCTATAGTGATATACGCTTAGGGCTAAATCATCACTCATCTATTCAAAAATTCATGATATACGCTTCGGCTATAGGGTTCATGCACATCTCTCCACATGTCGCATCCCATCATCATTCACATATACACACTCGTCGTAGTTCATTAGACACACAAAATACTACTCAACAATTCCCAATAACACTGCTTTGTTGTTTACGGTTCATTCTTGATTTCTTTGAGGGGGAAACCAAATGAACCTCATTTCATACACTTCCATCCACTTGGGGGGCACCTTTGCTCCTACCATTCCATCTTGCATTCTATTCCATCCATCCACAACATATTGCATTGACTTGGGGGTATTTACACTTTTTACTAGTATTTTGCATGTTCAATTTGTTACACGTGTTAGAATGTTTTCTTATATGTCATTATCTATATCATACACACATACACATTCACAAATTTTTTTAGTGTGATAAAAATACAAGACTCTACACGTGGCATGGATGCTCACCTTCTACCCTTCCTATATTGGTCATTTGGGGCATCCACCTTTGTCTTATCTAGATATTATTATTTTATTTTATACTTAGCATCTTATATTACCAGCTCATACACGTTTTGACATATTGGTTATTGCTTTAGCATGTTATTAGGTGTTCCATGTGTAATACTTGTTTTACGAGGATTATATGTCTCTATGACTCCTTGTTTGTTTCTTTTAACTTGTATCACGCCATTGTTTGCCATTTGTCTGGGATTTTCCCTTTGCTTGTGTGCATGCTTGTTTGTTGTTTGCGGACATAATGACCTTGCATGTATTGTGACATCATGAGTGATGTCCCATGTTTACAACCTGCTTTGTGTGGTTTACTTGTTTTCTTGTGTGTTTAAACTACTTTGTTTGGTAGTTACTACATTGTCTATGTACTTTACACTTGTCTTATTGTATGCATGTGTTTTTAGACTAACACTTGTTTTAGTTAGCCATCCCCTTTTTGTGCACCTTTGTTTATACCAAGCGCTTTCCCTTTCCCTCTATAGGGTAGATTTCCTGAGTCCTCTTCGGGGCCACATTCTCCTTTCAATGATTCTCATACACCCCCAAAAGGGGGCATCATCAAGGGTTTTACATACTAACATAAAGTATTTACACCGGTTCAGTACAGTGTAATTTTTTCCCTTGGCATTTTGGGTTTACATACAACGAGTGAGTTTAGACCACTCTACAAACTCCATACACAGTGGCCTCTATAGGACATGGTGTCCTTTGGCATTTCTAGGAAGAAGATTTACGAGGCTTGGGGTTACGGTTGGCGTGCCTTTCTACACTACTTAAGCCGAGTTGGTGCTAAATCACCCAAAAACTAAGGCGTTACAGATATCTCTTTACACATTTTAGCAAAATTAGTTAAAGGTTGAAGGACATAGAGCATTTCCTCCCTATACTTCTTCAGCTAGGGTGGTGTGAGATCGCCCAAAAACTCGCTGACAAAGTATATGATATCCTTCTACACCCTTTCTATCAACATGGATCAGGTGTACATGTTCCATTTACACTTTTCTTTTTGTGTATTTTACATTTGCGTAATTTACACATTTCTATACACATACGGATTTTACACAACATTTTTACATACATATATATATATATTTGATTACTTGATCATTTTCTCATTGTAGGTCCGGCCGTATGAGAAACAAGTAGTCAAATTGGGGGCAACAACAACAGTGAAAATGAAAATGACAATGACAACAACAAACACACCATGACGACACTTACCTGTACTAACCATGCGGGTTGACAAGTGTCATTTGGCTCATACTTTAATCAATTTAATCTATCAATCTAGGGTGGTGTCCAATGACTGTTTTGCAACAAAGGGAACAATAGGAACACAATCTCAGCATGGGTTTCTATCTTAAAAATAAGAATTTATTGAACTGATCGTGATTACAAATGAAATGCATGAAATTAAAGTACTAGAATTGAAAGAAGAAATGGAAGTTAACTAAAACATTAACATTAAAGATTGCATTGCATTAGAAAGAAATAGTAAACTAGTAACAACAATTGTTAAAAAAAAGAAAGAAAGTAAGAATGAATCTCCCTCTCATTGGGTAGGAGTGGCCCTTGTTCTTGCCCTTGATCAGGTTTGTACTGAACTTCTAGACAAATAAACTTACTCTTGAATTTGATCTTTATTAAATTCAAAATATGTTGCTACAATTGGAAAATATGGAACTTCTAACTCTAATTACATTCTCTCTTTTATACCAAAAAGAGTCCTAGTCTCTCCATGGGACATAGTTATTCTAAATGACTAATTCTAAATCTAACTAACTATTTGAACTAAAAATTCCCTTGATTCTTGGTAATACATTAATGGCAGGAACAATTCATAGGTGTTTGATCTTGAAGCATTTACAATAACTAAAGAGGGGATATGTGATTGAATCCTTGAAGGATTTAATCACCCCTATAAGATTCTCCAAATCATAACTGATTGAAGAAATTGAAGTGATAATGAGTCTTCAGTCATTATTATTTCGCTCTTCTTGTGGCTTGAATGTTGATTGATAAATGACAATGATTCTTGGTAGCAAATGATGTTTCTAGATGGAATTCTAGAATCTAAGTTATCTGCATGCGTGCTTGTGTCACTCGAGCTTTGAGGGATCAGGTTTTGATGAGCTAGATGCTTGATCGATGAGGATGAGAGTCTTGCGCCAACACACAAACCAGATTCTTATGTTATCACACAAAACAAAGTATTGCACCATCGTATATACTAAGTCCTGCGATCCATATAAAAATTCAATATATACACTTTTTGCACACAAAGTTAATATTTATCCATATCATATTCAAAAATTTTATGCACAATAATTAACAAGGTGAAACATTATAAGTACACACAACAATTTCCCATAAACATAGTAAATATAAAGTATGTTTTTTTCCATCATGTATACTAATATCAAAAGTAGAATAGGTTCTGACATGGCTTAAACATAATTACACAAGATTTATCATGAAAAAATGGGGCTCATCACCTCCCCTTGACTAGAGATTTAGTAGGTCCTCCTGCTACCTATTAAGGAGTTCTACTATTCTAGAACAATTATACTCATTTGTGAATGTCTACCATGTCTCATCAGTTTTTGTATCATAAAACCCAAAGTGATCTACCACATTCTTTTGCCATGTATTATAACTATCTTCTACCTAATCATTAGTTGAATTTCATCTTAGTAATCATGCAAGAAGAAGAGGTGGCTTGCAACGCATTGTAATCCACTTCTCTTTAAGTCCCAAGAAAATTTTGCATACATCTTTTTCCCTTTTTAAAGACCACCTGAGATTAGTGGGTGAAATGACTTCCTTCCTTTTATATGGCTTAGCCAACAATTGATATCATAGTTGTGATGCAAGAAATTTGACATTAAAAGTGGGAATCACTTGCTCCCAAAATTTCTTGACACAACTATGCAGAATTTTAGTGCATCTATCTACGAGACGTAGATAGTACACTTGTGATCTAAACCTATTGAAAAATCTAAGTGGTGCTGGAAAATCATGCCTCATGAGGAGGCCTACTATAGAATCTAATTGTACAAATATTTCCCTTTGATCTCTCCACTCACCTTGATGTCTTAGGGTCAAAACAAATGACCTCAATTGAACTTCTCCCACATACAGATTTATTGGTATTTCAATTTGCTTAGGGAGCAAAAATTTGTGCACATAAAATTCACATAATAAATTATTTTCAACATCATTTTTCAGTGTATGATCCTACAAATTGATGGTCATCTTCAAATTCAATGTCCAACTGGGCCCTAGCTCTATTGATTTTCCATTTGAAGAATTGTTCTTTTAAGAATAGGGCATAAAAATTGGAGGGAGGTTTGCAGGAGAGCACCTGGTCATACAACTGACTAACATGGACAACATTTTGTTTTAGCAACTCAATCTCTTATTTTAAACTTGTATTCTCTTCCTCAACCTTTTTCAACTGGTAACATTCTTCCATCCATTTGGTCATCCCCTTCAATACAATGATTTGAGGGAAGTCCTTCTTTTGTTCTTTTTGCAACTGAGTAATAGATGCTTCTAATACATATACTTGTTGCTCCTTTTCATGTAGGGCCTATTGTAATTGAAGAGTTTCCTCTTCCTGGTGTGATACCATACTCTGTAGTTCTTGAATCCATTTTTCTTGAGAAGATAATTGCTGTGATAAAACCGGCATCCTTCACATCTAATAATGTTTACAATTGGTTAACCCTTTCTGAGCCATTTGAAGTTCAAACTAAACTTTAGATAAGGACAACACATTGGGAAACAAAGTATCAAGGTCTAGAGAACTAGGTTCTCCTTCCTCCATGGGTGCTTTACCCTTATCCCTAACCAATCCTTTAGGAATGGATGGAAGAGTTGGCTCAGTTGGAGACTCAGGTGGAGTGTTAACCAATGTTTGAATGGTTTTACTGCTTCATGTTCTTCCTTTGTCAATGGATTTTCCTCTAGGGATTTAGGGATAACGGTGGTCTGTAGAGGAGAGGTACAACAACGTTTGCTAGGTTTGTAAGAAGTGGATGAGGGAGAGTATGATTGTTGAAATTTAAGCCACTATCTCATTCCATTTCTCTTTTTTAAAATCATGCTTGCAAATTAAATGAATGAGACCCTAAAAATTGAGATAGGTTACCCCCAAAGTGGAAATTTTTAGTGGCCACATAGATAGCTTCATATATAAATTGGGAAAAATTAACCTTATACTAGGGTTTTTCCTTGCCGTGGTGTAAATGTATGAGTATCCTCAATATTGGAGCTAGCACTATCTCATACTTGCCTTCACAAGTAAAATATCTAATCAACCATTTTTCCACCCCTGCCCAAGGTTCTGGTATACTCAAGTATTTTGATCCCTTTTTCCTTCCCTTTACTATCAACTACCAACTATAATTTTTCTCTTCTTCCTACTGCAAATCTTTTAATTAATTCATGGTACATTGTTCACTCAAGTAATAGCTAAACCATCATTTGGAACTCCAGAAAATTGACTAATTACAATTAGGGAGAAGGGTATTTCCTTACCATTTATGGTTGAGTAGCTTTCCTCCATATTCCTTGTGAATTATTTTGTCATGGGGATGCTGAATTCTTCATATGCCAGGAGAAAATCCAACCACCAGATTTGTCAAAAAATTGCATTGAATTCGCATCCACCAAGAATTCCATTGGCTGGTAGGCTCATGTTTGAGTCTAGGTCCCATTTTAGGTTCGAGGAAGTAGGAATTAAGCAACACATGACTGGTAATGTAGGAGTTGCTAGGAATAGTGCAAGAGAAGTATGGTGTAGGATAGAGAGCAACCCAATTGAGAGCACAAATGTCGAACAACCTTGTTATGTAGGTGATATGACCAAATGTGGAAAATTCAAGCCAAAATCCCGAGGTGATGGGATAAGTAATTTGATGTGTAAACATTATGGCATTTAATGGGTGGTAGATTTGGAGTGGATTTTGGGACGTGTGATATGATTTGGGAAAAGGTGGTTAATTAATATACATGATGGAATAATTTAACTTTAAATTTAAAACCTTACAATGATAAGGGTCATTAATTATGCATACCTTGATATTAAAGCTTGTCAATCTCCATTGTTATTTGAAATTTGAAGTGTGACACCTCTCTGCTACCTTTCATGATGTCATGCTCCATGCATAAGTGGTACTACCTTTTTATTTTTTTGACCAATTTAGGAGAGAGAAGATCGCAATTGCTGGTTTTAAATATTTTCTGTTTTTTACGAAATATGGGGCATCATCTCTAGTTTTCACCCAATGCTCCGGAGGAAGATTATTTCCATTTCTGGTTTCCAATCATCCCCTCTTTATTTCTAGAAGATGATAGTTCAGGTCTGCATCGTGATAGGCAAAGAAAGCTTTCCTACAAAATGAAGATTTGAATCTTCCCGTATTTCTCCATGAATCTCTTGTCGAGATGCTAGTTTATGGTACAACCTCAATCTGTGACCATTAACCAACATGAATTTCCTTTCACCATCAATTGGAATCAATTGAACGGTCCCATTATCATATACTTTTGTAATTTGATAAGGACCCATCCACCTCATCTGTAGCTTCCCTTTGAAATATTTATATTTTGAATCAAAAAGTAAGGCCCAGTCTCCTTTTTGAAACTTCTTTGGCTTGATCTGTTTGTCATGCCAGAGTTTCCTTTATTGTTGGATGATCTCATTCTGCTATAATTCCTGAAGCCTGATCTCATCCAATTCATTCAATTGAATAATTCTTTCTTGTTGTACCTCAATCAATTTGATCCCCACCTCAAAGGTCATCCTCAATGTCTGGATTTCAAATTCTATGGGCATGATTGGTTTCTTACCATAGACCAATTCATATGGTGTAAACCCTATTGTTGTTTTCCATGTAGTATTATAGGCCCATATTGCTTCTGGTAACTTTTGAGCCCAATTCTTTCTTGAGATGTCCACAATCTTTGTAAGTATATTTTCCAATTCTCTATTGGTCACCTCTACTTTACCATTTGATTGTGGATGGTAGGGATATGAACTCTTATGTTTCAATTGATGTCTCCACAAAAGATCTTATTACCCGACATGAATTGTGGCCCTTGGTCTAACACAATTGATCTTGGTGCTCCAAATCTTTGGAAGATTCGTTCATAGAGAAAATTAACAACCTTCTCATATGTAGTGCCCACTTCCCTTCGACACTTTTGATATTGATCATGATACTGCTGACTATATTATGGACATTATTATAGTTTTGATTTAGTATGGTGTTAGATATCGATTATAGATTATTGTTGACTCGATTCATATATGATTCATGACGATTGTTAGAGAAATTTTATATAGGTGTTGACATGTTGTTGGACATGGTTATATATATATATATTTATGGATGTTGTTAGGACATGTGATATTTGGATATATTGAGTAGACCGAGAAAATTGAATTTAAAATTGATGATTATATAGTCTTTGATGAAATTGTAAGTGATATTGTTGATTTTTGGATGTTGATGTGATTCATATATATATTGATGATTTTGAAATTATATTATATTCATTTGGATGTCTTGATATGGCCACGAGGTCGAAGGGGTATTTTTATTGTCCAAGTTATTAAAAAATATCACAACAAACATCGGGGGATTGGAGACCAACCACATTGGAATTCTAGATGAATTCAACAAGGTCACCATGGCAACTAGTTTTGTTTGTGTGTGTGTTTGTTTGTGTTAGAGATTCCCATGGGTGGATCACCTTTAAATGTGACCAAGGGATTTTATGCTTTTTCTTTTTTTGGTCCATTTTGTTAATGTTTGCATGTGTTTATTTTGTGGTGCACTTACCCCTTTCATTATTTAATTAATGTGGTGTTAATATTGTGAGTAATCATATTGTTTAGTTATTTAATTAAAATATGTCATAAGAATGTAATTAATAGAGTTGTTGGCCATGTTTTAAAGTGTTGTAAGAATGTGTAAGTAATGTGTAAGTAATATGTAAGTGATGTGCAAGCTAACTTTTGAGTGTGAAACACTCCACCTTCTTGGAAATTCGAATTTGTCCTTGGAGGTTGATTTTGGAGGCTTGTGGGACAAGTTAAACTTGTCCCATGCCTCTTAAATTTACATACCAACCTTGCCTATGGTTGGAGGGTTGAATTTAGACCTTTTTAATGCATTTTGATATGACTAATTGTAAGTTTTAATTGCACTCTTCTTACATTTTATTAAATTTAGTTCTTATGGGGTGTGGGCTTTTTGGAGTGTGTAAGTTTATTATGATATTATTCACCCACCTCTTTATTGTGAATTGGAGAATGAATTTGACTTTTGTGTTGGAGTTTAGAATGTGTGATGTGGCAACCTACATGGATCCACCTCATCCTCTTCTCTTCCCTCTTCTATAAAATGAGAACTCCTTGCTTTGTTTTGGGTTGTTGAACATTTTGAATACTTCCTTTTGGGTGAAATTTTGTTTTTTTGAGCTCTTGTTGATTTTGGAGGAGATTGGAGATCATTTCATATGTGGGCATTACTGATTTTGGGACTGTATGTTGACATTGAAAGCTTGCTATATTGGAACAAAATCTACCATGGAGAGGTAGGAGCTTAGCTCTTCATATATGCTTTTATTTATTTTTATGTTTGTGTGAATGGTGAATGATTTGTGTGTTTGTTGGCTGGTTGGGTAGACTGCCTAGGAATGGTGTAGGAGAAGGCTATGGGGAATCATTGAGGGTGCATAAGGGAATGCATAAGGAAATTTGTGGGTGGGGGGCATAAGTAGGGATTGTGGGGGCATAAGGATATATGGGAGATGTTTTATATTGGCGAGTGCATTCTGGTGGATATCCAATTCCCATTGGGAGGCATAAGAAACTTCCCCCATATTTTCTTACTCCTTTGGCTTGCATGGTGAAGCCTGAGTTTTGTGTGATGTCTTTCATGTGGTTACAAAACTACTGTTTTGTTTTGGACTATGTTTTTAATTTGAAATGTGCTTTTGAAAGATTACTTTGTGATGTGGAAGCCTATTGTTGCCATGAGTTGAAATACATTTCTTATTGCATTGTGGTTGGGGCTTGGGGGCCAATGAAGAAGGATGGCTTCTCCTTTCATTGGATGTATTGGTTGGGTGGAGAGTATTTCCTTTCCCCTGCCTTTGTTGTGATCAAAATTGGAAGAAAGAGAAGAATGCATGTTGTTGTTCTAGAGTTGAGAAAAGACAGTTTGATAGTCCCTTGTGAAATAAAATATCATTGTAACCTTTCCCACTTGAAGTTTATGACCTTGTAAATGTTTGTAATGGGAATATGTTGTCTTGATCGTAAGTGGAAATTGGAAATGTAAAAGAGTTATACTCGTATGTTTGTTTTGGAAGGAATGTGAAAGAGTGATATTGTTTTGTATATTGTATTTTGAAAGTAAATGGAAAGGAGGTTGTATGAGTTTCATTGGAATTATTGGAAGTGTTTACCTTATTCATATGATATTATTCAATTAGAAATTTGTGTTTATCATGCACTAGGAAGTCCCTGTTTTGAAAGTGGAAATGTGCAACACGTGAAAAGAAAATGTATTATTCTACCCTGTGTTAATAAATGATTTTTGGAAGGAATAAAAGAAAGAAGTTGTTAAATTGCCTTTGGAAATAAATAAAGGAATGAAATGCTTTTCTCAAATTGCATTGTAGTATTGAATATGATCATTTCAATGTATTGGAATCTCTGTTTGAAAGGAAGAAATGCGTGTGAGAAAAATACAATATTTTGTCTTTTGGAAATGTGTAAAATTTGAAATCAGTATTGCATTTTGGTCTTGGATGGTTTGTTTGAATCAACCAAATGTGTAGGTTGGAATTGGAATTAATTTTTATACTTAGAAGAAGAAAGTGGCAATATACCCATTAAAATTTGATCCTTGTTATTAGAAACTTCAAACTGGCAATTATCTAAACCAAAAATGCACAGTTCGAACTTGCAAGCAAGAAATAACAATGAAGCATTAAAATTGAACATGCTAGGGTATAAATGAGTTCAAATTGACTAAAACACTTAAGGAAATATTTCAAAACTTAGCAAAATCGGGCTCAAACCGTTTTGCAGTCATTTTTTTGTCAATAAACGGAAATGCTCAAATTGAAATCAATTAGACAAATTGAACCTTGAATCCTTCCTTAAATCCATCTAAGAACAATCCTCCATGTATATTTGACATGTTGAGAGAGGAGGGAGACCAAATTGAATAGATCTAACAAGTTAAAATTTGCCGGTTTGCTTTGTATAAGCTCGCACGCCATTTTCATAAAATTGACCCCTTAAACTTTATCAAAATTTAAAATTATTGATCTTGGTGCAAATAGGATGTCGAGAGCTTTCTAGAAATTCCTCATTTCCCCAAAATTGATTTCACTATCAAAATTTATGGCCTTCTAAAGTTTTCTTCCTTGGCGTGAAAATTTTGGGAAAAAATTCCTTGGTGGGCCCGCGGCCCGAATTTTTCCCTTAGCACTTAGGAGAATTTTTTTTGGGAAAATTTTCACAATTTTCTCTATCAGCCCACAGCAAATCAAAGGCTACCACATGGCACCATGAGGTGCCAATGGTGGGATGGATCCCCTTTTTAACTGAGCACTTTCGAAAGTTTTGGGAAACTTTTTCAAGTTTTCCTCGCCGACCGCATGACCAATCGGTGATGCCATGTGGCATCACGAGGCATAGGTGGAGGAACGGGTTCCTTTTTATCCTTTGCATTTCAATTTTTTTTTGGAAAATTTTCCAAGTTTTCTTTACTGCTCCGCTGGCCTGTAGCCAATCAGGGGTTGCCACATGGCATCACGAGGTGCTGGCGGAGGCGCGGGTCTCTATACCCTCTTAGCCCTTTGGGGCGTTAAGTCATTTTTCTCCCCACTACCCCACCTTCCCCATGTTGGCTTAGGAGATGCCATGTGTCCTTTGAGGTCTCACGGAGTACGGCACAAAGATAACTTTTCGCCTCGTGCGGGAAAATTTGCAAATGTCTCCCGCCGCCCCGCCTTTCCTCGTTTTTCCCCGTGCTACCTTAGGGAGTGCCACGTTTCCTTTGTGGACCCGTGGGAGCACAAATTTGATTTTTCCCCACGCGGTAAAATGTTTTCCCAAGGTCTCCCTATGGCCCGCCAACCTGCCCTTTGGGAAAATTGTTTGCCCTGGGCCCACAGGCCCGCTCTTGGCAAAAATTTGCACCCCACGGCCTGCCAGCCCATAACTTGAAAATATGAGGAGTTAGGAGGAATTATTTAAATCAATGGAAAGGTGAGGAAATTTCCTATCCAATGGGATTGATTTAGGAAAATTTTGAATGTGTTAAGTATGAGAAAAATCAAGTCAAAACTTTAAGCCTGTTAGAGAGTGGGTATGGTGAGGAACTTTCCCTCGAACCTAATTGAACTTCTAACCCTAAATTTTGGACCTTATGACCTCTATTAATTATTAATAAAATAAAAGTATGTTCTAGTAGATTAGAATTGTTCCGGAACCTATTAGTGACAACTGTTGTCTTGTAACATGGTTGTAGATTCTTTTAATAAAAAAAATTATTCCATAATTTTCCTACTAATCCTAGGTTGTTCTTGGGTCTCAAGTGGGTTGTTTTAGCGGGCATCACATCATCGCTTGTATGTGGTAGTGCCTACACTTCAGCCCATTTGGTAATATAGTCAGTACAAACTAATATATACTCCTTACCTTGTGAGGTTGGGTCGAATGACCCAATGAAATCTAGACCCCACTTCTCAAATGGCTCCATAACAACTCTTGGTTGGAGGGGAATCTCTAATGTAAATGTTGGTTTCCCCATTCTTTGGAATTTATCACACCTCCACACATACTTCTTGACATCCTTGAACAAGGAAGGCCAATAGTATCCAGATCCTAGGATTTTATGAATGGTTTTTTGCACCAAATAGTGGCCTCCTGATGGTTCATCATGACATGCCCGTAGGATATCAAATATTTCATTCTAAGAAACACACCTACGTAACACATGATAAAGAACAAATTTAAATAATATTTCATTCAACCAATTATACATCACACTCTTCTTAATTAATTGCTTCTTTTGCTTGGGTGTGAATTTTTTGGAAACTTCCCTATGGCTAAGTAATTAGCCATGTTTGCATACCAAGGAGAGGTAGTAGATAGTGCAAATAAATTTTCATCTAGAAAGTCATCACTGAATTTTTCCTCTTCTTTTGAAGTTGTGACCTTGGAGAGGAAGTCAACCACAATGTTTGACTTCCCTGGTTTATCAACAATTTAAATATTGAATTCCCTAAGAGTGATAATCATTTGACATTGTTCCATGAACCAAAGGTTTATTCATGAGATATTTAATGGCAGAGTGGTCAGTATGTACAATGACTTCATATCCTATAATATAATGTCTAAACTTATTTATTGCATACACCACAACTAGGAATTATTTTTCAGTTGTATAATTTTTCTCAATAGGAGAAAGATTTTTACTAATATAGTAAATTGCATGCATGGGTTTTCCTTCCTCTTTCTATCCTAGGATAACACCTATTTCTTCATTGGAGGCATCTATTTGAATGTGAAATGGTAACTCCCAGTTAGGACCTCTCAACAATGGAGTACTAATAAATTTTTCCTTAATCGCATCAAAGGATCTTTGACATGCTTATGTCCTATCAAACTCAAAATCTTTAGCTAGTAAAGAAAAAAATGGAGAAGCAATTTTACTAAAATCTAAGATGAACCTGCGGTACTAACCAACATGACCAAGAAAACTTCTTACCTTAGTTTGATTGGTGGGTGAGAGAAACTTCACAATGATGCTTACTTTATCTGGCTTAACCTTAATTCTTGTAATTGAAACATGATGACCTAAAACTATACCTTGTTCCATCATGAACAAACATTTATCATGGTTCAAGGATAGATGATTTTTTTCAAAACGAGCAATAAATTTATCCAAAATACTGATTCGTCCTTAAATTTTCCCCATAAATTGTAAAATTGTCCATGTAAATTTCTACACAATCATGAGTGAGCTCTGAGAAGATAGCTAACATGGATCTTTGGAAAGTGTTTGGGACATTTCATAACCCAAAGGGTAGCACCTTGTAAGAAAAGGTCCCCTAGGGACATGTGAATGTTATCTTGTCTTGGTCTTTAGGAGCTACCATGATCTTATTGTATTAACTAAATCCATCCATAAATGAGAAGTATAATTTAGTTGATAAGCTATCTAGGACCTAATCAATAAACGATAATGGGAAATAGTCTTGGTGAGTGGAATTATTCAACTCTCTATAGTCCACACAAACTCTTCATTTCCCATTCTTTCTAGTACTATGAAAAAGGAGAAACTCACCGAATGTCTGAAATTGGATAAATGAAACCTACATTTAAGAGCTTTTCAATTTTAATCTTAATAATGTCTCTAAGTGTTGGGTTTATCCTTCTTTGAGGTTTCTGAATGGTTTGGCCTTAGTGGTGTAAATGTGATGTGTACAGATGCTAGGATGTATACCCTTCATATCATTGTATTCCCAAGAAAAATCTTGGGGATGAGAGTAGAGGAGTTCGAACAATGTGTTTTCCTCTTCATCGTTTAACCAACTATTTACCGTCAAATTTCTTCTAGGAAGAACATGAATTTTTTTTTGTATCAGGTTGAATTGAATTGACCTCTGGATATCTTCTTAGAAGTACATTTAATGGACATTTATGTGGTAGAATTCTTGTGCACCGAGGTTATGTTTTGAAATAAGCATTATGTTAAATCTATGTTCCTCAAAAATAGAAAAATAATGGGCTGGTTATTCTCATCCATGAAGTCATTTTTTATTTCGAAGAAGTTACTGACGTTGGACTAGCACAAGAATCAATTCTGAGTTGAGCACAGAACTTGGAATGAACCTAGCGTAGGACTCAAGTTATGTACAAAATTAGTGTCATGGTAGTCACATTGAATCTAATATGAGTGTTATTGAATTACTACCATGGAAAGAGAGGAGATGATATCCTTGGAACCATCAGAGTCATCGTTAGACCAATGTTTGTTTTCTATGGAAAATGGTTTAGTTGTAGGGTATAGTGATAATTTCTTGGAATCTTGACCATTGGTAATGACCATATTTCTTGTCCTATAGTCAATGAGGGCAGAAATTATAGCTAACCACAAACGTCCTAGGATTATGGGGTAACCAATATTTCTATTATTTGTTTTTATTATAATGAAATCTACCGCATAGTCCCAGGACTCAATTGTAACAATAACATATTCTATTATTCCCTTGGGTTTATTCATTGACTGATCTACCATTTGCAAGATGATATGTGTTGACTAAGGTTCAGGGAGTGCCAATGTGGACAAAGTATTTATAGTCATGACGTTTATGGCAGCTCCTAAATCAATTATGAAATTAGGGATTTGGAAATTTCCTATGCTGGCTTGATTATAATATGGTGACAGGATCCCCATACTTAGGAGGAGGATTAGTTCCTTCTAAGATGCTAGCAAGTTTCCCATCAACATGAATGGTTTTGGTTGATTCTTCCTTCTCCTTGGAGTCTTGAAAAAAATATATTTAATGGTTTTGTTTAATTCAGGAATGTCCTTAAGAGCATGTAGCAAAGGAATGCCAATACTTAACTTCCTCAGTCCTTGAATTAATTATGACTCTAGCTTCTCAAGAACTGTGGCAGTTTGTTTCTCAACTAGTCTAGATGGAAAAGGAATGTCAATGTCTGATTGTTGAGTTTCTTCAACATTATTAGGCTACATTTTCTCTGGTTCTTCATTGTCTTCAGGATCTCCTCAATGATAGGAGAAGAAGGTTTAGATGTAACCTTCCCTGAATGCAACATTATGTTCTTGCAATCTAGAGAGTTTACTGTAGGGTTTTCTCTATTTCTACCATATATGTTGGATTGCCCTGCCTTATATTTTTAGGGTTTTCCATGGTTTGAGCAGGTATTTGTGGTTGGGTAGGTTGTTTAGGTTGGGCAGCATTACTTGGTCTAGCCAACAGGGCTTGTTGACCTTGTGATCTTCATTGATTATAATATTATTGTCTAGACCCTTGTGGTGCATTCCACTGCTTATTGGTACTAAGGATTATACTATGAGTATTGTGGAATGTTTGGATGTGGAGCCCATGGTTGTTGATAAAAATTTGGTTTTGCATACTGTGGGATCCATTCCTGTGGAACTTTTTGGGCCCAAGGGGGTGGATATGACCATGGTCCATTCCATTGGTTTGGGACCCATTGTGATTTTTGGTTGTAGTTTTGATTTTGGTTGGACTAAAAATTTCCTCCCTATCTCTAACCCATGTAGTTAAGTTTAGATTCTTCTTGATTGTTTTTCTTTAGATGATTCTTTAGTAGGGGAAGTAGACCACACTAATCAATGGCATGCTTAAGTTCACAGATAAGACAAATTTCTATCTTGTCTAATGGACAGTCCTTCATCCATGTTTTCTCTACACCTTGGGTAGTAGATGAACAAGGGTTCTGTATTTATAGCCTTTTCTCTATCCATAGTAGTGTTGAGTTGAATTAAGATGCCAATCTTTAAATTTTCAATTTCTTCCCTTAGCTTGGATAGATCCCCATTAGCCATTTTTCCTTTTTGTTTCCTAAGATTGGGGCGAGTTCTTGAGTAATTCTTGCAAAGGTCAATGATATCCGTGAACTCTAACTTGTTCATGTCTCCCTTCCCCATTAGGTTGAATGCTTCTTGAGTGTCATCATCTAATCCTTTGAGAAATAAGGTTTTGAGTAGGTTAATGTCTAGGCCATCTCCACACCTTTTCGAAGAAAAAGGAACTGTTCTGTAGGTAGTATTCTACACTTTCATCCTCTTTCTAGCTGAATTTGGAAGAGTTCTTCTTTCCTATCCCTTACTCGACAGTAATCCTGGTATTTATCCAAGAAAACTTGTTCCATTTCTTCCCATGTATTGATGGAATCTGGGGTCAACCCCATAAACCATCTCATAGCTGCATCTTTTAAGGTAGAGGGAAAATTTTTAAGTTTTTTGCCATCAGCAGTGTAGTCATAAGTTTGACACAAAACCTTAAATTAGAAAAGGAATTGATCATGGTCCTTCGAAAATAGCCACTAGAAGTTTGGAAAAATTGAAGGGGATATGTTTTTCATAGGATCTTGATCATTAGGATCCAACCGAATAGGATAGGTAAATGTTCTACCTGGTGGATTTTCTACACCATTATCCCCATTATTGGGGTCAACCATCCATTTCGAGTAATAGGTTATTCCACAAAGTTGGTTTGAGGGGGTTTGAAGGTTTATACTAATAAATCTTCCTTTATTGTCTCTAGGTATAAACATGTAATCTGAAAATACTGAAAGTGGTTCCTAACTATTGATACTAAACTTGGTTGTGTGTGTTCCACATACTCATCCCAGGGGATCCTTGTTGTCACTACAAAGTCTCCTAATTCTTTTTTAAAAAAGAAAGAGTTATGGAAATAAACTTTCTAAATGGAAACTTACCAAAACCCTCACAGTATCTTCTAGTTAGCACCTTAACCCTTGATGACACCTTTTTCCCCAACAACGGTGCCAAAAAGTGACGAGTGTTTTTGGGCTCGTACTTTAATCAATTTAATCTATCAATCTAGGGTGACATCCAACGATTGTTTACAATAAAGGGAATAGTAGGAACACCATCTCAATATGGGTTTCTATCTTAAAACTAAGAATTTATTGAACTAGTCATGATTAGAAATGAAATTCATGCAATTACAAAACTAGAATTGAAAGAAGAAATAGAAGTTAACTAAAACATTAACATTAATTATTGCATTGCATTCGGAAAGAAATAGTAAACTAGTAACAACAATTGTTAAAGAAAAAAGAAAGAAAGTAAGAATGAATATACCTCTCTTTGGGTAGGAATGACCCTTAGTCCTACCCCTCGATCAAGTTTGTATGAAAATTCTAGAAAATAAACTTACTCCTAAATTTGATCTTTATTAAATTCAAAATATGCTGCTACAACTGAAAAATATAGAACTTCTAACTCTAATTACATTATCTCTTTTATACCAAAAAGATTCCTAGTCTCTCCATGGGACATAGTTATTCTGAATGACTAATTCTAAATCTAACTAACTATTTAAACTAAACAATTCCCTTGATTCTTGGTAATACATTAATGGTGGGAATAATTTGTAGGTGTTTGATCTTGAAGCATTTACAATAAATGAAGAGGGGATCGTGATTGACTCCTTAAAGGAGTCAATCACCCCTAGAAGATTCTCCAAATCATAACTGATTGAAGAAATCAAGTGACAATGATTTTTCAGTCATTTTTGTTTCGCTCTTTCACGAGTGATAAATGGCGACAATTTTTGGTAGCAAATGATGTTGCCAACTAGAATTCTAGAATCTAAGTTATATGCATGCGTGCTTGTGTCACTTGAGATTTGAGGGATCGGGTTTTGATGAGCTAGATGCTTGATCTACGAGGATGAGAGTCCTGCGCTAGCACATGAACCAGAGGCCTGCACTATCACACAAAATAGAGTCCTACACCAACTTATATACTAAGTCATGTGCTCCATATAACAATTCAACATATGCACTTTTTACACACAAAATTAATATTTATCCATATCATATTCAAACCTTTTATGCACAAGAATTAACAAGGTGAAACATCATAAGTACACACAAAAATTCCCATAAAATAGTAAAATAGTAAATATAAAGTATGTATTTGTCCATCATGCATAATAATATCAAAAGTATAATAGGTTCGACATGGATTAAACATAATTACACAAGGTTTATCATGACAAAATTGGGGCTCATCATAGGTACACTACACATTGCAACGGCTACACACGCATTCCTCCTTAGGTTCACTCTCATCACTTTTTATACGCATTTTTCATCTTTAGAATCCAGGCTCCTCCACTTTTTCTTTTGTCATTCCACGCTTGAGTCTAGTCCATCGGCACATCTTCTTCTACAATCTACATGGATATCAGGTACGCATCTCTATCTACTTTATGTTACCAAGTGTTCCGCTTACAAACATAAAGTGGGGGCAAAATGTAGACACAAAATCATGCACTTTAGGAATTATTTAGCTTGGTCTCATACTACTATTTAGAGGGTTCTCAAGTGAAGAAAGTACTAATTAATCCCACCTTTTGGCCATCTTATTTTTATATTTTATTTCATCATTCCCACATATTTTCCTACACATATCCACCTATTTCACAATTGTCCTGTCATTTTATCCTAAACCGGGTGCCCAGATTATACCGAGGCACCACGGGTGCCTTGGTCCCACCTAGGGTGCCTCGATCCATGTTCCACTTTCCCACTTCTTTTTGGGGTCTTTCTAGCTATTTTTCATCCTTATCTTTTTCCTAGTCAACCATGTCGGGTTAATTACAAAATTAGAGCAAGATAACCCTATAAATACAAAGTTATGAGACCATAATAAGGGTCCTAACATCACATACTACTATTAATCCATCTAGAGTTGCATCCATTGCATCACTTGCATCCACATAGTGTCATGCATCAAGGCTAGGAGATCTGCATCAACACACACATCATAGGGGAGGGATTATATTCTATTCCATGCACACATGCTATTACATTTTTCTATAGTTATTATTTCTTTCTACTTCACAAAGTGCAACTAACACAAGAACACCTAGGGCATGACATTCACACATGCACCCGAACTACATCCGGGTCCAAAATGTAGTTCAACACTCAGTGATAAGACCACTAGTTTGGCGGATGAGATCAGTCCAACCCATTCATTTTGCATCTTTTATTTTTCTTAGGGTTTTGATACTTCCTTATTTCTTGTAGGTCGTCATTTCATTATTTAGCACATTCGGCGTAACTTGATGATTTGATCGATGCGATAGACAGAGAAAAATTTGGGATACCTTGTGACCCGTAAAATTGGATTAAGAGCTTTTATAGAGACTAGGGCATCTAATCTATAGACTAGGGTGCCTTGGGGTTCCCCAGTACCTTCCCAGGAATCTCAGTCTACTCAAATCCCCTAGATGTGACCTTTTTGGAACTTTTGGGTGTTCGTTCCTGCTCCTAGATTTTTTTATCATACCTCCAACAACTTGCAAAAGTATTTTTAATCAGCTAATTCATTTATCCTTACTTACATATTTAAGGTTTTTATTTCACTTAGTATAGTTATTTGTAGTTATTCTATACTACTTTAGTGCATTTAAACAATGCTTTAGTCCTCCTATAGTAGATTAACTAGTGGCTATCCTTCCCATAATTTATTTTAATTTTAGTTAATCACTCTCCTTTCACAACTCAAGCATTGTGCTTCATGTCATATATTTTCTAGCATCTCCTTATAGATGAAAAACTCATTTCCTGATGATGCACTATTGTTATATGGTTCATTCTTGACCATTGAGGGGCATTATAAATGAACCTCATTCTCAAATTGGGGGAAATAACTCTTCTTCCCCCCCTTCATCCTCATCATACACTATTACAATCATTTTTTTACATTCTCTCATGATACCAATATCAACGTATCATTATTCTATTCTCTTATATTGTCTAAATAGTATTTCTCTTTTAGATTAGCTATTATATTACATCACATATATACATTTTCATTCATCACATACTATGCCCTTCATTATCCTTCAAATAAAAATCATATTCTAATAATTACGATCTATTAATTTCCACATCATCATGCATTTCAAATTAAAGAAAACATAACAACAATACATATCAAACCAAAGTGCAAGAAACAATAATCACATTATATACCAATGCACATCAATAACACACATGATATCAATATATATATATATATATATATCTTGTCAAAAATCATACACTAAAAATACAATCGCTGGGGAAATCCCCATGCATCATTACGACATATATAATACATCATACATCATCCCCATTATCACTATATACAACTTCAAGAGCTCTAGAACTAGAAGCTTCATCACTCACTCTATGCCGCTAATCTTGGCCTTTATATCTCTCCAAATGACTCCGTAATATAGAAATCCCGATCATCTACTTTGAAAATTGACCTTATAGCTCAACATACTTAGCAAACACATCATGATTTAGGGATCCTCCTCCCACTGTCTGTCTAGCCCGCTTAGTCTCTACACGAGCCTCATTGCGCTTTATCATTAACACGACGCACGTGGTTATTGATATAGCCATCAGATGGTCATGCTCATCCACAATAACATCAACTCTCTCTAACATAACACCTCCCATGAGCACATATGGAGGCACATTCCACGTTAATGTGTGTATCAATGAATCTACAATTAATGACCAATACGCATCACTTGAAATAAAAAATCAACATTAGTTACTACACACCTTTGTAATATCTAATAAAAAACAATAACTAACCAATAAGAATGAACAATAATTACGTTTTTTGCTTGTGGTTACGCTACACCATCTACATCTAGGGTGGGTGCATGCCCCTATATTCCTCTAATTGTTGGTCCACCACCATATCCACCACCACCGAAAATAACAACACCCATCAATGTGATGCCCAACACTCATGTAGGCTTAGGTGAACCCCGCATTATCAACATTTATAGGATTTATAGCCACAACTACCTCATCTAGACTAAGATGCACCCACTTTACTCCTGTCGGCCAGGTATCACTCTAGTTGATCTCAACAATATATATGGATTTGGGGCACATCACGGGTCATTATAAAATGTCACGATACTCACTCATCATGGAACAACTCTTTCACCCCTTAGAAGTGATCTTATAACCACATGGTGCACCAAATGCACTACATCTCCACACCATCCTCTATCCATCTACCATAGTCTCTATATGGTCTCCATATAATGCCCCAGGGCCCATTTGATCTATCATCGACCTATAGGTGGTCGTATCCATCCTCCTGCTATGGTTTCCTACCCAACTTGCTACAAATATCTTGGGTTGAGCCCAATCATCCCATGGTCCACCGAATGGCCTCAATATTTCCATATGCTCATATGCCCATACGTGCAGTAAAGTCTGGATCCTACTCCACCCCCATGATCCTCCTGAGTAAATATATACAAATATTTGTACAAGTGGGTTAATACAAAGTATTCTCATGCATACCTAGTCCCATGCTCCTCTATACTGTGAAAAATATCATACATCTTTTACAATATCCCAAATTTGCCACCCTTCACTACCACTGATGACGCTAAAATCTCTACAATAAAATTCCGCAACCATGGAACAATGGATCTCAATATCACATCGAAGTGATATGAGTTTCTATTTATACTCGCGTCCCTTTAAAATACCACCTCATTGATCTCATCTACCTTTGAGCATCCATTATATCCATCACCTATAATCTCTCTCCTATAATAGGTAACCGTAATATCCTATATACGTCCTCCAGGGTTACTATCATCTCACTAGTAGGAAACTAGACTGTACATGTATTTGTGCACCATCTATCACACAAAGCAATCAACATAGGCATATTATGGGGTACCTCCCCCAATATAGCAATGTGCCGTAAGCCGACACTATCCAATATATCTAACTTAGCATCGACAAGCCAAACATAAGTAATGTACTCAAATGGAGGCCCAATCAGAACTCTCTTGAGTGTATATACCTTTTCACAACACAAAAATCCACAAAATTATTCCATTAGTACACTATACATATTGTAAAAATCACTTATCATAACATCTAGCTAATCGAATATCAACAGTTCATAATACACAACCCAATGCCTTCTTTGGGGTGTTAATGCTTGGGTGCGGATCAAGGGCACCCACAAGCAGGTCACTAGTGCCTAAAACTAGGTGCTAGTGTCCCTAGGTATAGAAACACCTTGGATGCTTCTTCCCGTGTCGAAACGCCAAAAATAAACAAAATTAATTTTTCTAAAATTAACGAAAATAGACATATATGACAATTGTTTTCAAAATAATCACACATACCAACTCATCGGTCATCTGCAAAGCCATGACCACGTCTACTCTCTCAAATCTAGTCAAATTCATTTCTTTAACATGTAGCATCCTCATAGATCATAGCTCCAAATATAAATTGATCTCGGTACAAATGAAATACTATTCACTTTTCATTATTACTATATATAGTAATTCCAAATTTTCCTATACTATAGTTACTATTCACCACCACTTTTACAACTAATACACACTCATATCTTGAGCCTCTTAACTTCGTTTTTATCACCATTTGTGCCATATGAGTCATAATGTTCTCTAGCACTATACTATATAAATTTCAATAGCTCATATTCAACTCGACACATGTACTATTCAATATCTATTCACACTACGACTATACTATCCAATACTATTTCACATTTACTATAAAAACATCTTATACGTCTTACTTTCAGATTATTTCTCATTTATACACCCTTCACCATTTCACTAAAAGGGGGCATACAATTGGGATCATATCATAATCCCTCTCAGGTTACAATACATTCAATCGACACTTCTAGCATATTACTATTACAACTTGCTATGATCTCATTCGAGCAAAGGAACAATCCTTCTATACTCCAATCAATACTCTCTACTATTTCAAATCTATTCCCCTAAATGACCTAATATGGGGGAAAATAAAAAAGACAAATATCAATGAGTAATTTACTAAGCACAAAATCTCAAAGCAATATTATATCATTCAAAGCAAATCAATCAATTGGTTTAAATAAGCATACTTTACTATCTCTCCCATATGACCTAACTTGGGAGCTACATTACATTATTATCTCATCTAGATGACCTAAATTGGAAGCCATCCAACATTATTCAAATTGAAACACCCCTTACTAGAAGAGTGGGGGAAATGAGATGCCATTTCCTTTTCTATACTACTCATATGCGGGTTATTCAATCATAACAAACACTTTTTCAAATGAAACTAATCAGAATCTAATCGTAATTAAATTTGGTCTCTATTCATCTACAACATTTGGAACTTTTGGGGATGTAGTCATAGATGGAGATTAAAACTAGAACTATCTCCCTAACACTCTTCCTCTGGCGGTAGGACAACTAAATTCCCTAATTTACAAAAAAAGTTAGGTTGGGAATTGATCACTCCCTACCTCTTCAATCTCCTTTTACAACAATTCAAAATATCCAAAGTATCTAAATCATCTCAACTATTTCTCCAAGTGCTCCTTATGACAGTTTGTTATCTCCACTTACGCCACATGGGTTAAAGCATTGATCTATGGTTCACCACACTATAATTTTCTACATTCTACGTGCACTTTGCAACATGGCTTCTCCAAACTCTATATAGGTATGTTCCTTACTTCCTTTACACTAATTAAATTTCATTCAAATAGCATAAATGGGGAAAATGTAGACACAAAATCACTACAATAAATTTTACTATGTCATTAAGTATGTTGTTATATGTATTTATCTTGAGTAATAAAAGTATTCACCAAAGTGACACAATCCTTTTTCCATCCACTTTTTTATTGTTTATATTGTCTTCTCTCTCGACATCTATCATTTATGCACCCAAGCCATTCTTGTTAGGTCACAAAAATCCTTATCTATCACTATTTTCACATTTTTTTGTCATTTATCATGGACACTAGTGCCCACTATAGACACTCAAAGCACCGAAGTGCTCTTGTCCATTCTAGGTGCTTCTTTCCTCTTTGTTATTTTTACTTATTTTGACATTTGCGGTCAGCCTTTCTAGTTTTATTATCCTTATCTTGAGCTCATAGTTGGCATTTTGGATCACTAGTATTCAAATTCAAAAAAAAGATCCATATATATACACAACAAACACTATATTATGTTGGCTGGTAATTCTAAGGGGAAATCAAATCTACACACTATCACTACCATCAAAGGGACTGCATTTTTAGGTTGCATACACTACATAGGAAGGTGAAGTTCTCAATTCCATATCACACATTTACATCTTATCTAGTTGCAATCCTGCTATGTTGGCATCATTGGTGTGAGGGCAACTTAAGGACACTATTTCACACACAAGCACAAAGAAATGCATAAAGTCTGGAATGTAGTACAGTGCTCAGTCATAAGTTCACTCATTAGGTGACCATCAGGGTCATTCGACTTCACATATTTCATTTTTCATTCCGATTTGATGTATTTGTGAGCTTGTGTAGGTAAAGCTAGGGTTTGTTTTGTAGGTTATAGGTACCCTTGGAAATCAAAGAGTGAATATCAAGTGATCAACAAGAAGTGATAGAAAAACCCTAATGGCACAAAAGAAATAAAATGCTGACCTTCTACATAGTTACCAATGCCCAAGAATAGCCACCAATTCCCAGACACCCTTGTTGTGCACGGTACACTGTGTCCAACATTATCCTTATGTTCCATATTTTACAGAGATCATTTACGACACTATTCTAGTCCTATTCAACACTTTACACTACTGGATCGGTTCCAGATTATGGAGGATTCAGTTAAGTCATCTATCTCTCCTATTTGCTTATAGTTTTGCATTGTTTGAGTTCTTAGCATTTGTATATCTACTATATTTTATCATATCAATTACTCTGTAATTAGATTTAATTCTATTTTTATTAAATCAATTCCAAGCTCCATGCCCAATGGATGTAGATACAACTAGTCATTACATTTAGTAGGATAATTTCCCCTTTGAGTCACAATAAATGTTGCTAAAATGAGCCCCATGCTTCATTTTGGGAAATTGATCATAACTTCATAACTTGAAGGATTTTTTTGGTATATTTCAATTTTTGGGCACCCTTGTGGTTAAATACTTCAAAATAGATTGCTTCTTTTTGTTCGAGTGAATACAATCCAAATCACCCCCAGATTTATGGATTTTTAATGTCCCCTTTTTTACCCCTCAAAATGTTCAAAATACATTCAAATCCATTAGTTTTTATATTGATATAATGTCGCCAAGTTTAATTGATCAAAATAGGGCATGCGTCATTTCAATGACCTATCCAAACTTTCAAACATGGCTAGTTTTCATTATTTTTAGTTCCTCATTTGGATAATGACACTTGACTTAATCAATGTTTTGAAAACTCCTACAAAATTTAATTTTTCCCCCGGCCAAAAATTATATAGAATATCGATAAGTTGCATTCATTGACTCTTCAATGTTTAATGCTACACTCATTCCTATCCTAGATGAATGCCAAGTGGTGAAAATGGCACTTTGCACATCCGCGGAGGAAAACTCAAGTTTACACTTTATAGAGCGCCGATTTTGATCGATGACAAGTGGCAAGGAGGACACTTATTTTTAATGTGATATAAATTGACATGCAACATTTTCTTTCCGTGAGAGCTACTCCAAAGTTAAGGTCCCTCACTTTAAACCTTATACCGTTGGAATCGTGGTTCGATGATTCACACATGGAGATTCTAGATATGTATCAACCATTGATAATTGCAATCCCTCAAGAATTTAAAAACTCCCAAACATTACAAGCCATGTATGTTTGAAACGTGGCAATATGGATAGATAATGGCAACCCATTCCCTAAATTATCTCAAAGATTTCTCCCCTCCTCCTTACTCATCAGAAAAAACACCGAAGCATCAATTGAGGACACATCACACAAATGTAAAAATGTCGAGATTAGTAAACAATGAGATTCATTGTAGATTCTGTCTCACTAACTTAAATTTGATGGTGTTAAATAGAGCTTGGGAAATCACAAAGGGCATGATCACATGCATTATTTTTTATCACATATTTTGATTGGGACCTCTATTTTCCCTATGAATGGTACCATTATGCAAAGGCCTTGAAAAGAGCTACATGTTGGCTTTGGTTTTAAAGAGAATAATTGAGGGATTTGATATAAATTTGTGGCATATTTCCACATGTATATAGATGAATAAACAAATAAAATGTCACCCAAATCACTCTTAGATGATTTTTTGAATGGCTTTACCCTCTTCTAGAAGATTCCTTTAAATTTTATTTTATTTATTAGTCCCACCCAAATGCAAATAGAGGAGTTAGACATGCTATAAATCAAAAGATAAGCTTTCATAATGGTAATGAAGGTGCAATCATGAACTTCTCACCAAATGATAGCTTAATTTTCATTCATCCTCCCGATCTCAAGGTCTTTCATTGTTGTGGTTCTTGGGACCAAATCCTAAGATAAATATCTACTTGTTTCTTACAAAGATGAATGCATCTAGTTTAAATAAAACAAATTCCTACCGACAAGTATATGAGGGTTTTATGCATGATAAGGTTTAATCCATGGTTATGGGTCATCATGATGCCTATAGAGAGTTATGGGAATATGTTTAGTTGGTTTTGGGATAGTCATTTTAATTGTCACCCAAAAAAGTTTTGGGCCTCCACTTTTAAATTTTTAGCTTTATTATGCGAAGGGATAAGCGTGAGAAATGAGATATTCTTCAACATATTTTGCACCCTCCTCTTCTCTCTTCTTCTCCTCCCCTTATCTCTTCTTTTTATATAAATAACAATACATCTATTGTAAAAATTATTCCTCTTCCTTAAAGATAAGGTTACTTTACTCAGATTTTGGATGTTGATATTTATGAGTTCTTTTGACATATAAGTTTGAGCCTCTATAAATGAATGAATTTCAACTATATTGTTCTTGATATCTTTTTATATATATATATATATATATATATATATATATATATATATATATATATATATATATATATATATATATATATATATATATATATATATATATGATTGTGTCTTATATATGCCCTCTATCTTTGTGTTAATTTTCCCTTAACTCTTTGTTATCTCTATGGCTTATTATGTGTGATATTTGTAAGGTTTTTATTCATTGTGTATTATAGGATAAGAGTGATGGTTTGATTTAGATGCATGCTTTGGTTTCCACTCATATCTACCCTTTGGATTTGTGTTTTGTTTTCTCACTTGATAACTCATATAAGGAGGGTGATCCCCTTTCTTCTTGGTGCTTCAACATGTTTCTTTTCTATATTTTTCTCATCCCTCATTTCCTATAATTAGTATATTATATTAGAGTAGTGATAGCTAATAGGGTAGTTAGGATACAAATTTAACCTTCTTCGAGAGGTCTTCCTCAATGAGCCAAACATCCCACACCTCGGAGGCATTCCCATTGTTGATGATATATACCGAGTTCTTCAAATCGGTCACTTGTTGTCATGGGTGAACATCTCATACATCCAAAATTAGGTATTAGGGATTTTGTTTTAGGGTCTATGAATTATGTTGTAGGGGTTTAAATTTATAATTAGAGTATTTGTGGAAAATTGAATAATTATGGAATTTATTAAAGTAACAAAAATGTAAAAAATTGGAATTTTTTTGTTGTTGTAAAAATAAATAAAATTTAGAAATACAAGGGTTAGACTATTGTGCGAAGTTAGTGTTAGGTTTACAATCTAGAGAATAGGGTTATAGAGAGTATACATTAAGGTTTATGATTGAGGGATTCATTTTTTATGGTTTTAGGTTTAGTGTTTAGGGTTAGTAATGTTTACTAAAAATAAGATAATTGATTAAATTATAGTAAACTTTAGAGAGTTTGTGGAAAACTAGAAAATATAGGGAAATTAGAGTAATAATACAATAAAATTGTAGAAATAAGGAAAAATTATTATTATTGTAGTAATGAATTAAAATTAGGAACAATGGGGTTCAAATTCTTTTGTGGTGTTAGTATTTCAGGTTTTTAATATTTTACCAATTAAAATCTCACCAAAAAATAGTAATTTTTTTGAGATCATAAGACATAGCACTTAAGAACCATTTCACTAATCAATAAACACTTAACACAAACACTTACCTTACAATAAACCAACATACCAAAATATACAATTGTCACACGTGAAAACATTGCAATTTTTTTACTTTGAAATATTTCCTTTACTGAAGCATGATTTAATAATTATGCCTCATAATGAAACAATGTGGGTTAATTTTGTTTCATTCTAAGGTCCACACCAAGAGTGTTAGAATTCTATATTTATTCGCAATACATATATCTAAACACTCATGTCACCTTATATTCTTAAAAGTAAAAACATTAGATCCAAGAGTATGCTTAACTTGGCAAGAACCACTATAAACTCTAGCCATCACACATGAAGTGAGGCATGCAAGAATAAGTTGCTTAACCCATAGAAGGTCTTCCCAACCATCACTCTTCTACCAATTATATCTTACATGTAATTTAATCAATGTAAAGTGGGATGAATTTAACTCGAAATGCCTTTCACGAGGCCCATGAACTTCTTACCAAGATGTTTTGTATAGGTACAAATAGTAGGTTTGGAACCATTTTTCCTCTTAATTTGGTAACATGGAGATGCTCGGCTAACACATGAGTGTGAAAAACAAATGTCACAAAGTTTATCTTCTAACTATGACCAAACTCCATTCTATTTATAAGTGTTACTTCAATTCAAAATTACCACCAGAACAAAAAAATTCCATAGTATAAGGTACTCATTTAAGGTTAACCCATAAATAGGGGTTATGGAGAAGGTACTTGCATATCTATTCCAATTCCTATGCATTTCCCTTCCATGGCATAACCTAATATTGGCCCAAATATCTCTTCACACATAACTCTAGGCCCTCTAATGACACCATAAGGAAATCAAACCTCAAATATTAACATATGAACATGATTTCATTTTCTTGTTGGGTATGACTACATCATCCTCAAGATAATCATAGGAATCTTAACACATAATCCACTAACATGGGTGACTAACTCATTTCCTAAAATCATGGAATTACTTTCCCTTATGTCTTATAGAGGCATTATCTCTAAGGAGAAGTTGCAACATTATAAGAATAACATTATATGGTCCTTTCCTACTAGTGGTGATGAATAGGTCTTGAAAGAAATTACTTCGGTTACCATGCACCATACACACAATTATCAATTCCTTCCAAACCCTACATCTTTGGGGTTAGACATGGATCCAAAATAATGGCCTTTTTATTCAACATGATGGAAAGATTCCACTTGTGCTTCCACTTGATACTAAAACCAATCCATGAGAGTACCATTATAGAATATTACTAAATATTTTCCAATGAATAACATTAAAATTACATCCCTTTAACTACATATGAATTGATAAGAGTAGGTATTTACCTTAGCTCATATTCACCTAGATATTAATTCTCACCCACTTATGTGTGTGGATATTTATTTTATCTTATTTAGATATTAGGAAGATATTATCTAGTTGTTAGGTATAGTTTTTTCGTGATCTATGGTATTGACTAGATTTTGATAACTAATTCTTTCCTAAATCTATGGTCTCGACTAGTTCTTTCCTTAATATATGGCTTGATCTACGACCTTGACCTGGTTCTTAGATTGATATTCCTCGCATATATAATCAAGGACCATTCTCATTGCATTTCATTGAGATCCATAATAATATATGATATTGATGCTCATTTTTTGCAAATGTTTTATTAAAGTTATTCGCAAATTTCTTGCATCTTATTGAGGTTGGCGTTTGATTAGTATCCAAGTTCTTTATGGCTTGGAACAATTTTTTTATCGTTACTTTTATGGTATCAAAGAAGGATATTGTTGTTGACATCCGTATGTAAGTTTCATTTTGCAAACAAGGTGTTTTGTATATTCATATATTCAAATTTTGTTTGTATTTTTGTTGCGGTGTGCATTTTTATTCAAAACTAAGTCTTCCATTGGATTCATGTTGAGCCATTAAAAACACATAATTACCACACATGGAAACCAAGAATGGGAAAAATCATTAAGTGGGAATGATTATGGGATTTAAATTCTTGAGAAAAACTTGTGTTCACTAGAGAATATGAGAAATTTTAGTACCAATGCAAATTTGATGAGTGTATGGGTTTGATAGGAACTTATGTAAGTGACATTATTTTGTTTCATTTGGAAAAATGTGACTCTCCTTTCAAAATATGGGAGAAATTGGAGAGTTTATTTGGTAAGGTGGATCACATGAGAGCCATGCAACTTGAAATTGAGATAACATCTATTAATCCTAAAGATTTTCCATCAATTATAGACTATCTTACCAAGTTCAATAATTTGTTGACACAATTGAAGGGGAGTGGAAGAGATAAGAAAGATGAAAAGTGTATTTACTTAATTTTATCCAAGTTGAGAGGAACATTCCAAATCTTTTCTCCTACCTTTTTCTCTAGCATGGATGCCTTAGGTGACACCTTCAAAATACCCGACTTAGAAAAATTTTGTGAAAGACTTACTAGAGGAAGAATCCAAATTGTCTAACCTTGAGTCTTCCACCTCTAAAAAGGTATTAGTTGCATCTAATCCTAAGGGAAAGGGAAAAATAAAAGTAAAACCAAATCCACCCATTCTTCATCTCAAAGTACTCCTAAACTCAAAGAAAACAACTCTAAACCCAATGAGTCTTCTAAATCCAAGAATAAGTCTAACCTTTCATACGATTTTTGTGGGGGTATTGGTCATGGAGAACATAGGTGTTATAAGCGAGTGAACTCCTTAGAGGATGTAGTAAAGAAACCCAAAATCTATATCTCCACTCTACCTTCTTCTAATTAGCATGGAAAAACACATTATTTTGTTTGGAGATCTCAGTCACCACTTGTAGATAGTTGGGTTATAGATTCCGGCGCTTCTCATCACATGACTTCTTCCAAGGAGTCTTTTTATATCTCTAGGTTTGAGTTATACTTCCAAAATTGAGGTTGGATATTCTTCCTTTCTTTCTGTTAAAGGAAAAGGTGACATACACCTTGATGGTGGCAGTATCCAAGATGCACTATATGTTCCTAACATCACTACAAATTTTCTTTCTATATATCAAATTTGTCATTCGTTAAGGAAAAATAACTGACTTTTACACCACATGGGGCAGAAGTATGAAATTTATTAGAGCCTCATTCACTTGTTACTCAAGGTATTGTTGATCATAGTTCTATACTATATCACTTTTGAGGGTTTTCATGACACTTCATCTATAGGGACATGATTGGTTTCTCATGCAGATTTAGAGAGTAAGCTTTGGCATGAGATATTTGGAAATCTCAATTGTAGATATTTGAAGGAGTTGAGCACTCATTGTATGGTTGATGGTCTTCCTATAGTTTCTTGTCTTGAGGGATTTTTCGATTTGGCTATGCATTCAGAAACAACACCAAGATCCATTTCCTAAGAATTTTTTAAGAGAGCTTCTTCACCACTTGAGCTTGTGTATAGTGACTTGATGGTTTTTCCTACCCCCTCTTTCAATGGAGCTAAGTAGGCACTTACCTTTATTGATAATTTCTTGAGGCGTACTTGGGTTTATTCTATCAAGTAAAAAGTGATTTTTTTCACATCTCAAAGTCTTCAAGGCTTTGGTTGAGAAATAGTCTTCTAGTTGCATAAAGAACCTTCACACTGATAATGGGAGGAGTACTTATGCAATGATTTTTCTAAAATTTTGGCAGCTCATGGCATTATTCACCAGAATTTTGTTCCTCATACTCCACAATAGAATGACTTAGTAGAATGGAAGAATCAAACTTTGAAAGAAATGGCTAATTGCATGATGTATTCTAGAGATTTACCTCCCACCTCTGGGAAAAATAGTTAATTGTGCTAACTACATTCAAAATTTCACACAACACAAAGAACTTGAGCATTTGACTCTAGAGGAAGCTTGGTCCAACACTAAGCCAAATGTCTTTTTTTTTTGAGTCTTTGGGAGCCATGCTTGGGCCTTTATGCCTAATAAGAAAAGGAAATCCTTGGATAAGAATAAAAACCTTGATCTTTGTAGGGTATTGTGAGGACATGAGAGCTTATCAAATTTTATATCCTGATACTCATGAGGTTATTGTTTGAACACATGTTCAATTTGATGAGTGATTCACACCTCATGATTCTCATCTTCTTCCATGTCTAATTATTCTTCTTTATCTCATCTTGAGGATCTTGTCTTTCGGGAGGTTGATGAGGAGGTTGTAGATTTCGATGAGGATACTTGTCTTGTATGTTGATGATCTGTTACTTACTAACAACTCTTCTTCCCACATTCGAGTATTCAGAGGGCTCTTTTCTACGGAGTTTAACATGACAGATCTTGGGTTATTGCATTATTTCCTTAGATTGCATATTTCTTAGACATATTTAGGGATTCATTTGAGTTAGTAAAATTACACCCATGATCTTCGGTGCTTTGATATGGCTGATTGCAAGCCAAGTCCATCTCCTTTTCATTCTAGGGTTACTCTTACTTCCACATGTACCACTCCACTTTGTGATCCTATATTGTATAGGAAATTGGTTGGAAGTCTCATGTACTTGAACCATACTCACCCTGATATTTCATTTGTAGTAGGGCTTGTATCTCGGTTTTCACATTCTCCTCATAGTAGTCACGACATGTTGCTTTAAAAGGATTTTGCACTATTTTCGTGGCACTTCTCACTTTAGACTACACTACACTAGGGATTCTATTCAGATGGTTGGATATACAAATTCAAATGGGGCAGAGTTCTATTGATGACATGTGTTTGATTATGACTATCGTTTTTGTCTTGGTTCTTCTCTAGTTGCTTGGGCATGTGAAAATAAACAAAGGTTATTGCACTTTCATCTTTAGAGGAAGAGTACAGGGTAGTAGTTACAATGAGTTAGTAGATTATTTTTCTTTGTGATTATTGTGAGTTTGGATTCCCATAGGATTCATTGACTATAATTTTTGTGGCAACCAAAGTGTAATTCACATTTCTCGTAACCCTATTGAGCACCAATGGACCAAGCATATTGAGATACACATACACTTCATTCTTTAACACATTCAGGATGGATTTCTTTGCTTGGAGTACATTCCAAATCGGTAGTAGGTTACATACATATTTATGAAGCCTTTTGCATCACCTCACTACTTTGCGTTGTGTGGCATACTTGGGGTTTGAAGTTGTTCTTGGGAGGTGGTCATGAGAACATCTTCCTTCTTATTATTCTTTCTCTTTCCTTCTACCAGGATTCTTTCCTACTTTTGGTTTGATATTTTTTCATGGATATATTGTAAATGAGTACATGACAAGGCCCGGTTGTTGAGACTCATATTATGGATATGCCACTTTTATTTTGGCCCCTAGCTTCACTTGAGGGGGTGTTAGAGTAGGTATTTTTCTTAGCTCACGTTCACCTAGGTAATTTATTTACCTTATTGTATTTGTCCTCACCCACTTATGTGTGTGGATATTTTTTTAATCTTATTTAGATATTACGAAGATATTATCTAGTTGTTAGGTATAGCTATTTCCTTGATCTATGGTATTGACTAGATCTTTGATGACTAGTTCTTTCCTTGATTTATGGCTTGATCTATGACCTTGTAGTTATTATATTGATATTCCTTGCCTATATAAGTAAGGCCCATTCTCATTATATTTCATCGAGTTCTCAGTAATAATATATGATATTGATGATCATACTTATTTACATACTCCTTTTCAGACTTTCATCATTGTTACACACTTATTTACATACTCCTTTACATGATTTTTACACATATACATGCGTATTTGACTACTTGTTATCTTATTTATTACAGTCCTGCATCAGACGGAAGCGAGAGTCAACACCAAAAATAACAACAACATCACACACACCAACATCAATAACAAGTACATCATGACATCTACACATAATTTCTTTGCAATAGGTTCATTTTTATAGTTTCTCCTCCTTAGCATCCATGCTTCACATTTTTATCACTCCATGCTTTGTCTAGTCCCTCAGCACATTTTCTACATCAATCTACATGGATATTAGGTATACATACTATTTACTTTATGTTACCAAGCTTTCCACTCACCAACATAAAGTGCGGACAAATTTAGACACAAAATCACACACTGGGTAATTATCTAGTCTTGATTACATACTACTATTCAAATGATTCCTAAGTAAGAACGATACTAATCAACCCATGTCTTTGGCCATCTTTCTTTTCTTTCTATTGCTACTTTCATTCTTACACCCTTACTTTCTTAGTATGCCTTTTCACTCTTCAACATTTGTCATCTTAGACACCATCTCCCAAACTAGGATGCCAACACGTGGTGCTCTCATCCAACTGAGTGCCTATGTTCTCTTTGTAATTTACTCACACTTTTTAGGCCCTTTCTAGCCATTTGAGCATCTTATCTTTTTGGTAGTTAGAATTTTTGGGGTTAATTATGAAATTCAACCAAGGGAGTCATATAAATATAAATTTATGTGATCATAATAAATGACCAAGCACTAAACATTAGCTATCACTACCTAAGGTTACATCTATCAAAGGCATCTAAAAGATCAATTGCATCTATCTAGCTCCATCACAAGGGACACAAGGGATAGTTTTCTGTATTACACTTCATTGGAGGGAAGTTCATTCTATTCCATGCACAAATTTATTAAATTCTACATCTAGATAATTTCTCACTATCCATATGTAACTAGAACAAGAGAAACCTAGGGCATAATTCCTCACACACACAAAAGTACATTGGGTCTAAGATGTAGTGTAATGGTTAGTTGCAAATCCACCACCTGAGGCTAAGGATGGTTCGAACCTTGATTCTCGCATCTTTATTTTTTAGGATTTGATGTCTATTTGAGGAATTTGTAGGTCAATTCTTCATTGCAAGTTTATTATGACCTCTTTGATCTTTGTGCGAATATATAACAATAAGAGGCAAGCATCAATGAACATCTTGCGACCCTAAGAATTATGGTTTCTAAATATTTTCATAGACTCAGTGCCTAGAATCAATATTTAGGCTTTCGTGGATGCCCTTGTCCCTTTCAGTGCACCCTAGTCTATCTTGTCTTTCCAGATCTGAATTTTACTATGCTCAAAGTGTGATGGTCAGTGCTTGACTTTTTCCAATTTCCAGTCCTTTACACCTTCAACAACATTGCAAATCAGCTAAGGCTTATTACTCTCTCTTTTCAATGAGGGTTTATATATTTATTTCTTATTTTTCTTTGGTATATTTCTGTATTTCATTATTGCATTCATTTATTGATACTATAACATCAGATTAGGATTGTGTATTTACATTATAGATTAATCAATTATGTAGCTAATTGAACACCCTACAAAAGTGTTCAAGGTAAATATAAAACATATAAGGGTGATTTAAGAGAGAATTGAAGATTTATAAGTAAATTAAGGAAATTTTAGGAAATAAAATATCATTCAGGAGCAATTCGTTTAAGACTAGGTTTTCAAGTGCAAGGAAGGAAAGCTAAAACAAATGAAAGTTGACTTCTCTGGATGATTCCAAGAGTTGCTGGAAAGAGTTACGATGTAAAAAATAGGAATTGGAAAGATATTAGAATACTATAGAAGGTGTAATAATCACCATTTTTTCAAGGATAAAATAAATCTTGAGGTACTTCAAAACTTTGTAGCTATCCCACTCAATTTAAAATGAAACAGGACCTAAATTTTGAGTTGTAGGAAAAATAGATTTTTAGAATAGTTTCATTGATTATAAAATGTGATTTTCAGAATTTTATTGAATTATGGAGGTTAATAACATGTAAGTAATCCTTAAATTTAATTTAAGGATTCATACCCCTATTTGGAGGAGGAAACCCATTTCCATGAGGAGTAACTTAAGAAAAAAGGTGTTTAGGTACCATAAGCATGCTTTCACCCAGGTGTCATCTTGGTCAATAAATTTAATTGTGAAGGATTCATCATGTTCAAAGGTGAAATATGGAGTTCAAGGAGTGACTTGATGATCATCATATCCTAAATTTTTCATTATACCCGAATATCTCTAAAATAACAATCCAAAATGAGCTATGTATGCCATCGAGGTATACATGACCATCACATGTGAAGTATTAAGGAATCATCTATCTCCATGAGAGACATATGAGAAAATACATGTATGAGCATCATGAAGTTGATTCCATGAAAGGATGATTTTAGAGCTAGGAAAGGTGAGGGGATGATCTTCATATAGAGCACCCTATTTCTAAGAATGAGCAATCATCTTAGTTCACTTGATGCCATTAACTTGGTAGTGTTCTTAAAAAATAATTTAACACCTAGAAGTGTGATCAAATGTCAAGGAGGAGGTACATTACTATCACCTCATTTTTTCCATACGACATGAATGTCATTCGGGAAGTAATCCTCTATCTATAAAGTGAGGATCTCATTTTAGTAAGAAGTGAAAAACATCATAGATTTGATTTGTGGTCACTATAGTGAATTGTGGACCAAATTTCAAACTTGTTACCAATTCAAGAAGTAGTACGGAAAAATACAATGTTGAAGGTCAAAAACTTACAAAACGACTATATGGTTTCCAAAAAACACCAACTAGAATATATATGCTTTGAAAGCTTTAGATCCTTCTTGAAATCCTAAAAATGAGTAAATCTTGACTAAAATAGATTTTGAAAAATTATATTCTAGATTATAACTATTGGAGCTATGGGACCCAGCCCATCAGTAAGAGTGACCCTAATTTCTTCTATTTAATAAAATAAATTTAAATATAACATTTATTTTATTATTTATTTATTAAAGAAATAATAAAAGAAATATTATATTTAACATTTATTTTCGTAAATATTCCCCTTCCCCTTCCATAACTCATAACACTAGAAACACATACACGTTTACAACATGCACATGTTTTAGGTTCGAAATTACCAAATATAACTAACCAAAACACGTACGTGTTATTTGAAAAGGCATACACATTTTTTCTATTTTAGGTTTTTGTCTACTTTTGGCCCCCATTTTGGCGCACTTACCCATAAGAGTAAGTAGGATCAAAGTCATATGTATCATAAAAATTGAGTAAAGCAATGATAAATTAATGTTATCCATGAGATTATTTTGTATGTTTCCCTCGATAGGACTGTTGGGAGTTGTGCTTACAAAAGTTTTCTAGAAAAAAATTTAGGACTTAGATTGTATGTTCATATCCTGTACAAATAAACATATCATCATCATTGGTAAATTTATTTGGATAATTCCATGCATACATAATAGGTGTAACCTTTATTAGTAATGTAAATCGCTGAGAAGACAATACTTTTTTAAGGAAACACAGAAAATTCATACGCGGGAACAAGGCGCATTTGAAGGTGTGGAAGGATAGGGAAGGAAATGTGTGAAAGGACAAGTTGATTTGGTACTTAGCCATTTTTCATGGTTATGGGCTATTTTTAGAGATAGTGTGCGGAGAACACTACGAGATGGAGACTTGCACGACACACAAATGCTATTTTGGGGATAAGTGTTTACTAAGTTCCATGCATGAGTTTGGGATAATAATAGGATTACTACTACCAGTTAATTATAGGAGATCTATTATTAACGCACTTGCATGTGTGCATAATATGTAAAGACGCATGGATGTTTTTAGCATGTGACCTATTTTGGGAAGTGCGTAAGTAGTGAAGGGAAATTCCCCACCCCTATAAGTATGTATTATTCTATAGAGAGACATGGGAGTCTCGTATGTATGAGTTATTGTAAAGTTATGTTGTTGGATTTGATGCACACATGAACTTATGGTGATGTTATATGATGGAAGAAGCTTCTACATTTTGTGTTTTTAATTTAATATAAAGGGGTATATTGGGTGGATAAAGTGTTAACATGATTATAATTGGTTCTTGTATAATCAATCTTCATCATAGTTATTATTCAATTCATGATTCTTTAAGATCTAGAACTAGTTATGCACTATTAATGATTATGCTCTGTGAAATGTTTGTGCTTATTATGGTTCTCGAATATTCTCTATCTTCAACACGTTAACATCCTACACAAGTAAATCTAAAGAGGGGACTAGTACCTTTGCATGCTTTGGGTGAGAACTCAACTCGAGAATGAGTGATGTGCCAACATGCCTAGGTTGTTCGTGGTGGAATCTAGGCTGCATCATTGGTTCATGCCAGGACCTATTTTTAGTTTTTTTAGGATGATTAGCGACGAAGACGTATCGGTTGACCCTAGTAAGTGTTGAGGAGTGGATAAAATATATGGAAGAAGAGTATGTACAGAGGTTCAACACTAGATCTGAGTTTAACACACACATATGGGTGGAATAGAATATGTTTGATAGTTTATACGAGAGCTTCTTTGCTATCTTCCCAGTAGAACTGTAGGAATGAATGGTTTCTTATGTGTCTAAACAAAATTGGAGGTATCAAACACTTTTCTAGATGTAGGAAGAACTTCAAGATTTGTATGTTGATCTGATCCGATTTGGACACGTGCGGTAGATACTTGGTTCCATGGTGTTTTAAACAACTATATTCTGGAGTACTCAATTTCCACCTTTTCTTTCCCAAAGTTAATGAGTTCCAATTATTACATTATCCCATGGGAAATTACTTGCAAGGCATTCCACCGATGATCAAGATCTTGATGGTGACCCCGAACTTGGAAGAGAAAACCGATGGATAGCTAAACCCCACCACATGTGGGGGTAGGAGAAGGTTTAGTGAAAGATGGCGGACCTAGCAAGAAAAGAAGAGAGAAGAAAGATGGATTAATTATAATGAGGAATGTGAAAGGGAGATTTAGAAGCAATGGGATATTGTAGAGCGGATGACATTGAGGAGAGAGATGGCTCATGAAGGATTTGGAGCTCACGTAGAAGGCGTGGAGCCAGAGCATCTAGAACTCCCCATTTGGGAAAGCATGATAGGGAACCCTCCTTGGCCTCATAAGGGAGCACGCTAGTAGAGATGACCTAAGATGCGGGTGTGCATCTGAACATACTTGGAAACCTAGCCCTTACACTTGGTTTTCTAGTATCTAGTACATCTAATAGTCAACAAGCTAATTTGGGAAGTAGGGAAGCCATATTAAGTCACATAACAAGTACATCCATATGGTGTGGAAAACATCTTTGTTGTTGTTTGGAGTTACCTTTTTAGGCACATCATCATCACATAATTCGAGTGCGTAAAATTTTGGAGTCACTTTTGGGAGTAGTACCACCACAAAGACTGTAGGAGTTTAGTTCAATACTACTATTAGGACATATGGAAGTACATCTTTTGGTCTACTTTCAGCTATAGGTGGAGGATCAAGAGGTATTGGTGGCTCTAGTTCTAGTGGATATGGTGGTTCTAGAGGCAGAGATAACACTTGAGGTTTTGGATCAGGTGGATAGGGTTCACACCAACCCCATAATATTTACATGGAGATGTCTCTCCATCTTCCAGAGTATAGGGGAATAGAAGATGCTATTGATCACTGCACATGTGTGAGATACTATGGCACGCAAAAGGGATCACAACTTCTGAGTGCAAGGAAATTCAATTTACAACTACATTACCAGGACATGCACACAATTGATACAAGAAGTTTGACCATGATCAAACTTGCATAGATTATTCAGTATTAAAATATGCCTTCCTTAAAGAGTTCTATATTCCTAAATTTGAGTAAAAGAGTATAAGTGTGCTCAAGGATATTAAGAAGGAGCTACTAAGAGTGTCTAGGAGTATGATGTCTATTTTAAAAAACTTTTGTCTAAGCTTTCTTATGATATTCATGCAAGCCAATATGCACAATGGTTCATTGGAGGACTAATCACACCTTTTAGAAGGGCGCTATCACATAAGACATACATTGATTCACGTGAAGCACTTGAAGTAGATTTGTGTGTTGAGGTAGTTAGAAGTATAGACACTAGAGTCAGCCCATTCCTGGAAGCATAGATTACAAATATGGAAAAGAAATGGAGAAACTATCAACAAATTCAATACATGAGATGCGTGATGGGATTTGGTGTAAAAAGATCTGTGAAGTGGAAGGGCACACCAAGGATAGTTGTCCCGCAGGTCAGTGCATTCATTATTTATATACTATGAGATATGTCATTTGAACCATGACACTAGCCACTGCCCATTATTACAACGTGTGATAAGGAAGAATGTATCTTGCTATTGTAAAATTTTTAGTCCATGACCCATGATACAAAAGACTACATGTTGATTGGTCAGATCCATGATGATATAGATATTAGTGTGTGATAGAAAGGAGTATTGGATAATTCTAAGGGTAAAGGTGAGCACTAGGATCGAGATCACAATCAAGTGCACTATGATCGGAATGAGGGGTGCTATGAAGGAGGAAATGGTAGAGGTTGAGGATGTCATGGTGGATTTGGGGGTCGAGGCTGTGGTAGTGGATGAGGTGAGTTTCCTTGCGGGGTGATTTACATGTGGATCTCCTGATCACTACAGGCATGAATCTCCTCAGAATATTACTTGTTATTTTTGTGGGAAGAGTCATAGTTATGAGGAATTCCCAGACCTATATGAGCATCTTAGCAAGTAGCATAAATAAGAAACAAAGGGTGTAGGGATGGTTATAATACAATGTGTTGTGGAAAATCAGTGGATGCCAAAGTTGGCACCTGACTTGAGGTATTACCATGAAGATTACTACATACATTGAAGTTACACACACCAGGAAAGCAATACAATAGAAGCATACCATCAATAAGGAGGACGTTTTACATGCAAGGTATTTGGATCCTGTACACTAGAAGGAGGTTTATTAGGAGACCATGGAGGTACTCATAAACCTTTAGGGGAAATGCAATGTTTAAAGGAGAAATAATGGAAGATGGAACAAAAGAAGGCAACAAAGATAGTCCAGTTAGATATTGATGACTTGAAGGAGGTATGCAAAATGATGCACCAGGAAAATATCACTCCATTACTAGGGACATGGCTAAAGGGAAACACTCCACACGTAGGTATTGAGAATGGACATCAGATCCTCGCATGAAAATCTTCCCCCTTATAGTTTGGATTACGATAAGGAGATCACTCGAATGTTGTTGTGGATTGATGGATCTTGAGTAATATATTGATTGACACATGTGCCGAGGTAAATGTGCTTAATTTAGATGTATGGGTATAGATGGGAAGACCTCCATTACAGCCCATCTTCCAATGTACTATTTATGGCTAGTTTATGGCTAATCGAACTAAGGACTCTCCCTTCGTAGTTTTAAAAGATGCATGCATTACTATACAAGGGGCCAAGTTCACTAGGGACTTGAGGTTTTAGCACTTGTAGAAGTAGATAGTTTCCTAGCTCTACTTGGGCACCCTTGATGCTACGAAAATAATGATGATCTACGATTTAACAAGGGATATATAAGTTTTGAGAACAAGGAGGAAAGAGTTATTATCCCTTTAATGGATAGAAAATATGTGCCTTATGTTGATCCTTTGAGTGAGGAATATTTGAACAAAATTTATGTACGCGCCATTCGGGACCCAAAAGTACTCGATCCATCTAAGGAAGGAATCTCCAAAGTGGGAAGATGCATAGTCTATTGGTGATACCAAAAGTATTGCTTGTGATAATTGGGCTCATGGAACTTATGATATGGTTGGGTGCAAAGTAAGGAGTGCATTTATCTTGAGAGAAGCAAACCTTGTTGTATTAAGAGGATAGGTAACAACTTTGTACCTCGGTACACCTGGAGAAGGAGACCTTGCACTATTCCCTGCCATGGATGGAGAAACAATGGACATACCAATTTGAAAGAAGAAATATGTTAGCATATACCCTATGTGGGACAACAAGGCATTAGTGGGTGGTTCACAGGGATAATATTGTAGAATGGAATGAAGTCAGGATTACTCTAACAACTTGGTTTTCTAGGAGCAATGTAACTAATCAAATTTGCACATATCATGGTAATCAACCTATTCAACATCACGTTCAATAGTGTGAGAGGCTATGGAAAGAGGGAAGGAAGATTTACTACCTTTGTTATGGGTGTATAAACTTTATTCCACTTTACAAGGATATGCACGTGCTTGGTATGTATATGAAGAGCTACATAGAGAGACTGGAAATTGACAGGATTTGATTGCAGGAATGGTCTAGAATTTTGACTACTTCTCTACTAAACCTCTAGTGGAAGAGGCATTAAGGGTTATAAAGTGCTTAACTATGGGAGACAATGCAAAGGTGGAAGAACTCATTCAAAATTTATTTGGTGAGAATGACTCAGGAGTGTGCTTTGATAAAGAAGAAGAGACAGATGCTATGCTACTTAAGCATGCTTGCTTTGAGAAAGAAAAAGGAAATATGGTCTACATAGTGGATGATGAGGAAGTATAATATCTGGATATAGATCATTCAGTGGGTATGTACGAGGTGTTAGAAAATGTGGATAAAAATGCGCGTGCATATCATGAACCCATGAACACATTAAAAGTGAATATTGGTACGGATGTTGAACCTAAGGAGGTAATAATTGGGGATTATTTGTTTGAATTTGAAATGGAAAAAATCATTTAGTTACTACGTGATTTTCATGACTTATTTCCTAGGGGCTACCATGAATTAAAAAGAGTGCATGAATCATTAGGATAGATGGAGATTAAGCTTAAGGAAGGTGCATGCCTGGTCAGGAAAAGACCCTATAGAATGAACCCTAACATGTGTGTAAAAGTTAAGGAAGAAATTGATAAGATGTTGAAATCTAGCATCATCAAGCCCCTAGAAGAATCAGAGTGGGTTAGCCCCATGGTCATCAATATAAAGAAAGATGGTCGGATTAGGATTTGTGTGGATTATAGGGAACTAAATGTTGCATGTGTGATTGATCCCTTTCCTACACCTTTCACAGAGGAGATATTAGAAGGTGTTGCAGGGCACAAAATCTATTCTTTTACAGATGGATTCTTTGGGTATCATTAGGTTAGGATTACACAGGAGGATCAAGAGAAAATGACTTTCACCACTGAATGGGGAAGTTTTTCATATATTATGATGCCCTTTGGTTTGAAAAATGTGCCTACTATATTTTTGCGCATAGTTGTTCAAGCATTCCAAGATTTTATTCACAACTTCTTACAGGTTTACTTGGATGATTGGATAATGTATGGACTTGTTAAGGATCATTGTGAAAATTTATGCTTAGTGTTTGAAAGATGTAGACAATTTATCATATATTTAAACATTAAGAAGTGTGTGTTTGCTACACCTTTTAGCACTTTGTTAGGGCACATCATCTGCAAGGAAGGTTTGTTAATGGATCCAACTAAGGTTGTAATTATTGTAGGATTGGAAGAGCCTACTAATTAAAGTGAGGTGCGTGGATTATTGGGTCACACTGGGTATTATAGAAAATTTATCAAAGGATATGCTAAGATTTCCACACCCTTAGAAGAGTTACTAAAGGGAAAAGGGACATTCTATTGGAGAGAACTACAATAGTGTGCATTTGAGGCATTAAAGGAGAGACTTACTACAATGCCTATTCTATGTTTTCCCTCATGGAAGAAACCATTTCATGTACATGTGGATGCCTCTAGCGCGACCATTGGCATGGTGTTAACTCATCTTGGAGAAGGTATTATAGATCATCCTATCTATTTTTCTAATATAAAGTTGACTCCTACAGAGAAAAATTATACAACTACTGAGCGCAAAGCCTTGTCAATGATCTACGCATTGCATAAATTTAGAAAATACCTGCTAGCAACACCATTTTCATTTTATACCGACCATGTGGCATTGAAATACTTGGTAAAAAGCCGATTTTAAAGGGCACATATTTGATGGGTGCTATTATTCCAAGAATTTGATTTCATAGTTGTGGTAAAACTAGGTAAAAGTAATTCTGGCCCAAACCATTTATCAACAATTTAGTCAGGGGAGGAGGTGCAGATAATTGAGATACAATGTAAGATACATAGTTTGTAAAGGTTACAACGTACACCTTCAGAATTGGAGGATATTGCTATCTTTTTATGTATAGGTATGGCGCTGGAAGGAATAAAATCCTTTAGAGAAGAAATAACTTGCAATTCATGTGAAACCTTTTATGTTAATCGGTGGTGACCTTTACAAGTTAGGTCAGTCGAGATGAAGTATTACTTCGGTGTGTACTAGAGCACGAGCACATAGATATCATGGAAGAAGCTCATGGTGATATTATAGGTGGACACTATGCAGTGATGCCACCATTGCACACAAGATTCTACTCAGCTGATTATATGGTGGGAGACCCTCTAAAAATATTGTAAAGCATATTGTAAGGCGTGGATCACGCCAACACCTTGATAAACTGGGCAAAGAGATGAAATGCCTTTAAGACATATTCCTAGTGTAGAGCCATTTGAGAAATGGATATAGAATTTGTGGGTCCTATTTTCTAGCCTGCGCAGTAGAACTGGATCACGCTACATCATCACACTTACAGATTATCTTACAAGGTGGGCGAAGCATCACCTACCAAGAATTATACAATAGGTACAACAAACGGGTTCTTATGGGAAAATGTTCTTACAAGGTATGGATGACCACTAAGCTTGACAAGTGATAGGGGTACACATTTTTTTGAATGAGACAATCATGATACTATTGGATGAATTTATGATTGTGCACCATAAGACTACACCCTATCATCCTTAGGAAAATGGGACTATTGAGGCCTTTAACAAGATTTTGAGCCAAAATTGCCAAAAATTTGTGATGTTGGAAGGAAATATTGGGATGATAAAGTTTTATCGTCATGCTTTGGGCATATATAACAACATGTACAAAGGTTGAACAAGGCCACACCCTTTCGGTTTGTGTTTGGTGTAGAAGAAATGGTTCTTCCTATGGAATTCATGTTACCTTATTTTCATATTGCAGCGTTGCTCAGCTATAAGAGGTCTAGGCATGAGAAAGAATTAGAAGAAATAATTGATAAATTGATACATTTGGATGAGAGGCCCAATTCACATTAGAGTTAGAAGCAAGAAAATAGGTAGAAGACATGGCATGAAATGCACATTAGAAACAAAAATCTTGAGATGGGACAGATGGTGCTTCTTTATGATTCTAAGTTTTGAAAATCTATAATAGGTAGGTACACATGAGAAAAACTATTACATGTGCTAGTTAAGTATGGAAAGGACATAGGACATGAAGAAAATCACTGTGGTGTGGTTATTCGATTACACATGAGAAAAAAAAACTATTACATGTGCTAGTTAAGTATGGAAAGACATTACAAGTAGAAAGTTATTGCTCTAATCAATGACCATAGATGAAGCAAGCAAAAGCTAAATTTGAGTGTTGTGAAATGGCACCAAAGTGATATTATCACTCATACCTAGTGCGATCAATTGGTGAATCATTGAGGTGCAAAGTTGTGAAACCAGATGTGGAGAAAACTATTAGGTTTCAAGCTGAAGGGCATGTAGATTCGAGATAGGGTTTGAGTTTACTAGGCACATATTCGAGCTAGGGTTTGAGTTTAATGTTAAACAAGTTGGGATTTTGTGATATAATCGAAGAAAACACCTATAAAGAAAATGAAAGGAAATAATAAGGTAGAAGTTGAAGTTGAAATTACTCCTGAGAGCAATTTTTCATAGATGCAGTACCTGGAAGGAGTAATAGTTGGACACGAGTGGGATTCCCACATCCACAGATGCAAAATAAGTGACTACAACCACCATACCACTGACAACAAGGGAGAGTTGGATACTTTGTTGAATAAGAAGACCAACAAGTGCATAATGGAGGATATGCCAGTGTATGATGACACTGGGGAAAAATTACTGAAGCAGGTAGGAGTTTATCAAGTTGTATGAGCTCCCATATTTTGGAAAATATGAACCCTTATACCAATGGCTGATGAGCCAAGTCTATGAGGAATTCTTTTATTTTCTGAACAAAGGGTTAGGATCATAGTGACCCTGGTTTCGACACTAACAAGATTGAAGGGCACAAGGGTAGAACTTGTTTGTGATTTGACCGATAAAGAAATGGTCATAGAAAAAATAAAGGAGTTGGGATATACCAAGGGTCACATAGAATGGACATTGATAAGTTAAAGAATTTTCTTGTGGTGCGTAGGAAGCCATGCATCTGCTCACCAAGTTAAATGACCAAGAGAGATGTTTATAGGTAAACACCATGTGGCTTCATATTGTAAAGAAAATGTCTTAGGGAGTAGTATACAACTTAGTAGGCTATATTACAGACACCATTGTTGAGGAAGCACACACATGAGAAAAGATAAGTTTTGGTGCTATCCTACTTTCTCTTGTGTTTTTAGAAATTGGAGTGCTCGATGAGCCAAAGAACAATATCTAGGAGTACGCCTTAGAAAATAAGTCTCTTGTGGAGAGGTTTGAAAAATATTTATATGAAGGATCAATGAGTGGGCCATTTAAGCAGAGGGTAGAAATGTGGTATGACCAACTTTTCACGTGGAGTTTGAGGAGGAGTGGCACATTCCCAAGGAGCTACCTTCAGTAATAAGTAAGGAAATATAGTTTGCGGTGTACTAAAACTTCTACATCACATGGTTTTCCATGAGGGATGGGACATGGAGCCCATGGTGTAAACTACCTTATGCCTTCACAATATGCTACTTCCAAGCCTCGTTAACATATTTACCGATGATGGGCTTCATCTGAACTTCAACACAAAAAGGTAGAATGTGACTACCACACCCTCAAGGAAGACATATGTGTATCTAGGCCAGGACTTCCTACATTGAGAGGCTCATTTCAGACATCATAAGTATGAAGCCAATAAGCTTGGCTATTGGGGATAGTGGAGCCATGCTCGTATACCTTCAACTTAAGCCTAAGCTAGAGAATAACAAGTATGTGGAGAATGATTTCATGCTCCCTAGGTCTACCTAAGGGAAAACATACAGTGGAGAATGTGTCAGCTCCAAAGCCTACAATGACTATAGAGGTAGATGAGGAGGAAGAAGAACATGAAGATAATGGAGGCTAGATCATAGAGGCTGAAGGAAGCCCACAGATAGAGTGGAGAATAAGCGTGTGGATACTCCACCTCAAGTGCAAGAAGGAGACAAGGACTTGGACGTGGAAGTAGTCCATGAAGAGTACCACTTTAAGAGGGTATTCAGAAGAACAAGGACCCAAGTGCATGGAACTCCACAGCCTATAAGAAGATCACCATGAATCTCCCCTTAGAAAGAGGCAACTGAGAAGAAGAGGAGAAAGCTAAAGTTAATGAAGAGGTGGAGGAGTCTGTAGAGAGCATGCTTGGGACCCCAGTGTAGCTAGAAGATATGGAGGAGCCTAGAGATGAGGACATGAAAGATGAAGAGGAAGGTGTGAAGGAGGTAGAAGAATTAGAGCATGAGAAACCTCATGTGCATGAAACTACTCAAGATATCAAAGGGCTAACTGTAAACCTTGGTGCTCAGGTTCCTAAGGGCCAAGAACAAAGATAAAAAGTGGAGAATACACTATGCCAAGTATGGGCTATGCTGAGGACACAAGTAAAATCATTTGCTCCCATTTTCAAAGCACAGTGGACCTGAAGGAGTTATATGGGTGGGAGTTGATGGACCCATACATGGCCACTACATGCGTAAGGAAATAACTTTCTGGTCCATGCACACTCACATGGATGAGCCAAATTTTGATGTATGTGAGGAGTCTTGTGTGTCAAGAAGAGTGAAGAAGGTACCTTAGAGTAGACACATGACTATAAATCCCACTCTCATGTCTGATGACTTGTGAACAATGCCTTGGTTAAGGTATCTATAGAGGTGGATGTGGAGGAATATCGATAAGGCTGCCACTATTAGAGCACTACTTGAAGATAACAAGGAAAAACTACATAAATAGTGCGTCTAAAAGGAGAGAAGGATCTAGAGAATAAAAATAATGAGACCTTCATCAACATGGAAGAAGAAATTGGTGACTATGTCCTAAAAGAAAGACCGCATTTGGAGTCTAAGGTTCTGAGAAGTTTCCTTAGGCTATGCATTATGTGTGCACATTAGTTGATTTGGTAAGATACTCAAAACAAAGGATTTACAAGATGAGATAAAGAAAAATCTTAGACTCAAGCTTTACAAGATGATGAAGAAAGTGATCAAGCTCAACATATGATCAAGATCAAGACTATAATAGATGATAATGAAGTTCTAAAGGAAATGAAGGATGAGACTTTAGGGTGCATAGAAATATTGGCATTAGTAAAACAAAAGTGTGAATCCCTTGCAACAACACAAAACCCACATAAGGAAAGGCTGGATGAGATTGGAAATATCATAGTGTAAAAGATGGATCTTCTAGAGGGAAGGATGTTTGCTATGGCTAATGTTGTCCTAGTATTGCAGAATGAAAAGGAAGAGATAACCTAGGATGAGTGGAAGCCATCGCCATAGACATTCTAGAGAAGAAAAGAACGCATGCATGATGACTAGAAAACAATAGAGGTTGAGATTAAAATAGAATATCCAGAGTTGATCCTCCTAGTTATAGCAGAGGGTACTCTAGAATAAAAGTATATTATTTGTATAATAACTCTTTACATTATTTTCATTCTTATTCTTTATTGTTTAGGACAATCAGAGGAACCCCATTGCGTGGCTGAAATGTAGTTTAGTGTGGGATAATGTTGAGAAAAAAATATTGTTCTAAGGACACATAGAAGATTCACGTGTGGGAAAAAGGCACATTTGAAGGTGCGGAAGGATAGGGAAGGAAATGTATGCTAGGACAAGATGATTTCAAGAATGTATCCATTTTTCATGGTTATGGGCTATTTTGGAGATAGCATGAGAGCACACAATGGGATGAAGACTTGTGCGATATGCAAATGCTATTTTGGGGATGAGTGTCTACTAAGCACCATGCATGAGTTTGGGATAATAATAGGATTACTACTACCAATTAACTATAGGAGATCTATTATTAGCGCACTTGCATGTGTGCATATTATTATAAAGGCGCATGGATATTTTCAGCATTTGACCTATTTTGGGAAGTGCGTAAGTGGTGAAGGGAAATTTCCCACCCCTATAAGTATGTATTAGTCTCAGAGAGATAGGGGTAGTCTCGTGTATGAGTTATTATAAAGTTATGCTATTATATCGATGCGCGCATGAACTTATGGTAATGTTATATGATGGAATAAGATTCTATATTTTGCGTTGTTTAATATAAAAGGGTAAATTGGGTGGATAAAGTGTTAACATGACTATAATTGGTTCTTATATAATCAATCTTGTCATAGTTATTATTCAATTCATGATTCTTTAAGATCTAGAACTGGTTATGCACTATTGAATGATTATGCTTTGTGGAATATTTGTGCTTATTATGGTTTTGAATATGCTCTATCTTCAACACGTTAACATCCTACACAAACAACTCTAAAGATGACCACGATACCTTTGCACACTTTGGGTGAGCACTTAACTTACGTTGAGTGGACGTGCCACCGCACTGGGATATTCTTGGTGGATTCTAGGTTGCATTAGTAACGACACATGATCATTTAGTATTACAAGTGATTACAAGTGATATCATAAGTTGAATTATATCTACAAAAGGCTCACTTGGTGTGTCAATATTTGTATCATAAATCACATCATTCCAATCATCGACCCAACTATCATCTATTTCTAAATGGATATGTATTGGTAACCTCATATGATCCTTGAGATTTTTCTTTATATTCTCTATATTCTCTTATGCTATGTGTAATTGGTCATGTTTGATGGGTATTTTTTCCATCTTCATTTACATAATAGTAGGATGTAATTCTATCACCAAGGTTGGCTTGTCAAAAGAGGGTATTACATTCATATCCTCTTTGTGATTATATTTTTCTTGTTAGAATAGTGTATCATTTAGTATCATAGTATTCTCATCAATTATAGGTGTTATTGCTTTAGGTACCGATTGGTGAAATAATTTTTCGCAAGGGTAAATCAGTGGTTTTCACTAACACTCACAAGACTAGGTCTATCCTTTTGGGAATGAGGAGGCTCCCATTTATTGAATACTCCACAAAACATGTGGAAAATTTCTTATATGGAATACAAGGGATGAATTTTCTTGAAAAGAGATAAAGGGGAGATATGAGATTAGGGAGAGGGATAAGGTTGTACATAGGCACTTGAAAATTTCACAAACATTAATAAGATCAATTACACATTCAATAAGAAGAGAAATAATAATGTAAGAAATACTAAGATTAATAAATCAAAGACACAAAGTTCTATTGATTTATCCCTCAAAGACACTAAGTTCTTTCTTGGTTGTTTAAGATTACAAATCTTGCATGGTTAGAAAGTAGAAAGTAGAAGAACACGAGATAAGGAGATAGAAGAAAGTATCTTATTTCTTCTAGTAGTAGGAGAAAAAAATATAACCCTTTGTAATGGAGAAGCCACCCCAATATATAGCTTATTATGTGTCTCTTCTTCTCCCCCAAGTCAATTTTCATATTCCAATCACTTTTGACCTTTCATATTCCCATAGGAATAAAAAATAATTTATTTTATTATTTATGAAAAGGAACTTTTATAATGAAAAATACAAAGGTCATTTAAGTGAATAAGATGAAATAGCCAAAAAGTGCATTCCCAATGAAGATATAAAATGTTGAGAGAGAAGGAAGAAGAGAGAAGAAGAGAAAAGTGACCAATCAAGACGAAGAAACCTTTGATGATGAAGATCTTACTTTCAATCAATCACACAAGATATAAAAATTACATAACAAAATATTTATGTGAAAATCCTTTTGGGAGAAAACCACAGAAAAAGAATCTTGGAGCTATCTCAAATCTAACCCAAAAGGTCTCAATATACATTTGTAGGCACAAACCTACTTGAGAAAATCTCAATCATCGAGCACCAACTCGTAGGAAGTGTACAAAATTTGCATCCTAGAAAGCCTTGATCTAGATTTTGCATGTTCGGAATGCTCACCAAGTGTTTGCATTCTAGAAAGCCCTAGATTTTTCATGTTTTGTTCCCCTTTCCCTACCCTTTTTTACAATTTGTCTTTAAGTTATGGAACCACCACCCTACCTAGGTGGTGGTCCCGTGACCACCACCAGGATAGGGTGGTCAGTAACCGCCCCCCGTGGGTGGTGGTGGTCTGTGCGCATTTTTTATAACATTATGATGATTTGTCAAATGTAAAAATTCAAATTTCACCCGCATTCCTCAACCACTAAAGCTTGCATTTATGTTTTGGCCACCCAGTAAATAGTGTTTTCCCTTTGTTTATATTAGAAGAGTTTAATTTGGATTTACCTTCTGGTAAATGCAAATGCTATAAATACCCAACTTGCTTTCAAACAAATGGCCCCTCTCCTTCTGTGTTTGATTATTTAGTTTGTTTGAAGTTCTTGCATGAGTTTCAATAGTTTTATATTTTGCATGAATTATCAGTCTCTCCTTTCTACTTTAGAGGTCATTTGATCTTCTTCCTTTCATTTTGCTTCATTTTTGTCTCATACAATCAATTTAGCATAAGGTAGTTTCATTTTTAGATTAGAATCCATCTTAGAGTTGCAGGTTTTTTTTGTCACAAGAGATAGATCCTAAAATTCTCAGCGTATTTGTGTTGTATCCCGTAATAAATCCTGCTAGGAATTGCATAGTCAAGCTCTATTCACTTGCACTATCCCTCTCTTACTTGCATTGTATTTGGTTTATATCCAAAGCTGCCATTGTTTGAGTATCTTCTTTTGCTGATGCTATCACACTCACACTTTTCTGGATTCACAAGAACATGAAGGAATGAGGAGATCACACTGAGGGGACAAGTCATGACACAACTAGATTTACCACTATTCTGTAAACTCCAAGGTTTGAGCTATCAAAGTTGTAGTTACAATATATCAAATAGAGTAGCAAATTATTTCATTTTAGTTAAAGCTCACTTTTGATATTGCTAGGAAGCTATGGGGAATGATAGTTTCTGAGAAACTATGATTCATTCCTCACTTCTGAGGTAGGATGGAAGTCTTTCGATTAAACTAGTTAGTTATTTAAATATTTAGGATAAATTCACAACTACACAGTGCAAATAGCTATACCAAGCTACCTTGCTTGTTTTAATTCTATTATTAGATTAATTGTCCATTTTCTGAATATATTAGAATAGCTACTCTTTTAATTTCATTCAAATATGCATCATTGAAAATACAAAAATAAGAGAAATATAAGCATAGTGTAGATATAGCTTTCATGGTTAATTTTCTCATTTCAGTTAAGTTATCTTTTGCATGACAATTACGGGACCCAGAGAGCCTAGGGAATACGTATTCGAACCGGTAGTATCTCAGCCAAATCTCTTCACAACATTAATAGATATAGATCAAGGGCTTAGGATTCAGGTCTTTCAAATGACAACAAATCAACAAGTAATTAGTGAACAATTGAGACAACTGAATATTGAAGATGACAAAGCATACACATTTTGGTCAAGTCAACCCAACTATAGATTGCCTTGATAGGATATCCACATGACCATACAAGAACCTAAAAAGAAAAAATATTTGGTTGTGATCCATTAGTTCCCAGACTGTAGATGCAGAGACCTTCTCATCGACATAGATACATGGTTGTGTATACAATTTTCCAGAACACCCGTAAGGTATTCTGAGAAAATCACACAACTCCTGGTACTAAACATAGAAGCTAAAAAGGCTTATGACCATTGGATAGTGGAAGAAGAGATTGATTCTTCACATGACCATAACAGGTCCACAACAACCATGAACTCATGGTTGTGATCCCCAAGTCCCACAACCCAATGGGCTGCAAGTCAGTTAAGTATTGACACCGGTTTATGAACATTGGTATTTAGATCCTCACCACTCCCGCCAGATATCATAACGCAATTTTTTCGTATTAAACATAGAAGCCAATCAATCCAACATTTTTTGGGCTAGACTAGAAAACCATCCATAGTTTCTACAAATCCACTACACCTCTCATTACCATTTTCCATGACCTTGTCTGGAAATATACACAAAGCACCTATATGTCATTTTCCACGTATCCAACAGCCAATAGATAGGATCTCGATAGAGCTCAGACATTGATTGGAGCCTCCGAGCAGCTATTATATCTAAATGGTCCATTACACCAATTCAGGTTAGGAGAGATTTCTTTGCCTTAGATTCACAGATTCCATTATTGCGTGTTGAGGATATAAGATTGCCCAACTAGTTTTTCTGTATCCACATATATTCCATTTCCACCAACTATCTCAGCATGACCTCGGGAGGTCGGGTATGAAGAAGAGCTACTTGTAGATTCTCATGCTCGCATGTCACTTTTCTATCATACAAAATTGGTGAACCCGATGTGAAACAAACAATTATTCCCCTTTTATTTTTCATTTCTTTCATCCATCTTTCTCTTTCCCATTATTCTGCGGGTATTTATATACCCCCCAAATATGTCAGATACGACGCATATGGAAGACCTCTCTCAAGTCTCGAAGCATTATGGTCAAACAAATAGACAACCATCACCCTCACTTTCTGCATGGGCTGACAACTATTCAAGTAATTACTTATCATCACAAAATCCTCCAAAGAACTAGCTCTAGTTCTTCATTCCGAATTGAGGAGTTGGATCAACTCACACAAACGTAATAACCAGAGCCCTTAGGCTCTAACAATATGATGTTTACTGGAGAGTCCACTTCATCTCCTCAGGTTTTGTTTAGACCAAAATTAGTAGATAGTCAGATCCACTCCCATTTTTGGATGAGGAGTATTTAGCATGCTATGCTAGAAGTGAACAATGCTTCCAAAACATGTACCCACCTATAGGGAGTTTGCAAACACAACCCGATACCCTACTCCAAGAAAACACCCCCATTCCTCCACCTATGGGAAATACTCTCGATGAAGCTTGGTAGGGTAATGATCAATTCATAGCAGGGTATCATACCCCTTTACAACCTCAAGGTGTACAACAATCACCATTAAGAAAAACATTGTGTCTTCACCAATCGAGGTCATCTCAGCCTTAGTTGAGAAAGGTTAGAGGATTGGAACTTGCTCAAGAAAATCAAAATTCATATTTTGGGAAAGCAAGAATCCCCAACCCTCCACATCATCCCAACCAAGTTGACCTCCTTACAGGAATAGGCACGTTAGGTATGCCTCCTCAACATTCGTATAACTATCACAACAAACACCAACTAGGACCACATTTTCAAATGCTCCAGTTGAAAATATGATACCTCCCGACTTAGCACCAAACAACCCATACTAGAGCAATGCTCCTCCCTACTTAAACATTTATTCAAAATCACCACAGGGAGACATGTTCTCTTCTCCCGGGATGTTCACTCAACCACAAGGATTTCCTTATGTCCCTACAAATACATATGCTATGCCATATCAACAACCCATTCCACCTCCACCCCCTCAACAGGCACCATCGATGGTCAAAGCCTATGCGGTAGGGACTTACTCAGAATATTTAAAAGATCCCCTAGACTTCACCATATGAAATTTCATGCTTCCAAGACCTCTTCCCGATTTACCCAAATACAAAGGGGAGGGAGATCCAAATGCACATATCAAGGCCTATGCCATGGCCATTCGAGAATTACTCCCTTGGGATGGGGTTGTTGCTAAGATATTCCCTAAAACCTTAGAGGGTATTTCCCTTGATTGGTATTACAGAATACCTAAAGCCTCGATACACTCATTCAAACAACTTGTGTCAGAGTTTATCAAAGCTTTTGATATGAACAAATTATTAAGAATAGGAATCAGGGAATTCTTACATATTAAACAAGAGCATAATGAATCCACTACTCATTTTATTCAAAGATGGCATATGGTTCTCTACTCATTAACAAGTGCTCCAAACATGGATCAGATGGAACTATGTGATTTATTCCTTCATTCCCTCAATAGAGAGATAAAGGAAGAAGTCAGAAGTTCCCACTAAGAACTTATGATGAAGTACTCAAGAGTGCTCTCCGAATAGATCAAAGTGGCAATAGATAGTGGTCGTAAGACATATGGAACAAATGGGAAATTAATCACTCCCAATCAAAACACTATGACCTATCCTAATGCCAGAGAATACCAATCAAGGACCCAAAATCCTTAACAAAAACCGTGGGGTAACAATAGATGGAGTAACTGACCAAGTTAAAAGGAAAATGTTGTAAACATTTCACCACCCATTAACAATCAGTGAAATAACAACTTTACTCCAACAATCAATGTGGTGGATTTTAATCATCCATCACGACAACAACAACAACAAACAATGGAAAATCCAAACACAAGGTCCAAATCAAAACCCAATTGGATATCAGAGTCAAAACCAAAGGCAACAACCTCAAAATTTTAACTCTAACAACCAACAACCTTATCAGAATTTTGGACCACAAGCAGGTTTCAAATCAACAACCTCAAACTATAATCCCAATTTGTATTGTGGTTTCCACAAGATTCAAGGCCATGATACTAGGACTTGCCGTGACTACAATAAATTCATGCAGCATTTTCCAGAAGACCAAAGACAACTCTTTATAGATATGTTCTTAGAAAATTCTATAGTACCCATGCAAACACTTACACAGGGGTAGTCTCCCCTCAAAATGCACCCCTCAAGATCTTTAACGATCCACTCCCAAATCATTCTAACAATAACAAGTTAGATCAAGAGGAATGAACAAGGGTGTTATGATAGGAAATAATGATCATGAAGCTTCAACTTCATTAAATCCACTGGTCGCACCCCAATTAGGAACTCGACCACAAACCAAGATAGTTGGCCTGGTAGAGTTAGACACTGAGCTACCCGTAGAAACCATAACAAGAACATGAGATTATTCTTCTCAACCAGTTCCAAGTTATCCATTAGAACTAGACAACATTCAACAAACATTGGTAAAACCCATAGGCGCTTATGATTTAATTAATGACTTAACAAAGACCTTCTCTCACATTTCCTTCTTGGATTTGTTAAAGAACTCTCCCACCCATAGGGCTCTCTCTTAGAAGGATTAGGCCTTGGTCATTTAATTAACATCACTCCTCCTCTAAAAATGCAAGTAAACCATGTAGAATTTGATGTCTACCCTCGAGGGCAGATAGATAGGGATACTGAGTTTATATTTGATATAAGAAAAATGCCAACATAGACATTGAACTTGCGTAAAGAGGTGACCCAACTCTACATTTATAAGTATGTATTTACAATAATTATGTTAAACACGTAATGATTAATGATGGGGCAGCAATTAACATAGTCCCCTTTGCTTTTCTTCAAAAGCTAGGATATGGAGAAACAAATTGTTCCACAACACGAAATACGCTAAGAGGTTATGATAGCCTCAAAGCCACTTCAATTGGAACCATAGTTTTACCAGTCACCTTAGGACCCAAGACGGTCCTCACCGAATTTTATATTATAGATTGGGAAACCAACTATAATATGATCCTCTAAATCGACTATGGATACACCGCATGAAGGAAATCCCTTCCACGCTAATGGAAGAAATAAGATTTTTGCATCTAGGGAAAATATTTGTGGCACAAGGTGACCCAAAACCATTTGATATACACCTAGCAGACTTGAAGAAGAGAGACATTCACTCGAGTTTGAAATCCCAAAAATCAACTTAACAAACCAATTAATTCAAAACTAAAGAAGAGAAATTATACCACATAACACAATTAGAAATTACAAATCTAGTCGAGGGCATTCAAACACTTAAAAAAATGAGACTAACATCATGAAACCAAAATGGTATCATTAGGGACTACAAAAAATTGTTAATTACTAGAAAGATCTACCCATTCTCCTACCATTTGATTCACAATGGGTATGGGATACACCTAGGAATTGTTCCCTTCCATGGGAAGAAGTTTGTATGGTAGAAGGATATTAACAAAAAACACAAAGAATATCCCAACATCCATTTTTGCCATAAATATTGGACTCTCCATTTTGATGGAGGTAGATGTCATTTTGGGATTTGAGTGTGATCTTTACTTCTCCCGAGGGAAAGATCCTACCTTTTTCCTTTAAGTTAAACTTTGAGTGTACAAAAACAATGGGGCTGAGTTCAAAGCCCTTCTCCTTGGCCTCATCATAGCCAAAAGGATGGGCGTTGATAACATTAGAGTGCTAGGAATGCAACTAGTTGCTAAAACCAAGTCTCGAGGTAATGACATACATAGATTGAGCATGACTTATTCATAAAATGGTGGATTGGATCTACAAAGGATTGACTTCATATCAATCAAAGGCGAGAGAAGAACCTTCTCCAGATTCAATATCACCTCAAAAGTACTTCTCATTTCATTCTCCACGATTGATTGAAAACAAAAGTGTCATGGTATCACTTTGGAGAAACGTATTTGTGTGACAGAGGAAAGCTTTTGGGTTACATTATATCCTCATGAGGGATTGATGTCGATCCACCAAAATCTAGGTTGTTCTTGAAATGATTCCACCATTAGATGAGTCTGGTATCAGATCATTTCTTGGGAAACTAGGTGTAATTCAAAGGTTCATTCTAGACTTAAGTTTTTTTATTCATCCAATCAACAATTTATTAAAGAAATATTATAGCATTGATTGGATAAAAGAATGTAATGAGGCCTTTGAAGTAGTTAAATGCAATTCTTATTGTCTCCTCCCACATTAATGCCTCCTAGACTAGATCATCCTTTGATCCTATATTCATGAGCTATTGATGTCTCCCTAGCCTACATGTTGGCTCAAGAAGACAATGATAAATGAGAACGTGCAGTCTATTTCATTAGCCAGACGTTGCTTGATTATAAAAATTTATACATAGGTAGAAAGAGAATGCCTTGCCATAGTATTTGTAATGAAACGTTTAAGACATTACATGTTAAACTAAGAAACAAGGGTCATTGTAAAGATAGATCACTTATAAACATTCCTCACGTAAGGGTCTTTATCTAAAAAAGCTAGACAATTTATAACCTTAATGGGTGAATTCGAATTAACATTTGTAAACTAGAAATTTGTTAAGGGACAAATCATTGCAGACTAGTTAGCTGACAATCCATTAGATGGAGGTGATCTAGTAAATCTAGATTTTCCCGATGAGTGCATATACTTTGTCAAAACTAGACCCCCATCTCTACATGCCCTTGGTACACTGACATTGTCAATTTTATCATGGACCATACATACCCAGAAGGTGCCACATCACAACAAAGAAGGTGGTTACGCATTATCGCTAAATATGTTATCTTAGAACAAGTTCTCTATCGTAAAGCCTTTGATGGAATGCTTTTAAGATGCGTTGACACTGAAGAATCCAAAAATATTCTGTATGAATCCCATAGTGGGATATGTGGAGGCCACTTTGGTGGTCACACCACTACCCAAAAAATACATCGGATGGGCTATTTTTGGCCCACTCTAGAACATGACACAATAGAGTTTGTGTGTAAGTGCCATAAATGCCAAGAATTCTCCCATGAGATTCACATGCCAACACAGGCTCTGCAACCAATCACAACCCCATGGCCCTTTTCCATGTGGGGCCTAGATTTGATAGGGAAATTCTCCCCCTCATCAATAGATGGCCACAATTTTATAATCACGGCCACAAAATATTTTACCAAATGGGTAGAGGCCATGCCTCTCACCACCGTACCAGGTTCTGTAATTGCTAAGTTTATTTTAAATCAAATCATTTGTAAGTATGGTGTCCCACAAGTCATTATCTCAGATAATGGCACATCCTTTAAGAATGATGAGGTTCATGATTATGTAGTAAATTCAAGATAAACCATCATACGACCTCTCTTTATTACCCTCAAGCCAATGGACAAGATGAAGCCACAAACAAACATTAAAGCTATTCTCCTCAAAATAGTTAAGGAGAATAAACAGGATTGGAATTTAAAATTATACCCGACCTTGTGGGCCCATTGAACCTCAATAAGAACACCAATGGGGGAAACCCCTTTCTCATTAGTATTGGGGTAGAAGTAGTTCTCCCACTTGAGGTCGAAATACCCAGCCTCCGCATCTCATTACAAGGGATTTTGGGAGAAGAAGCCTATAGAGAGGCATGCCTCTCTCAACTAGAAAGCCTTGATGAGGCTAGGATAAACACCGAACAAAGGCATAGAGCCTATGCAAACCAGAATGGATGTGCCGGAAATATAACAAAAAGGTCTACATGAATGAGAAATATATGAGGGAGATCTAGTTCTAAGACTAGACAACCAGATTGATAAGAAAACCAGCGAAGGAAGGAAATTCGCCCAAGTGGTTGGGTCCATACCGAGTCATGAAAGACTATGGAAATGGTGCATATCTCTTATGTACATGCTAGAAGGTGAGGAGTTCAATGAAATAGTCAATTCCTTGCATCTTAAACGGTTTTACGTATAAGGCATCAACATCACCATTTGTATATTATATCTACCTACATTGCATTAGTCACTTAGTTGTTTCATTTTGTTCACTCGTTTCGTAACTATTGTGGTCAAGGAACTTATTCTTAAGAAATTCATTACAAGCTTCTGAAAATATTGGAAAAAGCATTCAAAATCATATCTCTTCAGTTTTCATAATATCATCAAATGGTTCCAAAATCATTTCATCAATTCGATAGATAAAGTCTTGACAAAAACCATACCAAGACTGCATACTTGGTCATACTCATTCTTTTCTACTTGGTTAAGTTGTTCTTACCTACAATCTATTCTAGAAGCTTCTTGGTGTCACATCTATCCTTCTTACATCTCTTTGAAACAAGGATACTCCAAAGTCACAAATCAGAAATGTCAAGTTAAATCAAAATGCTAAACCAAATAGAATATTTTATTTTTACACACTTCTTTGCCCCACCAACCTTTGGTGATGAGCCCACATCTCTTACTAGTGATGTGAGGTTGAGAAAGGAAAGAAGTGCCCTTACTCACCTATGTCCTGCCTTTGGTGATGAGCCCATGCTTCCTACCAGAAGCATGAGACAAGGTGTAGGGGGTCCATTCATGTAAATTAGTGAATATTAATATTTTAAAGCAAAGTGTTAAGTGAAACTAAATATCCAAATTCCAAAGAGATCAAATCCTTAAAACCAGATTTTGTCGACCAAGTTTCCATCCATGGATCTAAGTCTAGATAAACTAGAAAATAAGATGCATTCTGAACTATGTAGTAGTTTCGAGTAAGAGTAAGTACGCAAGTCTGAATTTGATTTTATCAATAACCTTGTCTTTCTTTCATCATTTCCATTCAGTCAAACTCATACAAATTGTGCCCTTCCAACTCTTGGTGATGAGTCCTCGCATCTTACTAGTTGCATGGAGTTAGGAATGGGGCAAGTTCATCTCGTTATCACTACTATATTCATCACACGTTTTCAAAAAAAATAAGAAGCAATGAACATTACCAAAGAAGCCAAAAGTTTAGTACTACAATATGTTTACATCATCACATATCAACATTACAAAAACAAATAAAAAGAGAAACATTATGTTCAACATTTGTTATCATTTTTATCCATTACATACATTCTAAAAAGCATATAAAAAAAAATATTCTAAAAACATCTAGTATACACATGGGAAATGAATCACAAAATTCTAGATACAAGAAGATCTAGATCCAAAAAGATATATATATATATATATATATATATATATATATATATATATGAATCATGTTTTATATACAATTCCATCATGCACTAGGCATGGTCAAAATGCTCAATGAGCCGGAAAATACAAAAACACTCGTATAAACATCCGACCAAAAATCACTACAAAAGGACACCATGATCTCTCAATCCCTGTGGGATCCCTCAAATGGTGCATGACCATGTCTAGGAATCCTACTGTGATGACACTCTAAATGAACTAAGGGCTCATGATCATGGCCAGTAGCTGTGGTCTCACTATGAGAGTGACTCCTCCTCATCAAGCGCTCAAGTGGTCCTATATATAGCTAACTTAGTACGAAGGGAGGTCATGATCTTTTTGCCTTCTAGATAGGGGAAAAGACATCAGTATGTCGGCCAGCTGTTGAAGGCTCTCCAACATCCTCAATAAGCTTGGATCGAGTACCCTCTGAAGGGAGCATAGAGTGTCCATGCACACCTGGTGAATCAAGTCTCGCCATCCCATAAGTGCTCATGCAAATAAAAAAGTATAAATAAACAAGTTAGAAAATTGTCCAAGATAAGGTCAAAAAAAAAAAATGAAACAACAAAAGGAAATATCAACTAAACAATTCTAACTAAAACAAAATTGAGAAAAGTAGTAGTAACTCACTCGGATCTCTAGGCCTCCAAGTGGGATCTCTAGGATCTATGCCTGCCACTATGCTTTCATGACTATGGAACCTCCCCCAAATCTAGAAAGAAATGACATCCTACTACGGACTCATCATCTCCCCAAATGTCCTAAGAAGGAAACTCCTCTGAGATTAGGGTCACCTTCTCTGCACTCTCCTCCGCCCTCTCGGCCCTCAAGATATCTTGAGTGTCATGCCACTCAGAGTCACTATAATCCCCGACCATCCCACCTGTCTCACCTCCCTCCATCGCCTCCTACATCTCCTCTCCTGTGAACTCCTTAGAGTCTGATTCCACATCAATGGGCTCATCTCCTCTCCACTATGAGTAGGACCAGCTCTAATCTGAAGTAAAGGTGCTCGAGGAGCACCGGCTACCCCTCAGGCATGAACCACCCACCTAGCTGTAATGGGAACTCCAAGAGTGATCGTGGTCCAACCTCGGCCTCTAGGACCTCCCCTGGCCTCATGAACAGACTTGTATACTAGCCCCACTGGAGGAAACATATCAATATAGGGGAGGCCAAACTACTTATGGTACTCTGTCAAAGGGGTGGATCTCCAACTTCCGATCCTATCTATCAGCTGACTAGTAGTATAATAGGTGATCAATGTGTGTGTCTCCTCTCCCCATAACCCTGCCATGGCCTAATAAGGAGTGGCCTCCATGTCCGTAATAGTCAAAGAAGCCACTGGCTGGTGTGGCATCCTAAGTATGTCATCCCTATCCACCTCACTACCCTGATAGCCCCAAGATCCTCTACCTATACACCTCTCCCATAGGGAATGATGCGCTCATACACCCAACTCATGACTAGAGTAGGGTGACTCAATGATTGCCCTGTAATCTGACCACCCTATACAAATCATGATAGGTGGTCCCAAGATGTCTCTCCCAAGTGTAAACATGGCCATGTGCCTCAATCTATGTAATGATAGGAGCCCAGTAGTATAAAAGAGTATCCCCTCCCTTGTCCCCAATCAACCGTGAGGCCAAGATACCCATAATAGCCTGGCGGAGCATAGGGATATCTAGAACCAACAATAGAACGGACCTTCACCCCCTTCTTCGAGCCCATGGAGACAACAACATCTCCCATATAGGTGGCCCACTAAACCATCTGAGATCTAGATATCTTGTTGTCCCATCACCCCCAATATATGTGATAAATGGCCTCTAGAGGTGATGGTCCACTCACCCCTAACTGGCGATGAAATCGGAAAGTGTTACAATCTACATCCCAATATGAAAATAAGTCCCACAATATGTGACTAGCAGGTGCAACATGAGGGACCTGTGTAATCCTCCAAATGCCAGCCCTCTGTAGAGTATCTCACTCTACCTGAGTAAGTTCCTCTAGCACTACAGGGAGCCAATCACACTCCCTCTCTCTGCTCCATCTAATGTACTCTCCTTCTTCTGCATCCACCCAAAATAGAGAAAAAGAGTAAGTTAGTAACATAATCCAACTAGAAAAATTATCAAGAACATATAAAAATGTCAAAAATGCAAAGATAATTAAAAATCACATCTTTTTGCATTCTATCCAAAACCACCACCATGTGTAGAGCGACAGTTTCCTAACCACCACCTTCTGAGGTGGTGGTCTTGTAACCACCGCCTTATGAAGTGACGGTCTCATCGCCATGCCATCATAGGGTGGCGGTCCCATGACCGCCACTCTGTGTAGGGCAGCGGTCTGTCCCGAATTGCCAAATGGCTCGAAAGCCCTAAAAACACTTAAAAAAGAAAAAAAATGCACCATTTTAACTAAAATAAAGACCTACCCTATAGGCACCCCCTAGAGACTCATTTAAAACTAACATTTTCAAAAATAATCCCCCCAAGACCAAGATTTTAACATTTCTATATTTTAGGTTTAAAAATGATAAATTGAGGAGAACTAACCTGAGACTTTGTGGGTCGATATCCTACTCTCGGAGGCATGATCACGATCTCACAACGAACATTTTGACTGCACTCTCGTTGAAAATGGTCACCGTGGGTCCCAGAGCTCAAAAACCACCAAATCGACATACGTAAATGAATAGTAAAATGAGTTCATTTTACATATATATAGTATTCTAATTTTTTTTTTAGTTTTCTTATGTGAAGTTGAGAGTCTTGTGTGAGGTAAGTTCTTATCCCCGTGTAAATGGTAAGTCCTCATTTCATATTAATTTAGTATTTATTTTTTGATTTATTTTATCTATCTGCACTTGAGTCCTCTTTTCATTTTGTAGATAGTGGGAATTTGGATAACGACATTTCAACACATGGGTGTGTTAGGTATAGCTTCTAACTCCCCATTTTGGGACCGCCATACTCGGACCCACCGTTTTATGTCTCTTCATGGTTAAAACGCTTCTTTGAGGGGGCAATATGTACATACCCAAAAATGTAGGTACTTTACTACCGAGAAAGAGGTTACGAAAACCCCAATGATGATTCGATCTCTTCACAAGGTGTTCAGAATCCAGAAAACCTCTCTAAGTGTACATTTTCATCATAGAAAGCCTTATCTAGATTTTTCTTGTTTTGTTCTAACCTCTGCCCCCTTTTTTCTTGCATTTTGTCTTTGAGTTACGGAACCACCGCCCTGCCTAGGCGGTAATCCCATGACCACCGCCGGGACAAGGTGGTGGTCTCATAACGCACCCCCTATGCATAGGGTGGTGGCCATGTGTGCATGTTTTCCATAACATTCCAATAATTTTGTCAAATGTAAAAATTCAAATTTCTACCCGCATTCCTTAACCACTAAAGCTTGAATTTATGTTTTGGCCACCAAGTAAATAGTGTTTTCCTTTGCTTATATTAGAAGAGTTTAATTTGGATTTACCCTCTAGTAAATGCAAATGCTATAAATACTCAACTTGATTTTCAAACAAATGGCCTCTCTCCGTGTTTGATTATTTAGTTGTTTTGAATTTCTTGCATGAGTTTCAATAGTTTATCTTACATGGGATGGATATAATTCACTTGTTGCTATCATAACTTAATATCATGATGTATCTCTTTTATATATGATCTATTATCATTTTGGTAAACCTCACTTTTGATATTGCTGATGGCCATAGCATAGAATAGTATAAATAGGGGTTATAGGTAGTGGATGATCATTATGTTGAGTATTTGAGTCTTATTATATGTTCTGGAGGTTCCCCCTCGAAGTGGCCAAGCTATTATACTTTCATATTGAGAGAATTTATCTACAATATTGTGTTATTTGGTGTTCTATTGCTGGTGATAATCATAATTAATCAAGTAATTTCATTACAAGTGGTATCAGAGCTTGATCTCGGCCAGGATGACGTCAAACCCTAATTCTGAAGGTTGGCTATATCTCAAGATTGGTAGTGAATTTTTCTACAATTTTTTTTTGTGGTGAGGTGAAATAAGTCAAGTAAGCTTCTCTCCAAATTTCAATAAGTTTTGACTTGTTTTGCAAAAGTTATTACGGTTCTATATTTATTCATAATTTGGCTCCCTAGGGCGTAATTTTTGGAAAATTTTCAAATTTCTTATATTTTCGGAAACCCCTCCAAAAAATAGCTAGGGTTTCTGTTTTATAAATTCCTATATTCGGCCAAAAAAATTATGAAACCCTAAACCCTAAAATTCTGCCCTATTAAGTCTACCCCTAGGCCCACATCCTTCGTCATGGCTGGTAGATCTACCCGAGGCCAAGGAAAAGGACAAGAAACTCCAGGAATGACCCCAAATAAGGAAGATATGGCTTTAGATTCTACTGGTTTGGGAGTATCTGAGGTGGTCATCCAACTTCAAGAAAGGGTAAACAATATGGTGAGTAAGGATGACCTTAATGTTGAGCTTCATCAACTGAAAGGTAGCCTTAGGAGTGAGATTCAAAAGGATTTTCATGCAATGCAAGCAGGAGTTGTTGAATGCTATTTCTAATACAACTTCCAATGCTAGTCATATGGGTTCTACTAGAAATGGTCACACATAGATCCAAATCACTCAAATCAGGGAGGATCCTTTAATCATTCAAGTGGATCTTCTCACCAATGGAGGGGCATGATTCCAAAAGTTGAAATGTGTAAATTTGATGGAAAGGATCCACTCAATTGGATTACCCAAATGGAAAATTTCTTTGATCTCCATCAGATCCCAGGAGGACAAAAGGTAATTGTGGCATCCTTATACCTAGAACCTGATCAATTTGTTTGGTATCGTTGGTTATGTGCTCAAAGGTAGAAGAATGGCCTAAATGTCACCTAGACAAAGTGTTCACTGAAGAGCTTCAATTACACTATAGTTCTAGTGTTTTTGAGAATTACTTCAGCCAATTAGCAAAGTTACGCCAAACTGGTTCAGTTAAGGAGTATGTCCATCAATTCCAAACTTTTGTCCTTACGTGTGGAGGATATTACAGAAGAGTATTTGAATGACCTATTTCTTGGGGTCTTAAGGACCACATTGAGCATGAGGTACACATGTTTAACCCACTCAAGGTTTTGATTCTATTATCATGGCACGTCGAGTAGAGGAAAAATTTCTTTCCAGTAGAAGGAAGACCTTTTCTAGCATAAAAGATCGTAACACCTTGTCTCCTTCTTACCCTCGGCCAATTGGTTGACACCTCAACAAATTGAAGAAAAAAGAGCCAAAGGGTTATGCTTTAACTGTGATAGAAAATATGGACCAAATCATAAATGTTCTGAGAAAAAATTGTTCTACATTGAAGGATCTGGTGATGAGGAAGAATATGAGGCAACATCAACAAGAGGAAGTGGAAAAATTAGAGGAAGAATCTAGAGATCCTCAGCCCACTATTTCATGCCATGCTCTATCAGGTATTAGTACTCCACAAACCCTTCAAGTTGTGGGTTATCTTAAGAAGTAGAAGGTAACAATCTTGATTGATTCAGGGAGCACACATAATTTCATCAATCATAAGTTGGCAACAAGACTAAATTGTTTCATCTACCCAACACCTGAATTTCAAGTAATGATTGTAGATGGTGGCACAGTCCAATGTTTAGGTAAATGCCATAAAGTCAAAATCATGATGGGTGATTACACATTGGAATCTATGATGTTTTCTATTCCCATGGGTGGAGCTGATATTGTCTTAGGTGTTCAGTGGCTCACTACCTTGGGCACCATAGAGATAAATTTCCAGGAATTGTTCATGCGCTTTCATTCTGAGGGTAAAAAATTTGAACTTCGAGGTCTACAAGCTAAAGATCCTCTAGTGGTGAGTTCTCACCAAATGTAGAAGATTCTTAAAAAGGGGTCTGAAGGTTTTGTAGCATGATTATTCTCTATAGAAGTCCAACCGCAAATGAAGGTATTGCATCCTGATCTTCAAAAGGTTATTAATCAACATGTAGTTGTCTTCAAGGAACCAAGAGGATTGCCACCTGAAAGAGAGCATGATCATGCTATTCAGTTGATTCCAGGAAGCCAACCCCCAACATTAGGCCTTATAGATATCCATATGTGCAAAAGAGTGAGATCGAGAAGATGGTGGAGGAAATGTTGGAAATGGGTATTATTCATCATAGTCAAAGTGCCTATTCTGCTCCCGTGGTGATGGTGTCGCAAGGATGGAAGATGGCACATGTGTCCAGATTACAGAGAGCTTAACAAGTTCACTATCAAAGATAAGTTTCCTATTCCCATCATTGATGATTTATTAGATGAGTTGCATGGTGCCATTTATTTTACAAAACTAGATCTGTGTTCTGGGTATCACCAAATTAGAGTCAAGCAAGAAGATATTCATAAGACAACTTTTAGAACTCATCAAGGCCATTATGAATTCCTAGTGATGCCATTTGGCCTTACCAATGCTCCCTCCACATTCCAAAGCTTGATGAATTCAAGTATTTAGACCATTCCTAAGAAATTTTGTCTTAGTATTTTTGATGATATACTCATCTACAACAAATCATGGGAGAAACACTTACATCACGTCAATATTGTCTTAGAAGTCTTAGAGAAACATCAACTTTATGCCAAGCCTTCAAAGTGTTCTTTTGGGGTACAGGAAGTGGAATACTTGGGCCATATTGTTTCTCATGAAGGTGTTAAGGTGGACCCTCACAAGATCCAGGCCATGGTGGAATGGGAAACCCCAAGAACCCTCAAACAATTACGAGGTTTCTTAGGTCTCACAGGGTATTATCATAGATTTGTCAAAAACTATGGTAGTATAGTAGCACCACTCACAAAATTATGAAGAAGGACTCCTTTCAGTGGAATGAGGAAGCATCTAGGGCATTTGAAAAATTGAAGGTAGCTATGTGCACCACTCCAGTATTGGCAACCCCAGATTTCTCCAAAACTTTTGTAGTTGAGTGTGATGCTTCAGAAATGGAATTGGAGTAGTACTAATGCAAGAAGGACACCCCATTGCTTTTGAGAGCTGACAACTAAAAGGAAAGAATTTGTTAAAACCCACATATGAAAAGGAAATGATGGCAATACTACATGCAGTCAAACAATGGAGACCATACTTGATGGGTAGACATTTTAAGGTAAAAACTGATCATGATAGTTTGAAATATTTCTTAGAACAACGTCTATCTTCAGAAGAACAACAAAAATGGGTCACTAAGATGTTGGGATATGACTTTGAGATTGTTTATAAGAAAGGAAAGGAAAATTTGGTCGTTGATGCTCTGTCTAGGAGGGATGAGTCCGCCAAGAAGCATTGTTATGTGCCATCTCTATACTACATGCAGATTGGGTAGATCAAGCATGAGAAGAATGGAAGAAAGATGCAACCACACATACTCTCATTCAAAATCTCCAGGAAGATCCATCCATATCAGATCAATTTATATGGAAGGGGGATACATTGTGGTACAAAGATCGGTTATATCTATGTAAGAACTCTACACTTAAACACCATGTTCTTTCAGAGCTACATTCTTCTCCAATAGGTGGCCATGTTGGGGTCCTGAAAACATATCATAGAGTTAAGAAGGATTTATTTTGGGAGGGGTTGAAAGGAGATGTTCAAAAATTTGTGGTAGAATGTTTGGTTTGCCAAAAAAATAAGGGTGAGACCATTAAGACACCTGGTCTTCTCCAACCTCTATCTATTCCTAGTGAGAGATGGGAAGAGGTATCAATGGATTTCATCACAGGATTACCTAAATCAGAAGGGAAAAGTGTCATCATGGTCGTGGTAGACAGACTTACCAAATATGCTCATTTTTGTGCCATGGCTCATCCTTTCACAGCTAGTACCATTGCCATCTCTTTTATGGATATAGTTCAAAAGCTCCATGGCACGCCAAAAATTATAGTAAGTGATCGTGATCCAATATTTACAAGTAACTTTTGGACTGATTTGTTCTCTTGTCTAGGTACCCAACTAGCCCAGAGTTCCTCTTATCATCCCCAATCAGATGGGAAAACTGAGGTGGTAAATAAATGTTTAGAGGGATATCTTTGATGTTTTACTTTAGATAAACAAGAACGTTGGGTGCAATGGTTGCCACTGGTAGAATGGTGGTACAATACTTCATTTCATACCTCCTCCAAAATGTCTCCATTTCTGGCACTTTATGGGTACCATCCTCCATCACTCATATCTAGCTTGAAGGTCAAACCAAAGGTGAGAGTAGTCAAAGATCACATTCAACATCAACATGAGGTACTCTCTAGTCTTAGAGAAAATTTGGCATGGGCACAAAACCGTATGAAGCAACAGGTTGATCAACATAGGAGTGAGTGACACTTTGAAGAGGGAGACTTTGTTTTTGTAAGGTTACAACCATATAAGCAATTATCCTTGAAACAAAACAAAAGGATAATAAGCTTGCTCCTAAATACTATGGTCCTTACCGAGTTTTGTAGAAAATTGGTAGTGTGGCATATAAGCTAGAGCTCCCTCCAGGAAGTAGAATACATCCAGTCTTCCATGTTTCTTGCTTAAAGAAAGTTATTGGGCAACACATTTCCACCCAATCAAGTGCTTCTAGAACTAGATGAGGAAGGAAGGATCATATTGGAACCTGAAGGCATTCTTTAGACACGCACCAAAATACTGAGGACCAGAGTCATTACCGAGTACTGATCAAGTGGAAGAATATGAATATTGAGGATGCATCATGGGAAGATGAAGCATTCATGCAACAACATCTAGGGCTTCCCAACATTGGGGACAATGTTGCTTTGAAGGGGAGGGGCATGTTACACCCTTAATTATATATCTTACATGGGATGGATATAGCTGACTTGTTGCTATCATAACTTAATATCATGATGTATCTCTTTTATATATGATCTATTATCATTGGTTGGTCGGCCTTGCTGATGGCCATAGCATAGGAATAGTATAAATAGGGGTTATAGGTAGTGGATGATCATTATGTTGAGTATTTGAGTCTTATTATATGTTTTGGAGGTTGCCCCCTCGAAGTGGCCAAGCTATTATACTTTCATATTGAGAGAATTTATCTGCAATATTGTGTTATTTGGTGTTCTATTGCTGGTGATAATCATAATTAATCAAGTAATTTCAAAAAGAGCAGAAAAAGCATATATATTTTGGTCAAGTCAACCCAACTATAAATTGCCTCGATAGGATATCTACATGACCATACAAGAACTTGAGAGAGAACATATATTTGGTCTGTGATCCATTACTTTGCAGCTAGACGCAGGATACCTTGTCATCGACATAGATACTGAGGTTACATGTACAAGCGCTGAACACCTATAAGGTATTTTGAGAAAATCACACAACTCCGGTACTAAACATAGAATTTGAAAAGGCTTATGACCTATTGGTTGGATATTTTTCAAGTCAAAATATGAGGTTCAACCACAAAGACGTGGGAGTAAATCCCTCCTCAAAGACAGTGAGGCTGCTTTATTTATTACTAATCTAAAACACAATAGAAACAATGCGTAAAAATATCCACACTAATCTAACCATTGGGTTTGGGATAGAATCCCAGGATCCATGTCCACACTATGTAAAGATGTTATTTTTATAAATGGTGGTCAAAAATTATTATTATGGAAGAAACACACAGATGTGAAATGAGAGGAACATATTTTCTTTCAAGTAAACACATGAGCATGAAATAATCATACAAGCTTTAGATAACAAATGTAATGTTTGAAAATATTAGAATCATCAAGATGCTAAACAAAGAATAGCTTAAGATTACAAACATAAGAACAATATCTTAAGAGAGATACATCTCACAACACAAAGTTTGCAAAATAGCATCACCTTCTATTCCTCAAATGATTAAAAGAAAATACAAAGTTTTTCTTCTTCACAATAGTTCTTAGTATTCCAAAATATCAACCCCTTGGAATGTACACATATCCCTTATTTATAATAAAAATAGTTGAGAGAAAATAGGACAAACCCTATAAAATAGTATTTTAACAAGAGTCTTATTTTGCTTGGCTCTCATGCAGAGACCAAGTCACAATATGATTCCTATGTGATGAAACAAAAATGAAAAAGACATATCAATTACAAGATTGAAATGACATGTTACATTAAGACTTAGTCTGAATCTTCATCCTTTTCTTCCTCATATTTCTCTTCTCTAATCGAGCCTCGTTTGTTCCAAAATTTTTGGAACTTCCAGGATTATACCTTCCATCTCATTTTCATCGGGCACAATGGAATGATCACTTAAGACTTAACATGTTTCGTGAGTGTCACCGGCACTACTGGGAAGCTTTCTCAATCTTTTGTTGAGTTTTCTCAAGGCCTCCAAATAATGTTCAATCTTTACAAAGCACTGTCAATGATTTCAATGCCAAATCCATGTCTTTGGTTCATGCCGAATTGATTCTTGGATTTGTTTGAAAAGATCATCAATGGTAGAATGCCCGAGTTTCCACACGACACTTTTGTACAAATTTTAGTAGTTATTATTCTAGGTCGCTCTTGCCATCAATAAATTGATCTCTTGATTCTCTCAATTTACCGCAAGCTTTGTTGATAATTTTACCCCGAACTCCGATGGTTTTGGTAAGTTGAAAATGTTTATCCGCATGCGGGATGACACCTTCTTCTATCAAGATGTGTGATGGGATTTGCTTGAGTACCTGGAGAGCTTCGAAAGTCAAATCAAGGTGTCCAATTTCTTGGGAGAAATCATCATCCATATTTTCCCCATCACTTTGTATATTCCCCAAAGATTGATAAACTTATATGGTGTCTTGAATCACTTCTTTCCCCTGTTGGAGCAACCTTTGGGTCCATTCATCGACTACTCTCCCTTTTTCATTAATCTTATCAATTATAGGAACGGATGAGAAATCAAACCTGACAGGGATAGAGGAAGATGGTATGGATTCAAGGGGTTTTGAGAGCTTAAGTAACACTTCAGTTAACTACTCCACCTTTTCTTTAAGCTCATCTCTGTTGTCCTTTGTTTCCTTCAATTTCTGGCATAGCACGTTCATAGCATCTCGTGCATCCTGTTGTGCTCCTTCTATTGTCACTTCACCTAGAGTCACCCTAGTTATCTGATTGTCAGAGGCCGTTATGTCCTCTTTGGTTTTGTCAGTCGTGGGAGTGGCGATCTCTGCAAACTTATGTCCCGAAGCGTCCACTAAAACCCTTGAAACTATTTTGGGTTTCTTGGCTGATTTAGCAATAGAAGCCTTGAGTGAACTAAAATCAAAGGCTGGTATGGGTACAACCACCTTCCTTTTCCTCAGAGTTTTCTCAAGTAACCATTGGGGGTGCCAGAGGGAGTTGCCATTGTTGTAGAATTTGGTATCATAATTTCAGGGAGAGGGAGATCCACTGGTGGAGTGGGGATAATTACCAATGTGGTAGCAGATTCAGTGAAAAGAGGCGTAGGAGGGGGCATGTTTGTAGTTACTTTAGTCCCAGCAGAGAGGGGTGAGAGTCCAGAGAAAATTGCTGGCCATGACCGATGAAGTAGATGGGGAAAGAGGAGGTAGAAGTGGTTGTGAAGTAGGAAGCACAGATCCTGATGCCAAAACCTGAGATGCAAGAGATAAGGTCACTTCAGTTGGGTAGTTAACAAATGGTGAAACTAGGGGCTGGCTTACTTCTCTTTCCAAAGAAATTTCTCCTATTTCTGGTGGTGTTGGTGATTTTGGCACATTCACCATTTCAACTGGAGTAACAATTGAAGAGGTTTCTTGTTCTCTTCTCTTCTTGAAAAACTTGACCTTTATAGGTCCCTTAGAAGAGCTTTTGTCCTTTTCCTTTTTGGAGGGCCCCACCTCTGCAGCAACCAACTTTGAAAAATTATCTTCTTTGAAACTCATTCCCCAAGAGGTGAGCCATGCCTTGGTGCATGCAAGAATTAGGGCCGATCTATCTGTAATGGAGGCTTTTTCATCGATAGACCAATCAATAGGTAGGAAAACATATTGATCTTCATTCAATCCATCATAGGAAGGATCCATAACACTTTCATTATCACCAGTACCTTCTGGTATGTCAGTGAGCTCAAGTGTCTGAATCTCTGCAAGTGTCAACCTGCTATGATCTTTTCTTGAGACATCAACCTCATCACATAAATAAATCTAGATGTCTTCTATACTTGGCACATGCGGGTGCGAGGTTCCATATGCCTTAAGGACTCCTCGAAAATCAAACCCATCTCAGGGATTCATGTGATTTTTCAACTTATCTTGAAGCTCATGTATAACGTTCTTGGCTTTCACCACCATTGAACAAGTATACCTCCAATAGAGATTTGGAAAGATACGAATGACATTGTATTTACTCTTTGGAATTTATGAAAATCCAACAATTTCTCGACCTAACTCCATCAAGATTAGTTTGTCCCCTGGATATTTGGGCAAATGGAAAGGATCCCTTGGGTACAGGACTACTCGAAGATATGTGAACTTATTGAATTGCAAGAAGACAAAACCCTATTTTGAAACTTTAGCACATGCCTCATCAAAGAGACTCTCATTTTCCTTAGTTTGGGGTTTAACTCGCAGATATTCTCGTAAAAGAAGGCATCATTTACCCTTCGAATTGGTCTTGAGACCCTTTTCTTCTTAGCAGAGGAAAATACCGATAAACATGCTCCCTTTGTCTTGTTCCCCTTGGTGTCCAATCTAGGATAGTTCCTCATAAGCCCTTTGCATAGGTGACATACGAGGACATATAAACTTCCCCATGACATGGATTTTTGTCATTTGAGATCTATCTAGATTCTTGATAAGAGTACCCCAATCAATTCCCTGTTGATTCTTCTTAATAATGATCATGAATTGGTACATCCATCATTGGAAAACATTTGATTCGGGAAACCAAAACCCAACTCAACAGAGTAATGATATCATTGATTTCTGAATGAAATCACTTCAGAACAAGTCTTGGGAACACAGGAAACAACGGCTTGGCTTTGATTAGGAACTTCTTATTCACGTGCTTGATACAATACTCTTAATCATTGTCCTAAGCTTTTTGGGCTGACTTGAGATCTACATCTCCATATTCCTCAAAATTAGGCAGCTTGAGAAGGTCATCGAAGTAACCTCCATTTAACTTGATTACAACTTCTCCCACCTGATTTTTCATAGAACGAGAAGCAGAGTCATAGTTTGAAGCACAGGCTAAGATGAGCTCGGGGCACTAAGCGGACATAGGGAAACTGCTTTGCAAGAGGTAGACCACTGCCAACTATTGATTTCATCCATGGAGTTTGGGAAGAGCTCTTGACCCTATTCCAAAAATCCTCCATATCTATGTTTCGATCTCTGTATCCCGGATGTCGTAATTACAATCAATGTAGGAGGGAGACTCCACCTTCCTAAATTTGTACTTCATCCTCCCTAATTTTTCAGTCTTATCTTGTGATGAACCAGTGGTCGACATGAGGAATTTCATAGGAGGAGAGTGTCGAGAGATCGAAGGTGTCAACACTTCTGAAAACCTTACACCTGCTGGAGATGTCGGAAAGTTTGAAAATTCCAACACACTTTGGAGATGTCAAAGAGTTGGAAATGTCCGACACACTTGAGATGTCGAGATTTTGAAGTACCGAACACACTAGAGATGGTGGAAATATTGAAATGTCTACTATCTTTGGAGGATGCGAGAATGTTTGAAGTTCCCGACACCTTAAACCTCCCGATACACTGTGGGTTTTCAAAACTGCAAAGCACCATGCAAAACCCGAAAAGAGGGAATTGGATAATTTGTTAGGTTGAAACATGCAAACTCTTCTCCATTGTTGATATTTTTGATACATTTTAATCACAATGAAAAATTCCAAGGAATAAAACAAAGTGAGCACTCCAAAAGGGGGAACCCTTAAAACATAAACTTGATTGAAAACAACCCTAAAATGGAAAATATAAAACCCCAATAACACCAACAAGAAAAAGATCTGAAACTCGAAGAATCCTTTACACAATTATTCCACAAACACCAAAACAAAGAATAAAGGAAAATACCTTCAATCGTAATGAAAATGATAAAAACGAGAAATGCAATCGTGCACAGAGGCAAGTCGGGTTTACGGGTTAAAGATGCATGCACAAAAATCCATGAGGTAAAAAGTACGTCTGGTAAAAATGACGTGGAAATTCAAATATTTATAAGAAATTTAACATTTAATACACTTCAGTTGACACGTGTCAACTACCTGACAACTCAGCATTAATGCCATGTCAGTATGCTTGGGATATCCAGTAAACCCTATGACAAAGGATTTTGTATTAATTCAAGTTTCGTGTTGCGGGAAACAAGTGACATGAAGCATGATGCTTGATGGTCCCGAAAACCCGATACAAAGGAGTAAATCAGGTTTTGGGGATCAAAAGACATGCGACATGAAGCATGTTTTGACGAAGGCATGTTCTCGATGCTCATAAGACCCGCAAACCTGAAACAAAGGAGTAAATCGGGCTTCAAGGATCGGAAGACATGCGACATGAAGCATGTTTTGACGAAGGCATGTTCCAATGCTTGGAAGACCCGCAAACCCGAAACAAAGGAGTAAATCGGGCTTCAGGGATCGGAAGACATGCGACATGAAGCATGTTTTGACGAAGGCATGTTCCAATGCTCGGAAGACCCGCAAACCGAAAGACTTACTTGATGTGGGTTTTGGGTTTCGGGGAACACACAACATGAAGCATCCAAAACACATGTTGTCTTGCTATTGAAATCAAAACCCGATTATCTCTCTAAAAGGGCATTCTTAGAAAACCAGCTCAAAAATTTCTTAGGGTTATCTTATTTTGGCGTAAACACAAAAATGAGATAACAACTGGCTCTAGTTGGGGACTTTTTGTGATATCAAAGGAAGAGAAATCAAAATCTCGGCTTTATCCATTGGGCTACGGAGTCGGAAAAGAAGAAAATGAAAAACAAAACAAGGAAAGAAAGAAGACCAAAAGCAAACACAGGCACAGTAAAGTAAAGTATGTACAATCTTTGTTGGTCCAAAATCTGTCGCTGGATAGATCTATGGATGAGGCAGCCAACAGTGTGCGTGGCTTAGCCCTCTTTGAGTCAGCGAAATGTGGCCGGTTTATTCAAGCTTATTCTACCAAACGGCGGAATCTATGCAAGTCTCATAGATTCTGCCTTCGGGGTTTGGGATCTCATCCCGGTAGAGTGTTTCAAGAAAGGAAAGCCGCGAAAAGAAAGGAATGAAAGAGGGAAAAGAGAAAGAACAGATCCGAAGGAAGAAAAGAAATGAATTCCAAAGCGCAGTAAAGGTTAGAAGATTTATGTTTTTGGGTTGGTAGTAAACAGAGCCAAACCTACTGCATAAATAAACAAAGCAATACCGATGAGCAAATGACAGTAAAAGTAGATATGAATCCAACAGATTAAACACATACATGATCTAACGTAAGGAAGATCTAATACATAACACATCTATTGAGCACAAAGTCTTAATATTTGTATTATCTTGTTTTTTCATACAAAGAAAGCTCAAAGTCTTTCTCTCCTCACTTCTATTTTCATCTAAAAATGTTCACCCGAATACAACAAGTATTCCAAAGATTTATGTAAGAGAGAGAAGGAAAGCAAAAAAGGAGCCAACAAATATTTACAAAGATATTTACAAAATATCTAAAAGTCATGTTGACTTTTGACAACTTGATGGATAACATCATCCCATGATGCAACATGGATGATGTCATCATTTGTGCTAACACACTTTAGACATTTCAACAAGAAAGTCGAGAGAATAGAGAGAAGAAGAAGAAGAAGAAGAAGAAGAAGCTACTGTCATCGTCATCCCGCGGCCGAAAGGGGGTTGCCGCTTCGATGCAGCTTTCAGAGATGATATGTGGAACTCGAGCGCGGTATTCCAAAAACTTGTTAATCATGGGCCCAAATTGATCCCGTGATGGATCTCGTGCCGTTCGCCGATTGCTTCGCAAGTCTCCCGCCGCTTATGAGCTTTTCTCGGGAGTTTAGAATAATCTTTCTCCGCCTCGATGAGGAACCCGGCGAAGTCCCTACAGCAAAGCAGGTTGTTGATAGATTCAAGTGTCAAATGTGACCTCCGCCCCGCTCTCGAGAAGCGATCTCCTCAAGATCCGGATAGTTTCATCACCGATCTCATGGTAAAGGAAGGAGTGAGCAGCCCCGGGAGACATGTTAAGAACAATTCGCTCCATTTGATGCATCACATCCAGGCCTCTTCCTTCACCTTGTCTATCTTTTCCGTAACAAATTCCAGCTGATCTATCCGATAGTCCGAGTGGACATGGTTTTGTTGAGGGCCCTGGATGGCCGAAAACTCCGAACTTGACCAGATCCTCGACTGAACAGTCGAACATTTGTTGAAAGGTCTCATGTTGGAGTCTAGCATGATCTAGCTCTTCTGATATGGGACCCGCTAATACTTGGAGTTCCTTGTTCACCTTTTTGATGTTTAGATATGAATTGACATACTCGGCGATCACTCTTTCACTGTCCTTGAGGATCTGGCTCCTCCAAGCAGAAACGGCCATACCCTGCTCGCCGATCTTTGAATATTCATTGATTTTCTCCTGGCTGAGAAGCTCAGAAGTCTCGGCGGCAGTCGTGGGAGGTGCACTACCCATCTTCTGTAAGGCTTGAAGCAGATATTTGTTCTCTGCTCCTTCGTAGCCTTTTCTTCTTTTTATTCCTCAAGCTTTTGCAGAGGGCATCGATCGGAAAGAGCTTCCCCCTGAGACTTTTAAGACGTCCCTATCATTGTGACTTGAGTCACAGAAATCTGTCGAGAGACAGATCTTTTCTCCCGAGGGATGTGGTATGCTATTTCCATAACTCTCTCACCCGCAAAGACTTTGAGAGAAGCGTGTTACATGTGCTTTTGCTTTTTGCCCCTTTGGCTGGAATTACTGAAAAGTCCATCGGAGCGATGGGAACTTTCCTCTTTTGTTGGCTCAACTGCTGAGAGATCCAGGCTGGTCCTATGGAAGAAGGACCAGAGACAGAGGAGGAGGGAGCAACAGTAGAAGAGGGGAAAAACGTGGAGACACGCGGCGGTGGCATTGAAAGCATAGCCGAAGAAGTGTCCACGAGAGGAAGGGAAACCGCAGCTGCAGAAGACAAAGGAAGGGAAGGGAGCCCAGAAATGAGGGAAGAAATGGAAGAAGATAAATCAGTGAGGGAAGAGAAGATAGACGAAGAGGCAGGGGAAAGAGTAGAAGAAGAGGCGGAGGACATGACCAAAGGGATGGTCACCTGAGTCACTTGAGGAGGGGAAGGAAGAGAAGAAGAAGGGATAGAAGGGACTCTCGTGGTCAGAAAGCAATGCCGACATCCCGAGTGGATGGGCGTATGGGACTATCCTCTCGTCGCTTCTTTTCTCCGGCGAATCCAGAGTTATTACTGCCTCGCGCTGTGGAAGGAGGACTTTCAGGGCTTCTTCCCGAATGGTGCTAGGATTCACCTTCGCACCTTTGCCTTTTAGCCGCTCTTCGACCTCGAGGTGCATTGCCCAATGGGGAGGTGGTGAAATCTACCCCGAGGTAGATCAGCCCATTCATGCGGCACAAAGTTGCTCTCTCGCGCATAGTCTCTCGACCCTCTCCTCAATTGTTTGAGGAGCCTTGCTTCTCACAATGGCCGGAAGGGCCAATCATCCCCTTCCGTGTCATTATACACCTTGTCTACTTCATCTTCCATAGTTTGGAAGCCTTTGGGGACAATGGCCACTCCGTATTGGATAATTTCCGCCAATGCTAAGCGAGAATGATCCTTTCTTCTGAGTTCCACCTCGTGGATGACGTCAATGTAAATATCCTCAATTTGAGGGACATGGATCGGATCAAGCTTAGCCTCGCAGCAGCAGCTCCTGGGTCAAAGGTAGGCCTGGCTGGGAAGTCATGTTTCAAATTGAGCAACTCCAGCTCTGCGAACATTTCCTTCGCCTTGTGATGGGAGGAGCATGTGTACCGGCCCACTGTGAGGGGGAAAGGAGTTCCCCTTCTTTCTTTTGAGGCATTTCTCATGGTATGTGACCACCGCCTTGATAACTCTAGTAGAATCAGCCTTAGGTCCAAGATACCTCGGTAGCCCGGTTGGCTCGCCCAAGAAGTTGATCGCCCTCGAGATAGGTAAATGTGGGAAATCTGGGTGAACAGGCCCCCACTTCTCCACGGTTGACACAATGTTTTTGGTCATGCGACCATGAGTTAGATTTGGCCTTAACAGCAAATGATGTGATAGAAGAAAGCATCATTAATTTTGGCGACCGAGGGATGCTATTCTCCAACCTCGCCTGGATAATATTCATATATTTTGACCTGAGGCCAAATTCCACTTCGGTTTAGCCCTGGATAATCCCTCTCCGACGCTGCAGCATAGACTACGTAGGAGTTCATATGGAACACTCCCCGCTGTGGCGAATCATTCAGTAGCTGCCGGAGATGGTGCCGCTTATTATTTCTCCCAAAGAAAAAGTGCTACTGTGCACATTCTTATTCATTGTTTCCAAGTACCTCAAAGATCCATTTATGGAAGTAGTGGGCGCGAAAGCCCAAGACCCCGCTCAGAAAGTAATAGTATCGCTAAGCTCTTTCCGAGAAGTCACCGCGGTGGATGATTTGGGGCCACCGGTTACCACCTTCTTGTTTTTCAAGTAGACTTCATTCATTAGTTGCATGCATTGGTCTTCATTGTCTTCCTGTGCCTTGATGCACTCTTTTGGCCGACGGCCACAAAGTGCCGGTGGTGAGGGATGCCGAGCATTATCTCAAAATGACGGCAAAGTGAGGTTTATGATTACCTCACCCTTGCTGTTTTCGACACATCTTGTGTCCTTGTTGTAAGATCGTGCAATCACCATCATGAATTCATTGTTGATTGACAGCACCGACGGGGATTCCTCCGGTGAAATGCAGTGGCACCGCCTATTAATTTGTCCATCCACGGACTTTCAGAACCTTCTCGAGTCCTAACCTTAATTCTTCCATGTCAATGTGACCCAACTCGAGTCCCCGACATCCATATCGCATTCACTCGTGATTCGTGCATCCCGACCCTTTGATATTTGTACTTCATCTCTTCCTCTCGTAAGCTTAGCCTTTCCTCTGGTTTGGTGGGTCTCTCTCGGGATGTAGACATATGTTCTTTTGAACTCAGTTGCTGATCTGCATGAAGAAGAAGCGAGACCCAATCCAAAAAGGTTGAATTAGCCATTTGATCTTCCATTAGAATGTCAGCAGAAGAAAGAGTTAGAGATTTTAAGGCTCAGGGCGCAGGGCGCATGAAAATTGCAACTTGCAGGCCAAATAAATAGGGCGCATGGCGCATGGATGTTGCAGATTGCATTTTATAAAAGGCGCATGAGAACAGTGTGTTGCATGGAAACAGGATGCGCCAAAGGCGCATGGGCCTTGCATGTTACATTAGGATTGGGTGCGCCTTTGGCGCATGGGAAAAGCATGTAACATGGACTTTTCGTGCGCCGAAGGAAATATGGCGCGGCGCATGAAGAGTTTACACAACATAATGTTATTGCAATCGGGGATGCGCCTGCGCCTTTATAGCTTCATACTTGCGCAGATAAAGCTTGTGTTGCATGGAAGCTGGGTGCGCCATGGGCGCATGGAAAAGGGATGCAACATGGACGGATGGGCGCGCATCAGCGGGGGCGCAGATTTCAGCACTCAGCAGACGGAAAAGGCGCGCCTTGAGGGCGCATGAGCTCATGATGCAGCAGGCCGAAAGGGTGCGCCATTGGCGCGGATTTTGCTTTTGTAACAGGGTGGGTAGATGCGCCATGGGGGCGCAACTGTTCTTAGTGTTGCAGGGGTGACAGACGCGCCAAGGAGAAAAACAGAAAACCAAACTCTTAAAGGGGGTTATACATGATTCTTAGATTTCTTCTCCTCTCTTTTTTAACATGCTCAGTGGGCAAACGAAACGGTTAAAACCAAGAGGATTACAACCATGGTTTCAAGAAAATGACCTTCTCCAGCAGATCTGGAAAGAGGAAGGATAGCATGGGGGCAGATAAACAAATGAGGAGGCTAGGCCGATCACATTTATATATAAACAACCACCCAACAAGCAAGAACCAAACCAGGAACACACCAGGAACTGAAAGCACAAAACGCACAAGAGAGAAATAACACCTCTTACCTGGATATATAGCAAAAGTTCGGGAACGGGTCCACAGGACGATGAAAACGACGGAGCAGAGGCTGACAAGTTCAGAACGATCACGTGCTCAACAAAAGTGAAAATGACATTTGGGAGCGCACTCACATATATATAGAAAAACTGGTCATAAATGCGCCAACCACTTTTTCAAAGGCGCATGAGATTTGTTGCCGACAGAGAAAGCGTGCGCCCTTTCGCGCATGAGAGTATTTGACAACAGAGACGAAGTGCGCTTTTGCTCACGCCAAAAGCATTGTCGACATGAAGTTATGTGCGCCTTTGGCGCACCAAAATATGGTGTTGCAATAAGATTATGTGCGCCCTTTCGCGCACCAAAAAGTGGAGCAACAAAAAAGTTGTGTCAACAATAAGGCGCATGTGCTTTGGCGCACGCAAAGAGACTCAACATCCTTCGCGCACCGAAAGATGTGTTAACATGGAAAACCATGCGCCAAAGGCTTTTAAGGGGGCGATCAAAAGCTAGTGTTACAAGGATATTTCATGTGCCCACCAAAAAAGGCTCAGAAAGACTAAGTTCGAAAACTAGATTTCCCGGGAAGGGATTTTACAACGTTTCGAACGCGAGGGATCCCTAACGAGGGATCGAAACAAAATTTTCCGTATGGTTATCGGTAAAATTGCCCTTGTCAATTTTACGGGATAACAAATGCAAAAGAGCATCTTACATTAATGATGGAACAACTTTAGATGTTGACCGCTGAAAGGAAAAGGGAGTAACTCTCCATCAAGATATGATAGATGGAAACTATTTTCACCACTCAGCTGATGAATCTTAAAAGGTCCTTTCCACAAAGAATCAAACTTTTGTGCATTCCTTTCTGCTCCCTCCTCTTATCCCAAAGCAACACCAGGTCTCCAATTTGGAAATTACGTTGCCTTGATTTCTTGTCAAAAATTTTCTTTACTTTGCTTTGATGATCTACAATGTGATCAACCACCTTGCTCCGTTCCTCTTCTAGCCTAGCTAGGTACATAACCCTTTTTCAATAGAATTTTGAAAGGTCACATCTTCGACTACTTTGGCCAACTGTAAGGCTGGAAACTCTACTGAGATAGGTATCTCAACATCAATCCCATATAGTACTTGGAAAGGAGACATTCCTATAGCTCGCTTTGGGGTAATCCGATCAGCCCACAATCTACTAGCTTTCTATTAGCTTTCTAATTATGGTAACCGTGTTCTTGTTGCTGGACTCAACTTGCCCATTACCTTGGGGATAATAATCAGATGAGTGAGCCAAGGTGATGCCGAATCCATAGAAAAATTCTGTCAACTCATGTGATGAGAAATTGGAGACATTGTCAGCCATAATCTTGTGAGGCACACTGAATCTAACAATTATATTTTCTTTAAGGAACCCGCACACGGCTTCTAAGGTTGCTTGCTTGATTAGCGACTTCCACCCACTTGGTAAAATATTCTGTAGCAGTCAACATGTAATTGTGTCCAGCACTAGAGGCAAGATTCAACATTCCAATGAAGTCAATTCCCCACTAGTGGAAAGGTTCTTCAATCACTACGGGTTTCAGGGGAAGAGCTGTTAGCTTAGGATGACCAACAAAATGTTGACAAGCTTCACACTTGGACACCCACTCTGCTGAATCCTGAAAGAGAGTAGGCCAATAGTACCTAGCCTGTAGGATCTTATAAGCTATTACAGAGGATGAGAAATGTCCTCCGCATGCTAGGCTATGAAAGGATTCTAACAACTTTAACTGTTGTGATTTATCAACATACAGCGCAGGAATACACCATCAATACCTTTCTTATATATTTGTTATCCCATAGGAGGTATCTTGCAGATCTTAACTTGACTGTCATCTTCTCCTTTTGGCTTAAATGTGGGGGGAATTCACCATAAGTCAGAAAGAAAGAAATATCTATGTACCATTCATCAATTGTACTCACAAAAAGCACCATGGGAAACTTTGAAGAGGTATCTTCGGTCTTTTCACATTCTGTTTCAGCATGGTTTTCCGCGATCAATTGGCATAGGCCCCTTCCTCGTACCAACTTGGTAGGTCTAATGTCCAAGTCATACTCTTGAAATTTAGCTATCCAGGTACCTCGTTGACTCCCCAGCTCTTGTTGAGTCAAAATGGATTTAACGACGGTGTCGGGAACAAGAACGAGGGTATGGGAGTTCAACACATAGTACCTGAAATGTTTCACCGCTCATACCACTACATAAGCATGCTTTTCAATTTGTGACATTTTTAGTTCATGTTCCTTTAATGGACAGCTCATGAAAGCAATGGGAGCTTCAATGCCCTCCCCGTTCTCCTGCATCAAGATGGCCGATAAAGGTGTGAGCGGAGGCATAGCTGTACATGATGAAATCTTTTTTTGAAATCTGGACATACTAGGATAGGAGCGCAAGCAATTGCCCTTTGACTTCATCAAATGTAAGCATCCCTTCAAGTAATCCATCGAAATGGAACTTTTCATTTCATCATCCCAAGGATATCCTTGGTTTTATCAGTGAAATCAGGTATGAACCTTCTTAGGAAATTGACCTTTCCGAAGAAGGAATGAACTCCAGTTTTACTTGTGGGTAGGGTAAGGATTTGAATGGCCTTCACCCTCTCTAGGTCAATTTTGGTTCCTTCTCTAGTCACAACATGACCCAACAACTTTCCTTCGGTCACTCCAAACATGGACTTCTTGGGATTTAATGAAATTCCATGACGCCTACATCTCAAGAGTACTTGTTCTAAATGATCATAATGCTCACTGTTTTTTAGAGAAAATGTTCAAGTCATCCAAATACACCACTATGAATTTTCCCATAGGTCTCTCGAATGGCAAGTCCATAGCTCTCTGAAAGGTGGCTCCGGCATTGATCAAGCCGAAAGGCATCCTCCCGTAAGCAAAGGTCCCCATGGGGTTGTGAAGGCCGTATTGTGTTGATCCTCTGCAGCTACCGCAACTTGATTATATCTTGAAAATCCGTCGAGCATGGATAGCATTTCTGATCTAGTAATGGTTTGTAACACCTGATCCATGATAGGCAAGGGATAGTTTTCTTTTAATGAAGACTGATTTAGGTTTAAATCAACACAAATTTGGATTTCGCCATTCTTCTTCCCCTGACAGGATGATGTTAGCAATCCAGTGGAATGATGGATTGGAAAATAATTCCGGCATCTAACATTTTCTAAATTTATGCAAGGATAGTCCCTAAGATCTCTGGGGTTGTAGTGTCTTTGCTTACCTGTAAGGTTTTACATCAAGCTTCAAAGGAATATTGTGTTGTACATCTTTGGGCTTGAAGGATTTTAAATCTGCATAGGACTAGGCTAAGACATCCATGTATCTCTTTAGGAGTGAAGTGAATTTTGCTTTCTCCTAAGGGAACAACATTTCCCAATATTCACCATCCGAGGTTGATCAGATGAACCTAGATTGACTTGATCTACTTCCAAGGAAGAAGCTCCTTCAACTTGTCTCTTGTTTTGAATGAAACAGTCATGCTTGTCAAATAAACCCTCCAGAGAAACCAGACCTTTGGGAATCTTGTTGCCTTTAAGCTGAATAAACTCACCGTCAACCTCTTGATATGGATCTAAAATAGATTCATGGAAAGTTGATTCGAACCTTCAAAGTACAACTCACTAAAATTGTCATCTTTTTCTAGAAAAGTCAACACTTGTTGATCATCATTGAACACTTGCCAATGAGCCGCATTATCTCGGGATACTAGGATGATACACGATCTCAATGGTGTATGTATCTTGTTTGAACTGGGGGTGAGGGAGAAGGAGGGATGTAGACATGGCCAAAGAATCAGCCTTGTCATTATAATCTCTCAAAACTGCCTTGATGGAGAATGCATCAAAGCATTGTATATTATCCCAAAATTTGTTCCTGTAATGTCTCAAGCGATCATTTTTTACTTGATAGATTCCTTGACCTGATTGACAATCAGCTCTGCATCCCCTTGAACCTTGAGATTTCAAATTCCCTTCTGTCTGGCCATTTCTAATCCTAGTAACAGAGCTTCATATTTAGCCATGTTATTAGTATTATCAAACTACAATTTGAAGGCGGAAGGGAAGATCTTAGAATTAGGAGATATAAGAACTACACCAGCACCCGATCCGGTGGTTGAATAACTATCATCAAATTTGAGGGTCCAAATAGCATTAATATCTTCTTTCTTGACATCTACAACCGGTATCTCTGATGTCATGAAATAATTTCCAAAACTAGCATCTTCGAAAAGAATTTGAGCCTTAGGGTCATCTGATTTAGTTACCAAAAACTTTCCTGAGGCTCAGGATGGAGAACATGATAAACCCCATTGAATGGAATTCTGGCCTTGGTCCAATCCATATTAATCTCTCCTCTGACATCTTTACAAAAACCTCTACCCAAGAGGATACCGTAAGCTGCAGGAATGTCAGTGACTAGAATGGTCATTTTCACTCTTTTTTCTGGGAAGGCAACGAATGCAAACTATGCATCTTTGATTTGACCAATCAAGGGAACTTTCTTGGTTTCCATGGAGTAACACCATCCATATGACTTAGTCAAAGTAAGCCCAAGGGCATGGGATACTTTTACGGGCATAACATTGTTGGAGGCCCCTGAGTCGATGATGTAATTACTGAGTTTAAACCCATTTATTAGCAAAGACAAATAAAATGGTTCAATCTTTCCTGAAGAAGAAGCAGAGGTCAGATTATTCTGAGGTGGGGATTGAGTAGGATTTGGAAAAATACCTTTTGGAGGTGGGGGAATGGCGGCTTTACTTCTAATGAATTTGGTAAGTTTTTCGAACTGTTCAGGATTTGACTGAAGGTATTCTACTTCTGACATTTGGATCTTGGTTCTTTTTGCATGATCGATAATGTCAAAAGTAGTATAAGAAGGGGTGATGGTAAGTTTAGTTCTGATCTTGTGAGCTTGAGCTGGGGCACTGACCTTAGGAGAAAGAGAATGAGGAGAAGTTGTTACCTTTTTGGTGACTTCTCTTTTAGTTTGTGCTGAAATAGGAGCACCTCTCTTAACTATGGCGATGGAAGGTTCCTTGTTCTTCTCCTTGGGGCTTCCAAGAGGTTTTCTTGGATTCTAAGATTGGGATTGAGTGAAGATGGAAAATGACTAGCCATCTGGTGCACATTCATCTTCTTCATATTCCAAATACCCAATGCTAGAGTCACCAGCTGAATCGTCATAAGACTCATCAGCGTATCCTGAAGCTTCAAAAGCTTCGGGGGGATCTTGTTCTTCGGGTTCTTCCTCTTCTTTGACTATTTCTACTACCATGTTAATGGGAGGAGCTTTGATTGCAGTCTTGGTTGAGCAGGAGTTAACCGCGACCTATCTCTTGTAGGCACACCATTGGTGTTATTGAAATTCCATCTAGGGATATCCCGATACGGAACATTGCTCACCTGCTGGGACATTTGATTTTTTAAAGAAATCAAATCATTAGCCATTTTTTGAATCATAGGGTCAGTATTACCTTGGGAAGAACCTTGATTTTTAGGTTTGGGTATATCTTTCCTGATTCTTCCGGACAAAATGAGATCATCCTCTATTTCAATAGCTATTGACTGAGCGATAGCAAAATCTAGGATAGCCGACCTTCTTAATAGAAAGCTCACATCGGGAGGTTGAGCATTAATGAAGAAGCATTTCTAATTTTTTGGAGTAGGTACAACTATTTCTAGAATCTTTCGGATCAACTTGTTAAACTTTGCCATGAAGTCCCGCATGGGTTCATGCGATTCCTTCTTCATATGGGTAAGTTGTGCTAACAAAGCATGAGAATCTTCAGCTGGTTTGAAACTGTGCTTCGAATCTGGTCCTCATGGTAGCCTAGTTTGTGATGCATGCATTTGAAAGGTGGTAGAACCATTCAGCTGCTGCACTATGCAACGTTTCAATAAAGAGTCGAACAGAGACATCTTCGTGAGCTACTCCAAGGATACCGCATGCTACAAAGAAAGATGTAATGTGTTCATCAGGATGCTACTTCCCATCCCCATTGAAATTGGGAATGTTTTTATGTGATCCATGTGGTAACTCGTGCAATGGTGGAGTTAAAGAAAGAGGACTAATAGATGCGCCCCAGGGCATAGGTTGTGCTGCCATCCTTCTGAAAAGAGTGCGTATAGGGATCTCGAGTGTCAGACAAGAATAATGCATGACAAGTTACTGAGATGCTTCCCATTCTAGGGGATCCGGTTTTAGAGAACAGGAGAAGAACTTCTGTAGCAATTCAAAGAGTGGATCAATTTCACCCCCAAGCTCGGCGGGATCGAGTGAAGATCTTTCGGCCACTTGAATCAGAAAGAGATCTTGTTGAAAATAAGGCAAACACTGAGTCGCCATATACCAAGAGGATAAGATTTATACTATTAATCCGTATTCCCATGGTGAGTCACCAAAAACTATTGGTTGGATATTTTGTAGAGTCAAAATATGAGGTTTAACCACAATACGTGGGATTAAATCCCTCCTCAAAGACAGGTGAGGCTGCCTATTTATTACTAATCTAAAACACAATAGAAACAATGCGTACAAATATCCACACTAATCTAACCATTGGGGTTGGGATAGAATCCCAGGATCCATGTCCACACTATGTAAAGATGTTGTTTTTATAAATGGACTGGGTCGGAAATTATTATTATGGAAGAAACACAACGGAAAGGAAATGAGAGGAAGGTATTTGTTGTTATGAGCTCACAAAGCACCCTAGATGCAGATCAGGTTTCTAGGTTTATGTTCGTGCATCAAAGTGTGATTGCACAACATGGAATCCTTTCTCCAAGTGTGGGACTTGTAAAGATGAGAAAGGATTCTCTAGAGAAGGTTTGTTCTTATTCCTCCATCTCGGATGCACATGAAAATGCAGAGGTTTTCTTGAAACCTAATCTAATCTGCGAAGGAGACAGGTAAGAAGATGCATAAAAATAAATCTAAGCTAATAGAGGTGATGCACCGAGGAATGAAGAACAACCTATCTTTCTAGTAAACACATATCATTCAAATGTGATATAAGATCATGCACTGAGATAACAAAACTTGCGGTGAAAGACTAGGAGGATGCAAAAATGAACACAGAGAGGGTTCAAAATCATCCATGGACATGTATTACTTACTCCAAAGATTGATACAATGCACTGAGAATTCCAAGAGGCGTAGTCATATTCTGGGTTTCAAATGAGAGGTTCAAACTCCAAAATTTACCCGATAGGAGAAGAAGGGAGGATCAAAATAGAAAATGTTTGACCCTTTTTAAGAAGCCCCTCTTTACAATATATAGAAAGAATGAGAGAGGGAAGAGAGAGGAAATCCAAAATCTTCCCCAACCACTTCTAGGTCACATTTAAAATCATCTCATTATGGCGAAGCGGCAGATCCTGGAAATGGTGGGTTGTCAACGATGGCCAACAAGCGGCAAACTATCTACCGCATTAAAGTGGTTGTTGAGCGTCACTTCGGCATTACCATGCGTCGAGGGATGTTTTCTCAATTTTCTCCCTCCAAACTACACCAAAATGCAAGATTGATCCCAGAATCATGTAGATAATTTCAACATCTTTCCGTTGATATAAAGAACGTAAATCCGAGCTTGGATCGAAAGATATGTCGATTCAAGATTTAGGGCACGAAGCAAGCCAAAACAGATTTTGAAATCTTTTCCCACGCTTCGCCACTGGACGACATGTGGCGAGGCTCTAATTCACTGCATAATTCTCTCTCCTTCCTTGCTTCATTGGACACGTGTCCTCTTTTTATTGGCTTCGGGCCGAGTGCTTGAAACCTCGCCTTTGACTTTTGGATTTTCTCCCTCATGACACGTGTCGTGATTTGATTGGTCCGCGGGTCTGCAGATTTTCGCGCCCTTCGCATCAATTTGGCCCGGATGTCCCAAACTGTTTGGGACAAAAACTCCCGATCCACCCGAAATGGGCTTCCTTTGCTCTCGGCTGCTTCGCCTTTTCACGTCCTTCGCATCCTCACGGCCCAGATGTCCCAAATGCTTAGTCGATTTTCTTCTCCTTTGGCCGAACCGGCTTTCCACGTCCCACGCGTCCCGACGGCCCGATTGTTCCTTTGCAAAAGTTTTCCTTTTCGGCCGAACCGGTGGTTCGTGCCCTTCATGTCCATTTGTCCCAGATGTCCCTTTGCTTCGCGGGCCGCCTGGAGGATTTTCGGCCGATCCGCGCCTTGATGTCCCAATTGTTCCAACTTTTGCGAGGACTAGGACTTAGCCAATTTTCACGATTTTTCCTGTTCCAAGCTTTTTTTGCGCTTTTTTCACCTTTCCTTAGAGCTTCTCTTTCCTTCTTCAGCCAGGGGAGTTAGAAAAATCTGAGGGGACCCTAGAAACATGATTTTTGCCCTGAATCAATCCATTTGCCTGGGACATGTGATGCATGTTATCAAATTAACCCTGGGGGTGAATTTGGATAACAATTGGTGACTCAGCGGGATTACTGCCTGCTAGGTAGAAGATACCAGTTGCCTGAAGTAGTCCATTGGGCATGGAGTCATCAAATATTCTATTTAGAACCTCAACTGACTCAGAATGTGCAAGGAGGAAGATGGAATGTCACCTGATGAAAGCAAGGATTGCTAAACATCTCCATGGATAGCAAGTTGTGCCAAAGCACTTAGGGAAAACAAGACTAACCTACAGCAAAACAATGTGCACAAGCACTTGGAGGAAAGAAAATCTAATCTAATATTTACAGAGGTAGTGAACTTCCCTCTAGAAGCAATGCTTGAGATAGATTCCATTGACTGGAATCTGTAGTTCTTCACCCTCCAATGAGGCCAATTGGAAAGCATTGTTGTTCTTGCACTTTGTGACCATGTATGGGCCACTCCAAATGGCATCAAATTTTGAATGCCTTCCTGGTTTTGCTCTGTCCACATCCCATTTCAACACTAGATCTCCAACTTGAAAAGATCTATCCTTGGCCTTTCTATCAAAGGTCTTCTTGATCAAAGCTTGATCCTTTTCCATTGCTTGGGATGCCTGATTTCTGATCTCTTGCAGCTCCATCAACTCTGCATACCTCACCTCCATGGGCTCAAATTCAAGAAACTCCAACTGCTTCATGAGTTCCAATGTTGGCAACTCAAGTGACATGGGCAAGATTGCCTCTCTTCCATAGACAAGCCCGAATCGAGAATTACCCGTAGATCTTTTGGGAGTGATCCTATCAGCCCATAAGGCTGATTTCAGCTTGTATGCCAAGACCTCGATTCTCATCAAGAGTCCTCCTAATGATCCATAACAAGTTCTTATTTGTAGACTCGGCACAGCCATTACCCCGAGGGTAATAGTTTGATGAAGTGCTTAGGTAAATACTATTCTTTGACCCACTCGGTCACCCTGGATCCAATGAATGCCAATGCATTATCAGAGATTATTGTAGCAGGTACACCAAATCTGGTTGTTATTCCCTCATAAAAGTCTAAGATGCTAGACTCATTTGCCTCTTTGAGTGCTACTGCTTCTGTCCATTTGGTGAAGTAGTCTGTGGCTGTCAAAATCCATTTGTGCCCTTGGCTTGAATTGGGATTAATGACTCCAATGAAGTCTAAACCCCATTGCATGAATGGCTGGTCAACTGAGATTGGATGCAATGGGAGGGCAGCAAGTCTCTCTTTTCCTGTGAAGAATGCACAATTCTTACACCTCTTGATCCATGCATAACAATCACTGAATATTTTAGGCCAATAATAACCAGCCTTCATGATTTTTAGAGTTGTCACTCTTGGTGCAAAATGGCCACCAGCTGGTCCATCATGGAACTCTTCTAATACCCTTTGAATCTGATCTGTGCTAATGCATCTCAGCAACACTCCATTTACATCTTTTTGAACAAAACTCCACCAACAATGGCATACGGGACAGCCTGCAATCTGAAATGTCTCCTTTGGGTCTTGTTCATCTTTGGAGGGCATAGGAATGTGCCTAGGAAGTGCATAATACCTTGGGTCCAGCAAGGAGTCGGGGCAACATTGTCTTCTTCTTGCCTGCCACTCGGCTCATGGCTGTCTTTGATCATCAAAATAGTTTCTTCTTTGTTGCATACTTCTTTTTGCTTTCCCAAAACCAGCTGCTCACACAATCCTTTCCCTCTTACCAGCTTGGTGATCTTGATTTCAATGTCATATTCCATGACACGGGTGATCCAACCTACCCTTTTCTCATTCAAATCCTTGTTGAGGAGGAAGTCCTTAACTCCGGCATGTGAGACCAACAACTGGACTTTGTTGTTTGAGATTAAATGCTTGAATTTCTTCAAGCTTCTGATCACTGCAAGCACATGCTTCTCAATAAAAGAGTACCTCACCTCATAGTCATCTAGGCTCTGGGTCAAGAAGGAAACTAGCTGCTCATCATTATCTTTGTTCTACTTTGCACTGTGAGAATGGCGAAATAATGTCATCACCTCCAAATGCATAGAGGATGAAATCCTTGGAGAAGTATGGGTTGATGAGAGTTGGTGCTTGAGAGATAGATTATTTTGATTGCTTCAAAACTCTCCTTGCCTTCGCTATCCACTTAAAAGCCATGCTCTTCTTTAACATTTTGGTGATGGGCTTGATAAGGGCTGCAAAATTTGGGACAAACTCGGACAAAATTGATCCTTCCCAAGAATCTCGAAGGGCTTTCTTGTGGCTTGGCAATGGTAGTGCTCTTATGGCTTCAACCCTCTCTGGATCAATTACCAGTCCCTCTTTCGAGACAATATGGCCTAGAAGTTTCCCCTCATGAGCCAAGAATATGCATTTTTTGGGATTCAATGATACCCCAAATCTTCTACACCTCTGAAATACTTGCCTCAGGTGAAAGAGATGATCCACTACATTTTTGGAGAATACAGTGATGTCATCAAGGTATATCAAAACTATTTTATTGATCAACCCCTTGAATGCCATATCCATTGCCCTTTGGAAAGTGGCTCCAGCATTTGATAGCCCAAATGGCATCTTCTTCAGAGGCATAGGTGCCCCATTTGGTGGTAAAATCCGTCTTGAACTGGTCATCTTCCTTCACCATTACCTGATTATACCCTGAGTAGCCATCTAGGAGAGAGAATCTCTTCGAACCGGATACTACTTGCAATATTTGTTCCATTGAAGGAAGTGGGTAATGGTCTTTGAGAGATGCCCTGTTTAGGTCTCGAAAATCTACACACAACCTGATTTCTCCGCTCTTCTTCCTGACCGGAACCAAGTTTGTGACCCAGCTTGAGTGCTTGATCGGGAATATAATGCTTGCCTCTATTAGCTTATTTAGCTCTTTCTTCATTAGAGGCTCAATGTGAGGGTTGACTGGTCTCTGCTTCTGCCTGATGGGCTTAGCATCTGGATCCAATTCTATGGTATGTTGAGCCAGCTTCGGATTGAAACCTCTTAAGTCTTCATAGCTCCAAGCGAAGACATCTAGAAATTCTTGGCAAAGTTGTATGAAATCTGATTTCTCCTGTTCAGTGGCTACCTTGCCAATTTGAAGTGTTTTGTTTTCCCCAACCGAATTGGCTCTGAATCTTCTCTTTTGACCTGTATGTTAGCCTTTTCCTTACGGAACTGGTCATTAGGGTTGAAGATAGACTCCAATGTTACTAAACCCTAGGAAGCTTGTTTGTCCGCAGCTGCACTACTTGATCCCCATACTGCTGCTCTAATATGTCCTAATTCCTAGCTGAGAATTAAGCCTCTTCTTGTAAGAAATTGACGATCTGTTGATCGTTCTCAAACACCTGCCAACTGGTGTTATTATCTGGAACTGCTGGCCTCACAATCACATGGACATGTGGTTGTGTTTTTTCCCTTTTGATGTTGTCAACCACATCAAACATTGCTCCAATGCTGCGAGCCTATCCGCGGCTTCATTTTTCTTCCTAGGTATGGACGCGATATTGAAAGCTTCGAAATCCTCAACGAGGTCCCATACCCTGTTCTTGTAGTTCTTTAGCAGTTCATTCTTTGTAGCATGTTGTCCCCTGACTTGATTGACGATTAGTTCACTGTCACCAAAGACTTGCAAGTTCTTTATTTTCTTCTTGATTGCCCAATGTATCCCTTGCACCAAGGCTTCATATTCAGCAGTGTTATTTGAACAGGAAAACTGGAAATGGAAGGTTGAGTAATACCTTATACCTTGTGGTGAAATGAGCATAGCTCCTCCTCCTGCACCTTGTCTACTCCTTGATCCATCAAAGAACAACTGCCATACTTCATTCTTGTCCTTATGATCTGGCTTGGTGATGCTGGGGAGAGGTTGATCCTCTTCATGTAAACAATAAACCCCTAGCTCAGATTCTTCTACTTCTTGATAAGGATCAAAAGCATGCACCTTGCTTGCCCATTCATCAAGAGTCAAATCGGGATACTTCCAACCTTGGTGTCAGCCTCGTCAGTGCTAGGGTGATCTTCTTGATCAAATGCTGAGCAATTGGCATTAATCTGACTTGGAGTGTAAGGCTCAATATGGAAGTTTACGATAGGTTCAGACCTAATTGTAGCCTTAGTTCCATACCTTGTTCTAAACAGCATGTGAGACCAATCCACCGAAAGATAGCCTCCAATTTTAGTAGTGAAGTCTCTTGACAAGCACAATGCAAAGAGTGGTGGAAGGTCTATGACTGATACATCTTGTAAAACAACAACATTTGGACATGCATGCAAGGTAAGACTCAAATTTCTAATCACTCCAACTGTTGCTATTGCTGTTCCATCTAACTGTACTACCCCTTTGGATGTTATTTCATACTGGAGCCCTAGCTGATCAGCTATTTGTTTGGGCATGATAGAACTACTTGCCCGGAATCAATCATGCAATTGTGCACTAGCTGATTTCCAATGATTAATGAAACATAGAAAGGAGGGGGCTTCAACATTTTACCTTGTTGTCCTACCCGACTTCCTTGAAGTAAGCATTTGTAAGCACTTTGTCTGCATCTCGAAACCCATTGTTTTGAAATTGGCCATTCCTTCATGGCGGCTTGCAGCAGATCTCTTTGTCCTAGGATGGATAGGGATTCCCACATTGATATATTGACGTTAGTCTTCTTCATCTGTTCAATGATCTTTGAATGGGGATGAGGGATCTCTCTCTATCCCTTGGTTTGCACATTTACCCCTTGCACGTGGGCAACAAATAAATTGTATTTGAGTTGGCCTAGGGGCTATTCTTAGCTGCCCTTGTGCATTTGAAATCTGGACCTTGCTTTCCAATCATTTGTGGAGCCGTGGAAGGTTTTGGATTGGCTGGGGCTAATGGCTATTCTTCACCAAAATTTCTCCTCTTTGACCTTGTGTTAGCATTTGCAACACCTTGAGAAACCTGCTGATTCATGCCACGAAATCTTCTGCTTGCCGGTACCACCAATGTGGTGTCATTTGGGGCTGATTCTTTGTTGGAATGTTTCTTGTTGTTGCTTGTTTCCGACTACCTTCGCCTCCACACGAGTAGTTGTCACCATTAGTGCTTGATTGAGAGCACCATTGAAACACATGGATTGGTTATGAGGCTCGTTGCATGGAAAGCACCAATCATATTCCTGAGCAATGTTGTTCTGGGTTGGCACTAATGCCTTAGAGGCAGATATGGCATTTGGATTATAGGGCTGGAATGGTCTATTGGCAGGAGGCCTTACTTGGCTTTGATTTTGGTTTTTGCAGCCTAATTTGGTGACCTATTTTGTTGGTATGGGGGCCTAGCCTGGTATTGCGCTTGAGGCTAATACGGTCTAGCACTTTGAGCTTGCTGTCTTTTGATAGTAACCAGCTCATTTCCCAAATTTTGCAACTGTTTCATGACCTCTTGGAGTTCATTTGAAGCACTAGAGGATGAAGTAGAAGTTTCACTTGAACTTTGATTTCTAGGGGTGGGAACAGGAGCCAAAGTGGGTGCTTGACTAGTGCTTGGATTTTCTAAGTTTGGATACAAGGGCATGGGAGGCCTAGGAGCCAGTTTACCAGCTTGAATAAGACAATTTTCAGCTCTAATGGAAATGCTATAAGCAGCAGGTAAGGTTGTGCCTCCCATAGATTGAATTAACATAGAAATATCAAAATTCAAAGCTTTAAGGTAATATAGAAAAGCACCTTCTGTTGTTGGCCTGACTGCCACTGGAATCCTATCCCAAGACCTTTGAAATCTGAAGTTGAAGTCGACTACTCGTTGGGGGCTCTCTTGATAGTTGTCAGCTGCTCCAAAAGAGACAAGTTGTCTCCCTTCTCTCCAAATTGCTCGTGAAGTGCAATACACAGCTGATTCCAGTTTGTGATAGAACCAGCTCCAAGGCTCCTAAACCATTGTAATGCTTTACCCTTGAAGGAAGATGCCAGTAACTTGACAGCCACTTGCATTTCATTGATTTCATGAATTGCACAAAGGTTAGCAATATCTTTAACATGATCACTGGAGTAGTCTGATTTTCTCAGTGAAGTAGGGAATGTTCTTCAAGGCTGCAATAGGAACTAGATGTTGTGCATTGAGAGCAAGTGGGCTGCTGCCTGTGAAGTTGACATAGGGATTGTTTTGAGCCATTCTAATTGGTCTTAAAACCCTTGTTGATTGAATGAAAGGCCTACCAGGTGGAGGAGTTGAGAGAGTTCTATTTGGTGGAGATGGAGACCTTTGAATCCTTCTTCCTCTTTGCCTTCTTCTTGGAGATAATTGCAGGTATTCAAACAACACTTCTTCTTCTCCAACTCTTGACCTTGTGGTGATTCTTCTCATGAGTTTTCAGTGCTGCGTACTTGGAACCAATTGGTTCTTACCCTTGAGTTGCAGGATATGCAAATAATATCTCTTTTAAGCAAGAAAATTGCAGCAGATGCACATCAACCCTGCTACAATAAAAATGAGACCTCTAGGTCCCACCGGGTGTGCCAAAACTGTTGTTGCAGGCTCACAGCACCCCTGGATGCAGATCAGGTTTCTAGGTTGATGTTCAGGCATCCAGTGTGATTGCACAACATGGAATCCTTTCTCCAAGTGTGGGACTTGTAAAGATGAGAAAGGATTCTCTAGAGAAGGCTGGTTCTTATTCCTCTGTTTAGATGCACACGAAAAATGTAGAGGTTTGCTCAAAACCTAATCTAATTTGCCAAGGAGACAGGGTAAGAAAATGCATAAAAATAAATCTAAGCTAATAGAGGTGATGCACCGAGGAATGAAGAACAACCTATCTTGCCAGTAAACATAGATCATTCAAATGTGATATAAGATCATGCACAAATAACAAAACTTGTAGTGAAAGACCAGGAGGATGCAAAAATGAACACAGAGAGGGTTGAGAATCATCCACAGACATGTATTACTTGCTCCAAAGATTGATACAATGCACTACAGAATGCCAAGAGGTAGAGTCGTATTACAGTTTCAAATGAGAGGTTCGAACTCCACAAATTTGCCTGATAGGAGAAGAAGGGAGGAGCAAAACAGAAAATGTTCGACCCTTTTAAGAAGCCCCTCTTTACAATATATAGAAAGAATGAGAGAGGGAAGAGAGAGGAAATCTAGAATCTACCCCAACCACTTCTAGGTCACATTTAAAATCATCTCATTATGGCAGAAGTGACGGATCTGGAAAAACGATGGGTTGTCAACGAAGCGGTGAAGCGTGCCCGTGCATTAAAGCTGGTTGTTGGAGCGTCACTTCTGGCATTACCACGCGTCAGGGATGTTTTCTCAATTTTATCTCTCCAGACTACACCAAAATGCAAGATTGATCCTAGATTCATGTATAGAATTTCAACAGCTTTAGTTGATATAAAGAACGTGCAAATCTGAGCTCTGGATTGAAAGATATGTCGATTCAAGATTTAGGGCACGAAAGCAGCCAAAACGGATTTTGAAATCTTTTCCCGTGCTTGCCACACTAGGCGACACATGGTAGGCTCTCGATTCACTGCGTAATTCTCTCTCCTTCCTGCTTCATTGGACACGTGTCCTCTTTTTATTAGCTCAGCCGGTGCTTGAAACCTCGCCCTTTGACTTTGGATTTTCTCCCTCATGACACATGTCGTGATTTGATTGGTCCGCTGGTTTCCGGCTTTTCACGCCCTTTGCGTCCATTTGTCTGGATGTCCCAAAGCTGTTTGGGAAAAACTCCGAATCCACCCGAAATGGGCTTCCTTTGCTCTCGGCCACTTCACCTTTTCACGTCCTTCGCATCTCGAGGCCATGTGTGTCCCAAATGCTTAGTCGATTTTCCTCTCCTTCGGCCGAACCGGCTTTCCGCATCCCACGCATCCCGATGGCCCGATTGTTCCTTTGTGAAAGTTTTCCTTTTCGGCCGAACCGGGTAGTTCACGCCTTCACGTCCATTTGTCCCAGATGTCCCTTTGCTTCGCGGGCCGCCTGGAGGCTTTTCGGCCGATCCGCGCCTTGATGTCCCAACTGTTCCAACTTTTGCGAGGACTAGGACTTAGCCAATTTTCACGATTTTTCCTGTTCCAAGCTTGTTTTTGCCACTTTTTTCACCTTTCCTCAGAGCTTGCTCTTTCCTTCTTCAGCCAGGGGAGTTAGAAAAAATCTGAGGGGACCCTAGAAACATGATTTTTCCCTGAATCAATCCATTTTCCTGGGACTTGAGAATTCTGATGCATGTTATCAAATTAACCCTGGGGGTGAATTTGGATAACAATATTTTCTTTCAAGTAAACACTGAGCACGAAATAATCATACGAGCATTAGATAACAAATGTAATGTTTGAAATGATTAGAATCATCAAGATGCTAAACAAAGAATAGCTTAAGATTACGAACATAAGAACAATATCTTAAGAGAGATACATCTCACAACACAAAGTTTGCAAAATAGCATTAGCTTCTATTCCTCAAATGATTAAAAGAAAATCCAAAGTTTTTTCTTCTTCACAATAGTTCTTAGTATTCCAAAATATCAACCCCTTGGAATGTACGCACATCCCTTATTTATAATAAAAATAGTTGAGAGAAAATAGGACAAACCCTATAAAATAGTCTTTTAACAAGAGTCCTATTTTGCTTGGCTCTCACGCAGGAGACCAAGTCACAATATGATTCCTATGTGACGAAATAGAAATGAAAAATACATGTCAATTTCAAGATTGAAATGACACGTTGCATCAAGACTTAGTCTGAATCGTCATCTTTTTCTTCCTCATCTTTCTCTTCCTCTAACTGAGCCTGTTTGTTCGAAATTCTTGGAACTTCTAGATTATACCTTGCATCTCATTTTCATCAGGCGTAGTGGAATGATCACTTAAGACTTCACATGTTTCGTGAGTGTCACTGGCACTACCGGGAATCTTTCTCAATCTTTTGTTGAGTTTTCTCAGGGCCTCCAAAGAATGTTCAATCTTTACAAACCTGTCAATGATTTCAATGCCAAATCCGTGAGTTGGTTCATGCTGAATTGATTCTTGGATTTGTTTGAAAAGATCATCAGTTGGTAGGATGCCCGAGTTTCCACCTGACACTTTTGCAAGATTTTCAGTAGTTATTCATCTAGGTCACTCTTGCCATCAATCAATTGATCTCTTGATTCTCTCAATTTACATAAGCTTTGTTGAGAATTTTTAACTTGAACCTGATGGCTTTGGTCAGCTGAAAATGTTTATCCGCATGCGGGATGACACCTTCTTCTACCAAGATGCGTGATGGGATTTGCTTGATGACTGGAGAGCTTTGAAAATCAAATCAAGGTGTCAATTTCTTGGAAGAAATCATCATCCATCTTTCCCCATCACTCTATATATTCCCAAAGATTGATAAACTTCTACGGTGTCTTGAATCACTTCTTTCCCCGTTGGAGCAGCCTTTGGGTCCATTCATCGACTACTCTCCCTTTTCATTAATCTTCTCAATTATAGGCACTGATGAGAAATCAAACCCGATAGGGACAGAGGAAGATGGTATGGATTCAAGGGGTTTTGAGAGCTTAAGTAATACTTCAGTTAACTACTCCACCTTTTCTTTAAGCTCATCTCTGCTTTGTCCTTTGTTTCCTTCAATTTCTGGCATAACACGTTCATAGCATCTCGTGCATCCTGTTGTGCTCCTTCTGTTGTCACTTCTCCTAGAGCCACCCTGGTTATCTGATATTTAGAGGCCATTATGTCCTCTTTGGTTTTTCAGTCGCGGGAGTGGCGATCTCTGCAAACTTATGTCCGAAGTGTCCACTAAAACCCTTGAAACTATTTTGGGTTTCTTGGCTGATTTAGCAGTAGAAGCCTTGAGTGAACTAAAATCAAAGGCTGGTATGGGTACAACCACCTTCCTTTTCCTCGGAGTTTTCTCAAGTAACCATTGGGGTGTGCCAGAGGGAGTTGCCATTGTTGTAGAAGTTGGTATCATACTTTTAGGGAGAGGGAGATCCACTAGTGGAGTGGGGATAGTTACCAATGTGGTAGTAGATTCAGTGAAAAGAGGCGTAGGAGGGGGCATGTTTGTAGTTACTTTGGTCCTAGCAGAGAGGGGTGAGAGTCCAGAGAAAATGCTGGCCATGACCGATGAAGTAGATGGGGAAAGAGGAGGTAGAAGTGGTTGTGAAGTAGGAAGCACAGATCCTGACGCCAAAGCCTGGGATGCAAGAGATAAGGTCACTTCAGTTGGGCAGTCAACAAATGGTGAAACTAGGGGCTGGCTTACTTCTCTTTCCAAAGAAATTTCTCCTATTTCTGGTGGTGTTGGTGATTTTGACACATTCACCATTTCAACCTGAGTAACAATTGAAGAGCTTTCTTGTTCTCTTCTCTTCTTGACAAACTTGACCTTTATAGGTCCCTTAGAAGAGATTTTTCCTTTTCCTTTTTGGAGGGCCCCACCTCTACAGCAACCAACTTTGAAAAATTATCTTCTTTGAAACTCATTCCTCAAGAGGTGAGCCATGCCTTGGTGCGTGCAAGAATCGGGGCGATCTATTTGTAATGGAGGCTTTTTCACCGATAGACCAATCAATAGGTGGGAAAACATATTGATCTTCATTCAATCTATCATAGGAAGGATCCATAACACTTTCATTATCACCCAGTACCACGGTATGTCAGCGAGCTCAAGTGTCTGAATCTCTGCAAGTGTAAACCTGCTATGATCTTTTCTTTAGACATCAAACTCATCACGTAAATCAATCTAGATGTCTTCTATGCTTGGCACGTGTGGGTGTAGAGTTCCATATGCCTTAAGGACTCCTCAAAAATCAAACCCATCTTGGGGCTTCATGTGCTTTTTCAACTTATCTTGAAGCTCATGTACAATGTTCTTGGCTTTCACCACCATTGAACAAGTATAACTTCTAGTAGATATTGGGAAAGATACAACGGCCTTATGTTTACTCTGTTGGAATTTGTGAAAATCCAACAATTGCCTGACCAACTCCATCAAGATTAGTTTGTCCCTTGGATATTTGGGAAAATGGAAAGGATCCCCTGGGTACATGACTACTCAAAGATCTGTGAACTTCTTGAATTGCAAGAAGACACAACCCCTGTTTTGAAACTTCAGCCCATGCCTCATCAGAGACTCTCGTTTTCCTCAGTTCGGGGTTTAACCTACAGATATTCTCGTAAAAGAAGGCATCATTTACCCTTCTGAATTGGTCTTCAGACCCTTTTCTTGTTAGCTGAGGAAAATACTGATAAATATGCTCCACTGTCATGTTCCCCTTGGTGTCCAATCTAGGATAGTTCCTCATCTTGCCATTTTGCATAGGTGACATACAAGGACATATAAAACTTCCCGTAGATAATACTTGTTGTCATTTGAGAATCTATCTCATTCGATAAGAGTACCCCAATCAATTCCTGTTGATTCTTCTTAATAATGATCATGAATTTATACATCCATCATTGGAAAAATTTGATTCGGAAACCAAAACCCAACTCAACAGAGTAATGATATCATTGATTTCCTAAATGAAATCACTTCTAGGAACAAGTCTTGGGAACCTGGAAATAGCCGGCTTGGCTTTGATTAGGAACTTCTTATTCACGTGCTTGATACAATCCTCCTAATCATTGTCCCAAGCTTTTGGGCTGACTTGAGATCTACATCTCCATATTCCTCAAAATTAGGCAGCTTGAGAAGGTCATCGAAGTAACCTCCATCCAACTTGATTACAACTTCTCCCGCCTAATTTTTCATAGAATGAGAAGCAGAGTCATAGTTCGAAGCATAGGCTAAGATGAACTCGGGCACTGAGCGGACATAGGGAAACCTGCTGCAAGAGGTAGACCACTACCAACTATTGATTTCATCCATGGAGTTTGGGAAGAGCTCTTGACCCTATTCCAAAAATCCTCCATATCTATGTTTCTGAGCTCTGTATCCCGGATGTCGTAATTACAATCAATGTAGGAGGGAGACTCCACCTTCCTAAATTTGTACTTCATCCTCCCTAATTTTTCAATCTTATCTTGTGATGAACCAGGGTCCGACATGAGGAATTTCAAAGGAGGAGAGTGTCGGAGATCAGAAGGTGTTGAACACTTCAGAAAACCCGACACACTGGAGATGTCGAGAAAGTTGGAAATGTCCGACACACTTGAGATTTTGGAGAGTTTGAAGTACGAAACACGGAGATGGCAGAAAGATTGAAATGTCTACTATCTTTGGAGGATGCCGGAATTTTTGAAGTGCGACACCTTAAACCTCCCGCTTTAATACACTGCGGGTTTCGAAAACTGCAAAGCACCTTGTGAAACTTGAAAAGAGGGTATTGGATAATTTGTTAGGTTGAAACATGCAAACTCTTCTCCATTGTTGATATTTTTGATACATTTTAATCACAATGATATATTTCAAGGAATAAAACAAAGTGAGCACTCCAAAAGGGGGAACCCTAAAACATAAACTTGATTAGAAAACAACCCTAAAATGGAAAAGATAAAACCCCAATAACCCCAACAAGAAAAAGATAGAAACTTGGAAGAATCCTTTACACAATTATTCCACAAACACCACAAACAAAGAATAAAGGAAAATACCTTCAATCAGAATGAAAAATGATAAAAAACGAGCAATGCAATTAGGTAGAGAGGTGAGTCGGGTTTCTGGGTCGAAGATGCATGCACAAAAATCCACGAGGTAAAAAGTACATCTGGTAAAAATGACGTGGAAATTTGAATATTTATAAGAAATTTCACATTTAATACACTTCAGTTGACATGTGTCAACTACCCGACAACTCGGCATTAATGCCATGTCAGCATGCTTGGGATATCCTGGAAACCCAACACAAAGGATTTCATATTAATTCAGGTTTCGGGTTACGGGAAACAAGCGACATGAAGCATGATGCTTGATGGTCCCAAAACCCGATACAAAGGAGTAAATCAGGTTTTGGGGATCGGAAGACATGCGACATGAAGCATGTTTTGATGAAGGCATGTTCGATGCTCGGAAGACCCACAAACCCAAAAAAGGATTAAATCGGGCTTGGGGATCGGAAGACATGCGACATGAAGCATGTTTTGATGAAGGCATGTTCCGATGCTCGGAAGACCAACAAACCGAAACAAAGGAGTAAATCGGGCTTGAGGATCGGAAGACATGTGACATGAAGCATGTTTTGACGAAGGCATGTTTCGATGCTCGGAAGACCCGCAAACCCGAAAGACTTACTTGATGTGGGTTTCAAGTTTTGGGAACACACAACATGAAGCATCCAAAACACATGCTGTCTTGTTATTGAAATCCAAAAACTTGATTATCTCTCTGAAAGGGCATTCTTAGAAAACCAGCTCAAAAATTTCTTAGGGTTATCTTATTTTGGCGTAAAAACAAAAATGAGGTAACATGACCATTGGATAGTCAAGAAGAGATTGATTCTTCACATGATTATAAGCAGTCCACAACAACCATGAACTCATGGTTGTGATCCTTAGGTCCCACAACCCAACAGCGCGCAAGTTAGTTAAGTATTGACACTAGTTTACGAACGCTGGTATTTAGATCCTCACTACTCCTTCCGAGATATCATAACCTGGATTCTCCGTATTAAATATAGAAGCCAATCAATCCAACATTTTCTAGGCTAAACCAGAAAACCACCCATACTTTATTACAAATCCACTACACCTCTCATTACCATTTTCCATGACCTTGTGAAATATACATAGAGCACCTACAAGAAACTTTCCACGTATCCAATAGCCAATAGATAGGATCTCGGAAGAGCTCGACATTGATTAGAGCCTCCGAGAAGCTATTATACCTGAATGGTCCATTACACCAATTCAAGTTAGGAGAGATTTCTTTGCCTTAGATTCGTAGATTCCATTATTGCATGTTGAGGATATAAGATTGCCCAACTAGTTTTTCTGTATCCACATATATTCCATTTCCACCGGCTATCTCGGCACGACCTTGGGAGGTCATGTACGAAGAAGAGCTACTTGTAGATTCTCATGCTCGTATGTCACTTTTCTATCATATAGAGACACCAATCCCCTATGCCGAGCACCAACTCAACTACTTTGTAGGAACCAAACTACCTGGAGACACCAATCCCCAAATTATGAGGAACCAAACTCAACAATACAAACCTCCACCTCCCGTAATTACTTCTTTAACTTGATGATGGTAATGCAATTATTCACTTCATACCCATAGATCAAATCATTCTTCCATCATGAACGCTGGTCTAATTAATGAAATCAAACCACATAATGTTTTTCTCTTTTCTACTATTCATTCTTTCATTCCCTTCTTCTTTTCTTCTCTCGATGTTAATTATTTCATTCTCTTATTTTCTTCTTTGATGTGTAATTTTTTAGATGTCTACTTTGAATACCTTTTCAACATAGATACCAACATTCACTTACAACCTACTACATCCGAATAAGACTACTTTATTTTTTATATTCCACTCCCATATTCTACTATGTTTTCAACTTCATCTACTTAAACATCTTCTTACATGACCCTTCATATTCTGGGCACTTCAAGACATGGAAAAGTCTATAATAAAAATGCCAAAGGAAAAGAACAAAACATTAACACTCCTTAATGATTATAATTTTTCATTGCTTGATGAACTTTGGCCTTCCATGGTTAGATAGAAAATTACCAACTAGATCCCTTTAGATCTCTCCCATCAATTCATACACATATTATACACATGCTGCATATTTGTTGTGTTCTAGGTGCATATTTGTTGCACATTCATTGTGTATTTGCCACACATTCAATGTTTTCACATTATCCACTATGAAATTCAAGTATTTCTTCTCTCTAATGCATCCTCCCATATAAATATGCACTTCCTTTCACATTTCATCCTTATTCTTGATCAAAACTTGTTTTCTCCTCACTGATGAATTGTATTACACAAGGTTCATTATAAGACCCCCTTCAAAAAATTATTATAGAATGGGTGGCGAATCTCTGAAATGTAATTTCGAAATGATGGTGAAAATCTGAAAAATAGTTTCATGGTAAAGGAAATTTGGTATCCCATCTTTTCCCACAGTTTTGTATAGTTGAACGAATGGTAGACATCTGTCTATCTAATAGAAGACAACCATATTTTCTCTGTTAGAAGATCATACCTTCATTGTTGGCAGTCGGAGTTGGATGAATGATTTTTCTTCTGGAACATTCCTCTCTTCTTATGTTGGAAATTTTTCCTTCTTCTATTGGATGGGCATCTTGAAAGTGCAGCAAGTTGGGGGACCAAAAAGTGGACATCAAATTTTCTCTTCGCGGACTTGAACCATGCCGAAAAATAAAAAACATGTCATAAAAATGGTACCATAGCATAGGGGAGATTGTTAGCTTTGTAGAAATATTGATTTTAAAGTGAATATAATATGGTAAATATCATGTTATAATTTTTTACTAATAATAGGTCTTTAAGAAACTTTTTGCCATGAATTTTCATGCCTACATTTAAGATTGCAACTTTTGTTTCACTTGTCGAGAATATGATAAAACCTATACCATCCCAACTATGGAAAAATTATATACATGTTAAATTTTTTTATTTGATTTTGATATTTATTGATGAATTTATGGTGGGAAAATGGAAAGTGCTCCATTTTATTTATGTTTCGAGACTTGTCACTTTCTGAGAAAAAATCATAAAAAATATTGTTGAAAAATACAAAATAAAATCTATCCCAAGATAAACAATGACATCTAAGTTTTCACCAATGGAAAAATATATATAAAGTTTGGACATCCAAATCATGGAAAAACAGACTACAATCTTATAGGATTTTTCAAAAACACTAGGTCATTGAATTTTGAGTGTTTAATATAGATTAACTTGTCCGTTTTTAAAAAAATTAGTAGTTTAGAAACTAGATTACGGATGCTACGATTCAAATTGATATAAGTTTTTCAAATTTTAATTACACGTATTTATAATAATCCCTATAAGTTGATATTTTTCTTTTATTTGTAATATGACATCCACTTATGACCCCTTTTGACCCCCATCTTGCTGCACTTACCCGGCTGAGCACAAATTCCTTATTAGACGGTTACCTCTTGAACCTTTCTTGTTTGGGACGATCGTCCCTTCCCACCTGGTTCGGTCGGGTTGGATGACCAAATTTTCTTTTGTAGAATATTTTTATCTTCCTATTAGACATTACCATAGGACGTCCTTCCTTCTTCTATTAGATGGGCATCTCAAGAATTCCCCAATGGATGGTTTCCTCTTGAACCTTTCTGTTTGGGCATTCATCCTTTCGATTAGACAACCATGTTAGGATCATCCTTTTTTCTATTGGATAAATTAAGAGAACCAATCATCTAATGCCAATTAGATGGTGAACTAAATGCACAAGTTCCTAGACACATGTTGCCTCATAAATCTCCACCTATCATTGGCTGCCATGTGTCCGGTTCGGTGAACTTGATCCCTATATATACCCCCCTAGGAGGCTCATTTTTTCACTTTTCTACAACGTTCTCTAATTTTCTACTAAACCTATGTGCACCTACAGTATTTCACCACCCTCTCCTGTAACTTGACACCAATTTTGAAGCTTTCAACAATGGAAAGAACCTGATTAATCCTGCAAGTGCCCTAAATTCTAGTACAAAATCTCATGTTCCCTCGAGATTACGAAATTAATAAAACTCAAAGACACACCTAAGGATTGGATGGATAAAACATAATTCATAGGTATTTTAAACATGCCTCAATTTAAAATAGATACTAACTTGCTCGATTACACTGATAAATTCTTGCAACCATGCAAAAGGAAAGTTTTCCTTTCCCCGATGAATAATACACTTACATTATGCGTGGAGTGGTAGACGTCCATCAATTAATTGGATTACATTTTCAAAATAGATGCATGTGACTGAAAAGGTTGTCTAAGCTGATAAAGAAAAAATTGGAGTCTCATTACAATGTGTAGGTTGATGGTAAGTTCAATTTTATTTTGAATTGTTTTTTTAAATATTACTCGACTACCCAAACATCTAACTTTTCTTGTATCTTGTTACAATTGTAGTTAATCATTCCAAAAGAGACCTTATTATACAAGGTGTTAGAAAAAAATTATTTCTTGCAATGATATCACTATTTCAATCTAGGATTGTGTTGCAGGAAGATCCGCAGACATTCCATTTTGGGTGGTTCAACAAATATTGTGGACCTTTGGGAGGGAAACAATTTGATTGGTGCACATATTTGTCCTATCGAATTAAATTAAATTTTAACAATTCCCTTGCTAGTATGAATGCATCGGATAAATCTAAGACTATATTTTCTTGTGGCAATTATCTACTTGCTTTCTACCATGAATATTTCCACCAATTATGAGAATGAAAAAAATTATGACCTGATATGATAAATGGAAAAATGATTGGTCTTTCACTTGAAGAACAACAAGAAACAATAAATTTTAACATTATACTATTAATTATTTTTGAATGAAATAATAATATTAATTTTATCTTACGTCAGAGAATAATGTTGGCTGCAATATGTCATAAGGATGTTATTTCTTGGGGTAAATCCCCTCAAGATGTCTTAGGAAAATTTGACATGGATTCAATGGAATCAACCCCACTTTTATTTCCTTGACACAAGATACCTAGGGGTCAATAGCTCCACCACCACATTGAAACGAGTTTGTGAGAATCGAATAAAAAACAAGGCACCACTAAGTAGTTACACTCAATAGAATCGTGATAGCTCCAACGTAATTGCGAGAAAGTAGAAACAAAGCTTACACATAGAGGAAAGACAATGGAGTGTCTTGGCATGCTCATAAATGAATAGTAAAGGGGTACATATAGGGTGTTGAGTAACCCTAGTGCATGACACACATGAAACCCTAAACCTAACCCATGTGAGATGACCCTCCAATATGAGAGGAGGACACATAAGATAACTCACACTAACACCCCCCCTTCATCGAAGCTGGGGTAGCGGCTATGATGAGTCGACGGAAAGAGGAAGACACTCCTAAACAACTAAGAAAGATGTGTCAATGGGGCCCAACAACTAAAGGCCTGATAAGGTGCCCATATACAAACACAATCTTCCTAGAAGAAGAAGAAGAAAAGAAGGACTACATAGCCCGAAGAAGATGAGCAGCTGCAGAAGACCTCACCCCAAGAAGAGACCGTAAGTGAAGAAACTTCATCTCAGTGAAGGGCTTGGTGAATAAATATACAATCTGATCAACTATCTGAATGTACTGAATGTCGATGATACCATCATGAATAAGCTCCCGTATGAAGTGCATATGGATCTCAATGTGCTTCATCCACTGATGTTGAACTAGATTTCTACAAATAGAGATAGTGCTCATGTTATCATAGTAGATAATGGTAGGCCACCAAAAGTGGATGCCAAACTCTGTCAGAATACCCTGTAGCCAAATAGCTTCTGTGGCAGCAGTGTTAATCGCTCCTCCTATATTTTCGCCTCTAGATGATATACAATTACATTTTGCTTCTTACTAGACCAACTAATGGGACCTAAACCAAGAGAGAAACTATAGCCAAAAGTAGATTTCCAATGATCTAAGTCACCGCCCAATCAGAATCTGTGAACCCAATCAAGTCAATATCTACCCCTCCATGATAGTGAATGCCATCAGCATAAGTGCCATGAACATAATGAAGGATCCATTTAGCTACTTTCCAATGTAGCTCATGTGGCTCCTGCATGAATCTGGACACATGATCCCAACAAGCATACGATAAATCCGGTCGAGTGTGAGTCAAGTAAATCAAGCTCCCCACCAACTATCGATAAAGAGTACCATCAACCAAGGGAGTAGAGCAATCTGAAACCAACTTAACCCCGGAAAGAAAAGGAGTAGGAGAAGACTTGCAATCAGACATCTGAAAATGAGCTAGCAAATCAAGAGCATACTTAGGTTGTGAAATCAAGATTCCCGAGTTAGATTGTGAAATCTAGATCCCAAGAAAGTAATGAAGTAGACCTAAGTCAGTCATGGAAAACTTGTTGGCTAAGGTGATCTTCACAAGAATCAATAATAGAGGAAGAGCTACTTGTGATCAACAAGTCATCAACATAGAGAACAAGAATGAGTATGGAGTCATCTTTCATAAAATATAAACATTTGGATTAGAGTGACACCTAGTAAACCCTGATGTAAGTAAAAAGGAGTCCATCTTGGCATACCAAGCCCGAGGGGCTTGTTTAAGGCCATAAAGAGACTTCTTTAACTTACAAATGAGGGAGGGATCTTGGACATAACCCGGAGGTTGTTCCATATAGATCTCTTCCTCTAGGTCACCATGAAGGAAGGCACTCTTAACGTCCATTTGATGGACTTTCCATCTGTTCGCGTGGCAATGGCTAGGGTCATTCGAATAGAAGTCATCTTCACAATGAGAAAAGGTTTCAAGTATAATCAACCCCAACTATCTGGGAGAAACCATTTAGCTACTAATCATGCTTTAAAATTTTTGACGTCTCCATCTACTCCATACTTTGTTTTGGAACACCCACTTACACCTAAATGATTTTTCTTCCTTTCGGAAGAGTGGTGAGATCCCAAGTATCATTCTTCATGAGAGAGGAATACTCCTCATCCATGGTAGAATCCCACTCAGAATACCAGAAGCCTCCTAAAAAGACTATGGATCAGAAGCAAGAGGTGAAGAAAGAGTGGGGTCAATGAAATCTGAGTGAGTACGTCTCATATCCAAAGTATCTCCAACTAAATCTCCAACACTTTGCAAAGTTTTCCTAGCCCAAAGGGGACCAGGAGGATCAGGCTCAGAGTTGGAAGATTCTTCACTTGAGTGAGAAGGGACATAGTCCTCATCATCACTACTATTAGAATTAGAAGACTCAAAGGTCTGATGGTCGGGAGGATTAGGAAGAGGAGCACGCTCAACAACATCATCATCTGATGAGTCAGAATCTGAATCAATGAGCTGAAGAACCTCAATAGGTGGAGAAGTAGAAGTTGAAGAAGACTCATCAAACTTAACACTTCTCTCAATATACAACTCATGAGAAGTAGGATTCATCAATCGATATCCCTTCATGCCATCAGGATACCCTACAAAGATACAAGGTTTGGATTGTGGTTCCAAAGCCTTATGTTTCTTCTTGGGAATCCGAGCCATAGCCTTGGATCCGAAGACTCAAAAGTGCTCAACATCAGGCTTGCATCCAAACCAGGCTTCAAAGGGTGTCATCCCTCTTATTGCCTTGTGTGGAACATAGTTCTAAATGTAATTTGCACAATTCACTGCTTTGGCCCAATACTGTGGAGGAAGAGACTTCGAGTGAATCATACAAGTGGCCATCTCCTTAAGAGTATGGTTCTTTTTTCTTGTGACTCCATTCTATGAAGGGCTATAAGAAATTGTATGCTGCAAAGAGATCCCTTCAGAAGTACATAAATCCATGAACCTATTGTTTACATATTCACCTCCATTGTCGGTTTGAAGAACCTTGATAGACTGCATTCCACTGTTTCTCAACAAGAGCCTTAAAGTCCTGAAAATGTTCAAAGACTTAGACTTAAGCTTAAGAAAATATACCCAAGTATATCATGAATAGTCATCAATGAAGGTTAGCACATAAAGAGCTCTAGTAAATGAAGGAGAAGGAAATGGACTAGAAACATCGCTGTGAACAAGATCCAAAGGACGAGTGGCTCTCTAGGATTTTCCTTTGTCAAAGTTCTTTTCAGGATGCTTTCCAAGGGTACAACCCTCACAAAGACCCTTAGAAAACTTGACATGAGGCAACCCATTGACCATTTCATTTTGACTCAATTGTTCAAGGTAGCGATAATTTAGATGTCCAAAATGCTCATGCCATAGCTTACTAACCTCATTTTCATGAGTGAGAAAGGCAAGTGGGTGTAGAATCAGAAGTAAAGTGGGAGAAGGTGTACAACCGTGAATGGTGATCTACCTTTCCCTTAGCCACTGTAGTGTCATTGTTAAGCTCACGAATAATCACGAGTTAGGACCAAATTCCACTCACATTCCTTCACCAAGGTGAGTAATTTGGTAAACCGATAGGAGATTGGTAGAGAGATCAGGAACACTCAACACTTGGTTAAATGTTCCCCCATCCATCTCTACCGATCCACTACTAGAAACCGACACTGTCGTGTCATTACCCATCGTGATTTGGGACATTCCACAAGGTTTGATGTTGGAAAACTCAACATGTGAAGAACCCATGTGGTGCGAGGCACCGAATCTATAATCCATGTCGATGAAGGAGAAACTCTGGCTACAAGGGCTTTTCCTTTCTTCTTATCATTTTTAGCACCTTTTGCAGTAGAAGACTCGGCCTTCAGAGCACTTTGTTTTATGGATTCAGGAACACTTATTTTATTCTTCTCAAGTAAATGAGATAAGTGATCAATCTATTTCAAAAATAGTGTTTGCTCATCGTGACCAAACTTCTTGCAATAGGAACACAAATACTTGCTTTTTTGTGCCTTAGGCTTAGAAGTCGAAGTGTTTGTGTCATTTTTAGGTTTGGTCTTGGTTTCTTTCTTAGGTTGATCCTTTGTTTCTTTCTTCTTTTCAATATTCTTTCCCTTGCTAGTACTTACTACAAGGGCATGTGACTTGGACTTGAGAGACCCCATTTGAATGAGTTTGTCATGTTCTCGAATGAGTTGGGATGAAAAATAGTCAAAGGAGGGCATAGTCCAAGTATCGCCCAAAGCAACTTTTGTAGCATAGAAAGTTGACACGAAGACAGAATATTCGGGACCTAGCTTAGAGAGAATCGACAAGATTAGTTGAGAATATTTCTTCTCTACTTGACATCCTTTTAACAACAATCTAATGTGGACAAATTTTGAGAAGAAAGCTTGTAGGTTTTCAAAGTCACTAGGATTTAACCCTAGTAGTTTGTTTTCCAACTCATGCACTCTCATGTCATCTAGTTGTCCAAACATCACATCCAACAGTGTTTTCCACACAGATTTAGGTGTTTTGGATGCCTCAATGTGGAAGAGAAAGTCAGGAGAAATAGACATGCAAAGAAGACCTAAAGCTTCATCACTATGGTTTAACCACTTAGATTTTTCAGGTTCATCATCTGGTTCAGTCTCAATTCCCATGGTGATGTGGAATAACCCTTTACCCCTTAGTTTCATTATTATTTTTGATCTCCATTGAAAAAGTTGAACAACGTAAGCAAAGGAATTAAAAGTGCATCCATAGTGAGAGAGAGAGAAAGAAATGCAGAAAAGAAACACAACCACCCAGGACAATAACAACCCCTCTTTCGAACTTTATAGTTTAGTGCGTTGATTACAATCGGGTCCGTGTGTGTGGTTTGAAACACTTGGTAACTCATCTTGCAATCAGTGTAATAACGTGCAAGAGAGGAGACCACAACAGTGTTTCATGGAGCACAACAAATAGGACACCATAAACAAGCACAAGTAAAAAACAAGAAAGGAGGTGAAAGCCAACCCTGGTGGTGAGAAAAAATGTCTCACGTCGTAAAATGAAAACCCCCTTGCTGCAGACTATGGTGGACGCGCTCACTAGTCGCAAGCAATAATAAGGGTGAAATACAATGTTTTGGGAACTCAAGGAGTTCGAGATATCTTTAGAATGCGGGAAAAAAAACCGGAAGGAAAAAAGGTGCTCAGAGTGATGTTGCACACTTGAGCGCACGATTAGAGAAAAAAATGACAATAACGTTAAAAAATTACCATTTGAAACGTCCTATTTAGCTAATTTTAGCTAATTGAGAGCTAGTTTGGAGTTTTAAAAAAATGATATTTGAACGTTAATCGTTAATTTAATTTAGAAATAAGTAGTAAAACTAGATGTTAAATAAATCTAATTAATTAATTAAACGATTTAATTAAATCTAAGGAAAAACTTAATTAATATGATTAATTAATTAAGATTGTTTTTTAAAAAAATACTTACCCTTTTTAATGAAAAAAAAATTTAAATTATTTCAAAAAAAAAGTTGAAAAATTTGTGTATTTTTGTTGAAATCACAAATTAGAAGGGATTTTTAATTGCTAATACTTTTAAAAAAAGGAATTTTTGTTTGTTTAAATTTTATTTAAAAAGGAAAGCTTTTTGTTGTTTTTAAAACCAACTAAAAAAATCTTTCAAATTTTTTAGAAAGTATGTAACAATACTTGTAAAAAAACTTACCAAAAAAAACTTTAAAAAATGCATTAAAAAAAAGCCGCCAAAAAAAAATAGCTATGAAAAAAAAATGTGGTTTTGTGTTTGAAAAGCAAATGCAGTGCAGTGGAAGGAGAATGTTGGCGGATGCAGCAATGCATAGGGGGGATGGCGTGGGAGGCCGTGGCGGGGAAGGTCGAGGAGGGTTTGCTGTGCGCAAGTTTAGCAAAGGGTCTGGTCGGGAGGAGGGCGACGTGGACATCATGGTCCCGAGAAGCGAAAAAAGAGGCCATGGTCCAGCCAAGAAAACGGCGAGTTTCATGGAAAAATGCACTTACCAAAAATTTATAACTCTTCATGTAAAAAAACACACCAGTTCAACTCCCACGGCAAGGTCAAAGGAAGCAAAAATGCCACAAAGAACACCACAAAAGGTTAAGCCCCAAGTGTGTCACTGGCAAAAATTATAGGTTTTTGGCAAAAAATAAGTGCTCAGTGCCAGAGAAAACACAAGATGCATGGAGTGAAAGATCCTTCCGTAGAATAGATGTAGTCACTGAACCTACAAAAAAAAAAAAAGAAGAGAATCTAAAAAAAGAGAAAAAAATGTCTAGTTTTAATTAAAAAAATTAAAAAAGAAAAGAAAATTTACGATCTACTAAACTAGCTCAGAAAGATTGCTCAAGGTATGATGAAAACCTGCAAATGCACAAAAAAAGGCACAAAAATGACACAACTTTTTGAGAAAGCTTGTTAGAGAGATTAGCAAAATAATTCTAGAAAATAGTGATAAAAAAACTTGCATGCAGAGTAAAAGAATGAAACCAAGAAAGAGTAATCACAACTAAAAAATAACGAGTGCACGTTTACCCGATCTCATCTCTGATACCATGAAAAGAGTTTGTGAGAATCGAATTGGAAACGAGGCACCATGAAGTAGTTACACTCCAATGGAATATGATAGCTCCAGCGTAATTGCAAGAAAGAATTGATCAGTAATGGAAGAACTTGCTCAACTGAAACAAAGCTTGCACATAGAGGAAAGACAATTGAGTGTCTTGGCATGCTCATAAATGAATAGTAAAGGGGTACATATAGGGGTTTGAGTAAACCCTAGTGCATGACACTTGACACACATGAAACCCTAAACCTAACCCTAAACCTAACCCATGTGAGATGACCTCCAATATGAGAGGAGGACACATAGGATACATAGGATAACTAAATTTGTAGGGAAGAATATAAGGTTTCCTTCGAATCTTTAGGAACAATTCATCATGTAACCTCATTTTCTAGGTTTTTCACTAGGTGGTGTCTTCAGTGCAACTGGTACCCATATTTTGAACCAGATCAAGCTTGATGATGAGTATTTGGGATTTGATAGTGGTGATGTAGAGAAGGGTAACTATTTTGACACCCATGATATGATACAATCTACTCCACCTCCTCAACCACAAGCGCAAAAAAGATATCCATGAAATAAGAGACTCTCCTCCTCCAACAAGTCAAATTCCACTTGCAAATGATAAAAAGATAAATTTTTCATTCAAAATATGGTATCGAGATAGTAAGGGGCTACAATTCAGGAAGTTTTTATGTCTAATGTGGAATCAGTGTACACTTGGGAGAGAAGGGCCAAAATTTTGATCAAAGAAATAAATACCCGATACCATAATCATGCTCAAAGGAATTCATTGTTCATTGTCGTAGAGAGCCAACTAGCAAGGCTTGACATTTTGCTAAAAAAATATCAGTTATGCACAATTTTGTATAATAATGATGATGTTTTATTTATAATGTTAAACATGTTGGAGAATCTTAATGTTGAAGCCCAAACATACTACAACAAATGGGCTAGAGACAAAAGAAATGTTTTAATTATAAATGCAGAAAAAGAGAAAGTTGTGGTAGGTCATATATGATCTTTTACTCATAAAATCATGAAATTATGAGCATTGCAATAAATTATTTATGACTTATCTAATATACTAATACATTTTTATTTCAGTTTTGCATAAAAATACGAAAATTTAAAGAAAGAAGCAAATGTATTCTATGCACATTTTAGAAGAATTCACACAAAATCTTGAATGCATTTATGCAGTTGAAGGAATTTTTTTATTATTAAATAAATAAAATAATACATTGAGAAGAATAATCAAGGACCATAAGATGGATCTAGATATCTTACTTTAAAATAAAAGACAGATTCTTATCCATCACTTTTGTCATTAGGAGATGTTATGAGGAAGGGATCAAATTATTCTTCAAAATATTAATAACATAGCACAAGATTTTCAGGCATCAAAAGTTTTAGCAAAGAGCACTATACAAATGAGAAAAATATGCCTCTTTTGTAAGAAAAATATCAAGCTTCCCGTGATAAAAAATTGAAAAAAGTTAGTTTCACCATGTGACAGGTGTGTTGTCACAATTCTGACACTAGCGTAGGAATTAAAATATAATGTTAAACCATTTTTTCTTTTTTATTCGTGTGGTAGACGTAAGGACAACTATGATTTAGAATCATAGGCAGAAAAGAGGATTCCCTTGTAATGTGTTCTTATATGATAGAACTTTCTGGAAGCTTTGAAAACAATTGACAACCCATCATTTTGTAATTGTATTGGCTGACAATGCTTTATGAAAACATGTATGTCTTCATAAAGTAACCCACCTCTTGTTTTAATGAATATATGTTTAGTTTTGAATTAGAACTATATTTATTGTTTTATCACATTTATTGAAAGTTTTCAACAATTTAATGTTGAAACTTGTAATTGGATTTATGCTTATTGTGAATTTTTTTATGTTATTATTTGGAGATGTAAATCATGGTTTAAGATGTTTAGTGTGTGTTTGTTTGAAAGTATTTATGTTTCATGCAGAGATAAAATATTAATCAATAATCAAACAGATGGATCTAAATAAATCACTGTCTTTATTTCAATAATAAAACAAAATATAAAAAAATGAATTTATTACAAGTAAAACCACACACTTTCTATTAAGACTAGTTGATTATCATTAATCAATATGAAATATATCAAATAATTTTCAATATCGTCATGAATGTATATAAGAAATTAGAACTCTGGTAATTGAAATAGTCTTGAAGCAAAGATGTTCATTTTTGTCTCGGAATTATATCTTGAATAGTAGTGTGTTCGGTGGATGTGTTCGGATCCCCTGGATCAGTCAAAATGTTACCAAATCCTCTTATTTCTATGAGTGAATTCCATAATGCAAGTGCTCTCTCATAAGGAAAATTTCCATAGAGTAACTAGATATGTACAATCTCAAATAACATTTTAAAATTCTATCCAATCTATTACAGGACTTTTGATTTTAAAGGACAATACACTAAATACCCTCTTATCTTCAATAGAGCCCATAATCATAGTTTTAAAAAGTTCATATATATGAAATTACTTGCTCAAATCCTCTTGCAAAATACTATCGCTTGAATAAATATTCTTCCAAAGTCTTCTAATGGAACCATTTTCATTTGGCTCATCCAGAAACCGAAATCACTTAAGCATAGTGATGGCAAATTTTGTGATTGAGAAATCAGTAACTTCTTTTGTAAAATACCTTCAATAGAAACTCCGTTTATCTCTTCACGCTTACAAAAATGTTCCATTAGACTAGTCATGTATTTTATAAATAAAGTATTGATGGATGTTTTAGGTATGCCTCCAATTGTATTCCAAAACTATGGATTGACAACTCTCATTTCTTCAAGTAATTTATCCTTTTGAATCATTCACAGATATTTGTAGATAAAGATTGAGAAATATTTTTCAATTTATTTCGAGTGTCACATAATATTGTTTCATATAAATTACATGTCACTCTTACTTCTTCCATCTCTAACCCATCCAAATCTGCTCTTCTCTAAAAAGTATGAAGTGGTATCTCTTTCCCATGAGTTGTTATACACAAATGATCATTTATATTGAATTTTAAGTAGAAATTTTGATTCTTAAGGTCTGTTAATGCATTCCATATTTCAAAAATAGGTCCCTAAAAATTCCTTATGAAAAACATAAACTATCTAGACTCATTCACACATGTTTTCTCAATCGTATGAAGTCTGTTATGTAAATACAACACTCTTACACATGCTTCATCAAAACATTTAGCTCATTCAAAATTCGAAGAATACCACATAGTGTAAGTAAAGTTTCAATATTTGTTAGACGATACAAAAATATTTAGCTTTATCTACTTCTTTTAGTATTTATACATAAAACATATCAATGAAGGATATTCTTCAAATATTCTACAAGAAGGCTCATACATTGAAATTCATCTAGTATCTACATCTTTAAGAAGATTTTTCCCATATGTCAATCCAATTACAAATTTATAAAATTCTAAAAATCTCTTTGAAATAATTGAATAATATGCATGCAAATCATGGATTACCTCCTCCACTTTGGTAACACTTTCGAATGTGCTTGACAATTTTATAGGCTAGATTCATTATGTGAGCCATACAATGAATTGCAATTATATACGGGGAAAGTTTTGTATGTAGTATTATGCAGAGATCATTTCTTCCACCTACATTACATCTTCACCATTAGTTCCAACAAAAACTAACTACATTGCAATGAAAAAATCATCCATACCTGTAATATCCTTCAAACTTGACACCACCAATTTGTAAATGTTTTTAGAATTGCAATTTTCACTCATTTTATGAACTACTAAGAGATGGGGATTTCTTACTTCATTTGCAAAAGTGTATACATGAATACAAACCCATGAAGTATTGTCCACTGCTGTAACCTCATCAATTGAAAGGGAAATAAACTTTGCATTTTTAATAGCCTCTTTTAGATCCTCCTTTTCCACCAGAGCAAGACATTTTGCAATTTCCTAGCCACTGCTATCTGAACCAATGTGATTGTGGAACGTTTTGTAAGCCAATAACCTGATACAAAATTTAATTATCTAATAAATATGAAATGGGTATTCCTTTTTCAATATATGGAATACAATAGAAAATTGAATACTTTTGGCAAGAATTTTAGTTTCCATAGCTTTGCTTAATTTTGATATAATAGTGCCACCTTTTTCATTTAGATTTTGTAAAATTTTGTTTTCTTTTTACTACTCTTTTCGCATACTTAACATGTAAACTCATTACTAGTTTTCCATTTATGAGATCTTACTATGTGCCCATCCTTTTACTTGCATCTAGTTTGAGTTGCATTGTATGATATTTTCCTTTTTTCTGACTACATATTTTACATCGACATTGAGTTGGAGTATTATTACTATTTTTTAGCTCCATAGGTTCAATAAAAGGATATTTGGCTACCTAGTCAAACCTGAAAGTCCTTCCTATTGTCTAGTTTGTCCTCTTTCTTCTCATAAAATTGTTATTAGTTTCTTCTACTTCAACTTGTGCATCTGGGTTCTCATCGTGTATATGTTGATTGTCACATCTCGTTTTTCTAGAAATAGACATTAGAGTAGAAGTTTCCTCGATGTTGGTGCTAGATGAGAATTCAATGAATCTTCTCCTAGTTTGATGTCATCAAGGGAACAATTTTTTTCATCAATCAAATCATCTCAAGAATTATTAATTTCATTAAAACCAAAAGGATCATCGACATATTGAAACACATTAGTTTGTGAAGGTGTTTGAGAAATGTCTGCATATAAAAGTGTTATAGAAATAGTATTATTTATTTATATTATTAATACCACTAAATAAACATTAGTGCAAAGAGTAAATACTTAATTTTATAAAGAGTACAAGAAACATACAAGTATGAAAAATATAATAATAAAATTTTGTAAATTAGTAGATAGTACATACCTATATTTTATGTAGATCCCAAGAAACCATTTATTTTTTTGTGAGTTTCCAAAATAGCCAAATAATGTCTTGTTACTCTTTTTTGAACTAGAAGTAACCTTCTTACCCTATTTTCTAGAATCCATGGATATTTCATAGATACTTATTGTTGAAAGAAAACTACATGTATGGGCGGTAAAGAGGTGGAAGGTAGGGGTAGGAGGGTTAAGAGGTTCGGTGAACAATGATAGATGAATAAGATGAATTGCAGAGGTTGGATGATGTATGGTTGGATGGATTACTGTTAGATGGATTGGAATTGCAGGGATAGTAGTTGTAAAGATTACAATTGGATGGGTTATAGATGGATAGTTTACGGTTGAATGGATTGCAATTGGATGGGTTGTAGTTGGATGGATCAAAGCTGGACAAGTTACATTTGGATGGATTATAGTTAGACGAATCAAATATGGATGTATTACAGTTGGATGAAAAAGGTTGGAAAGTAGAGGTAGAACACTAGAGGTTGGATGGAAAAAGTATCGAAACATGATGGCAACCACACTCGTAGATTGGAAAAAATGTTGGCTGGTTGTATGTGTTTTATACCGAGAAGATATGTATAGTACTATAGTTTGTCAAATATTTCCATAAGTTGATTCAAAACGTTGGTGAAATACATGCATAAGTTTATTTATATGTGTAAATACTAGTGACCTTTCCCATACAAATGACTTGTTGGCCAAATGTTTTGGTGAACTGGGTAGTAGTCAATTGCTGAAAATTCACCATTTCTAATTTCTAAAAACTTAAATATTTACGAGTTTATGAAAATTTTCCGCTAAAAGTTTCCCTTCTATTACACCATACACACTTTCTCTCCTCAAGCATGTTCTTTACTTTGTTATTTACTTCTCTAGCTGATTATCATAGATATATATTACTCACTCTTCCTTCCTCTTCAACATTATGATATTCCATTAAAATTGAGTTTTATTTTTCTCTTTTCCTTAGCAAGTTAACATTTCAATCTCCATATACTTGAGATTCAAACAAAAATCTTCATAATTTTCTCTAATCTTCTCCTTATAGTAGTTCATACTTTATTCTCTACTTATGTCCACTCTTTAAATACTATATTTCTCACCTCTACATGCTTCACTTTTTCCATACTTTACTCATTTCATGCATTGTTTTTTCTTCCTTCCTCTTTTGCAAATCATTGTTTTTCCTAGCACAAATCTTGTCTCTTATTTACTCTTCACCTTATTTTATACATGAATATTCCACTTAAACATTGAGCACTAAGACTATGATGATGGTTAGCCATAGGTAGCGTAAAACATATCAATGTCGATATTACAAAATTGATCATGAATATACATGTAGACACCAAAACAAGTTGTATAAACAAATTTGATAAACATATCAATACAGATGTATAAATGAGAATATAGGAAATTAATTTAACCTCAAACCAATATGATGGCTCATATTAATTTATCAATTAACATCTATAAATTTCAAGCTCCTTGATACTTTGCATCGGAGACAACTCTAGTCGACTTCTATCCGTAATCATTTCTTCTCATTACTCCAGATCATAAACCTACTTTCAAATACTTGTAAGGTTTGCCAAACATGATCATAAAATTGATTCAACATTCTCATAAATTCATTACAACAGTCAACTAAAATTATTGGTATTAGACTAGGAAAAACCATAGAATTTGAAAAATTCAAGCATTTTGGTCGAATCCAAAGCAATAAAAAATTGGAATGGTTATGAAGCAATTTGGTTAGAATCCAAAGTCATTTTGTTAGACTATGAAGCATCCTTTGACATTAATTATAATTATTCCAACAATCTCCCCATTATAATTGATGGAAAAAAACAATGTAGCTTTCTCCCTTTTCTACAAACTATCATGCTCCCGAAATTATCCCTATTTCTTTTCTAAATTGTTGCACTTTGCTCCCCCTTGCTTTATCTCTCCCTTTGACATCAATGGAAAATGAGTAAAACTCTCAAAATTCTCCCTTTCTGTGAAACTCTCCTTTAACCACTTCCTCTTGCTTTAAATTTGCTAAAACTTGTAGGTATTACCCCACCTTGCTTTAACTCTTCCCCTTGGAGTGTGCATCTACTGGTCACTTTATGAATTTCCTTTATTATGATATGGAAAGAATTTTCTCCACCTAATTTCATGTTTCCACCATATAACTATTTCTGACATCAACACTTGATAGCTGAATCCACTTGAATCTTGTATTGCTTATACTATGAGTCTAAGTTACCTTACTACTTCCATTTATTATTGAACCTTTAAGAGCTTACGCACATGACATTGAATTGTATGCTTTTTCCTTCTTTGGAAACATATTGGTATCTTCTTTGGTATTCCTCCGATCTTCTTTGTATCTAAGACCAAAATTGACAAGGAGATCTCTAATTGTTGAGTATGTCATCCAACATTTTAGTACTCTTCTCAAACTTGAGGCAATTGTTTAATTTAGCATTAGTCTTCTCAAGTTCCTTTCTCAAAGAAACTATTTCAGATTCAAGCTTCTCAAAATTTTCATTCTTTTTTTCAGTTGGATTCTCACAACCTCATCCATCTTCTTCATCTCTTCAAGTTGAGTCTTTAGGCCAATGATGATCTTACTGTATTCTTCAAGATTTCGTGACATATTTTATCTTAAAGAATCATAATATTATTAAAATTTATGTAACTATTGTTTTTTTCTCGTTCTTCTTTCTAAGAATCTTGATCTCATCTACAACACTAATGAGTTATCCTTCAATATCCAATTCATCTTCTTCTTCATATTCTAAAATTTCTATTTCCTTATCTTTTGGGTTATCTCTATTTGTTTTTATTGTCATGAAAAAAACTTTTTCTTCATCACTATATGAGATACCCTCACCACTTTCTTCAGATAATCTATTTTACTCTTTTGAATAAATGTTATTTTTTTTTGTAGGAGTTCTTCCTTTTATCAACCTTTACTTACTTATGCCTCTTCTTAGATTGATAATACTTTTTACTTTCCTTCATGATGTGATCTTCTTCACTATCACTATTTTTAGGTGGACATCTAAAAGAAAAATGTCATACTTTACCACAATTAAAACATTTCAAGGGTAACATACCTTTGTATTTTCTAGTTCCTCTCTTTAGCTTTCTGACAAAATTAGCTTCTTCCTGATATGATTTAACACTAGAGAATTCATGTGTCTTAGGATATTTGTTCTTCAACTTCTTAGATTCCTTGCAGGCTACCTCTTGCTTAGTTGATTTATATTTTTCAGTCCTCATCTCATATGCTGTAAGAATCCCATGAAGTTCATCCATTGTTAGGGTGCTTAAATCCTTCATTTATTCAACTACTGACACCTTGGCATCAAACCTCAAAGGAAGATATTTAAGCACTTTTGCACAATAAATTCATCTTTAATTTCTTCTCCAAGTCCTCTAATAGTGTTGAAAATTTCATCCACACGTAGAAGATAATATGTAATATTTTCATCATCCTTCATCTTCAAACTCTCAAATTGACTTCTATGAGTTTGGAGCTTTGTTTTCTTTACTTTAACATCTCCTTCATATATGTTCTTGATTTTATCCCAAATTTCCTTGGCAGATACATAGTGCATCACTTTAATAAATTATAATTAACACAAACCAAAAATATTGCATTCATAGCCTTTGCATTTCTTTCACTTTCCTTCTTACCAGATTGATTTGTTGGAGGAGTTGTTGGAGTTCAATAACCATTTACAACTAATTACCAAATTTCAAACCCAAGATCCATTTGATAGTTTCACATCCTTATACTCAAAGGAATAGTTAGTTCCATAATATAATGGAGCATTGTTTGAGGAGAATCCTTCTTGTTTGGCCATGTGTTATATAGATATCTAACTTTGGATGGTCAAATTATTCTAAAGTAACCCACTCGATACCAATTTTTGAGCACACACTAATACCGAGAGGGGCGTGGGCTAAATAATTATTATAATTTTTTTACCTATTTAAAACTTTATCATTCACAAAAATAATAATCACACAAGATATAACAATTACACAACACATGATTTATGTAGAAACCCTTTCAAAAGAAAATCAAAGAAAAAAATAATGTCTGTAGACAACAAAATTGGGTCACACTCCCCTTGGTCCCCGTCGAATAACCAAATCAAACATATTCACCTAACCATGGCCCCTTCCACCCCACATTAATATTAATTTAATTAACTTAATTAAATTAATACCCATCCTCACAATATTCATTACTTAATTATTTTAATCAAGCTAATTTCCACCTCACCCTAGACCTATTCTTGACATGTTTCCATAACTAACTAAGACTTGGTCCCACTTACCTTAATGAGCTAAGACTTAGTTTAACCCTAAAAATCAATGCCTATTATCCCTCTAACCACCTTCCCGCTCATAAAAAGGTAACATCCATTCACATCCATGGTATAAGGAATGAACCTAATCCAAAAGAGGCAATATCTACCATTTTTAGTAAACCTCTGAATATTGCCTTAACCGACGCTGGCCACCCCTAAATTGATGCCGATCAACCCGAAACCATTGTCGGTTACCATTTATTCACCTTAGCAACCTTGTTTTTGGGTTGGAATATTTTGAGATCAAGGAGACGAGAAGAGAGCTACATGCAAGCAGAACTAGAGTCTTTTCACACACCTAGACATCCACAGCCAACACTAGGATAGATCTAGAGGTATTACACTCATGGAAGTATTCCAGGAAGCACTAATTGTGGCACCAAACACCATCCTTTTGATCAACTTCCATCACCATTCGTACATCAAAACTCGTATCACAATAAGTATAACTTCTACTAGATAGTCCATTTCAGTATAATAGCCTTGTTACTTATGTTGTTAGTTTATACTTTACATGTACATTTCCCATCTCCTACCTACTTGTAGATTCAACCATTTCTCTACCCACACCACCAAATCACCCATTCTCTCTTGCTACCTACCTCTGAGTATACCTGATACTTTCACAGACCTCCCCATCCACCCTTCCATCTCTATTTAACTCTAGTTCAATCCCCATAATCAGATCTTATTAAGTTCCTTTCACCCCGACCCTACCGACAAAGTGGTTATCCATGACTGTCATTGGTCCCTTCTAAACCATCGTTAGTTATACCCGACCAACATCAGTCTCTATGTTTCATACCTTTTTCCAATAATGAACCACATAACCTTCTACCAAGTGACCTAAACAACCTAGAACCTGACCTTGACTAGTCCTAGTACCCTGAGACCTACCTACCCTTTAGATCTGACTATAGCCTAACCTATTATGTTATATTTTCTTATTGTGCTTGAATGAAATACCTAAATCATATCAACTACAATAGGAATTTTCTTATCTCTCACATTAATTTGTTTTAAACAATGGATTGACATCCATCTAGGGAGTATCACACTTCCTAGATCTAGCACATACTAGGCAGTCCACTATCATATATTATTTAAGTCTTCTTTTGTGTTCTCATTTTCTATTTCAGGTAGTTTCTCCTAGCCAAACGGAAGCTCTCATAATTAGCATTGGATTGAGAAGTTAGAATGCACGCAACAACAATCAAATGACCATAATAAATAGGTATTCCTCCTTATCCCTTACCATTATTTTTTTTTCTCAATAACGTAAAGAAAATGGTGAAGCATTTTGGCATGACTAGTGGGAACCATCGAGGTTCTATTGCATTTTCTTAATTCCTAGGAGAAATTTGTGTGTTTTTTTCCCTTTAAAAGGCTTACACATTAACCTTCTTCTCGATAATACTCTCTTCTTTCTAAATTGCTCTAAATGAAAAATTCCTCTTGGTGGATTTAGAAGGAATAATTATTCTTTCTTCGGGATCCAGAGAAGCTCACGAAGTATATGTTAGCATCCCAAATGCTTTATCCAAGTTCCTTGTGCTTTGTTTTATCCCTTTCCCCCTTTTCTTGGCTTTTGACCACCTACAAAACCACCACCTAGGGTAAACCGCCACCTGCTCGCAGGAGGTGGTCCTTCACGCGTTTTCCAACACATTCCTTTGATCGTGACTTGCATAAATTTTCAACATTTACCAACTTTTCTCAACCACCTTAGCTTGTATTTATGTTTTTGGTTCCCTGTAATAGTGTTTCTCCATTGTTTAATGGTAAAAGAGTTCCATTCCAAGTTACCCTTTGGTGAATGGGAATTCTATAAATAGCTGGTTTGTTTTCAAACAAATGGCCCCTCACCTTCTCAATTCTATTGTTTAGTCTTTCAATTTCTTGTTTAGAATTCATTTGGTTTCATGTTTTGCATCCATGCTAGTTTTCTTTATGCTATTTAGAGGCCACGTGATCTTCTTGTTTTAGTTTCGTTGTTGTTTCATACAATCAGTTAGAGTAAGGTAGTTTTATTTCAATTTGGAATCCATTAGAGTTGCAGGTTGTGTTCTTCACAGGAAGTAGTGTCTAGAATCTCTCGGTACACTTGTGTTATATTCCCGCAATAGATCCCGCTAGGAATTGCATAAGCCAAGCTCTGTCACTTGTGCTATCCCTCTCCTACTCGCATTGTATTGGTCTATACCCAAAGCTGCCATTGTTCGAACACCTTCTTTATTGATGCTAGCATATACACACTTTTTTGGATTCATGTGAACATGAAGGAATGAGGAGATCACACTGAGGGGAAAAATCACACATGACTGGATTCACCACTGTTTCTGCAAATGCCAGGTTTGAGTTGTCAAAAGTTCTAGTTAAAACATATCAAATAGAGTAGTGAATTATTTCATTTCAGTTAAATTCACTTTCGATATTATTGGGGAAGCTATGGGGATTGATAGTTTCTAAGAAACTATGATTCATTCCTCACTTCTGAGGTAGGATCGAGAGTCTTTCAATTTAAGTTAATCAGTTATCTAGCTATTTAGGTTAAAATCACAACTGCACAGGCAAGTAGCTATACCAGGCTACCTTGCTTGTTTTAATTTTGTTATTAGACTAGTTGTCATTTTCTGAATATATTAAATAGTTGTTCTTTTAATTATGTTAAATATTCTATCAAAAATACAAAAATAGAGGAATATATGTATGTATGTTGTAAATATATCTTGCATAATCAGTTTACTTTGCTTTAGTTAGAATTGTATCATCTTTTGCATGACAATCACGGGACCTAGAGAGCCCAGGGAATATGTTTTTGAGCCAATCGTGCCTCAACCAAATCTTCCGCAGCACTAGCCGACATAGACCAAAATCTCATAATTCAGGTCTTCCGAACAACATCAGACCTACAAGAAGTTAGCACACAACTGAGAGGATTAAACATAGAAGATGACAAAGCACACACATTCTGGTCAAATCAGCCAAATTATAGACTACCTTGATAGATATCCGTATGACTGTAGAAGGACTTGAAAGAGAGAAAACATTCGGTTGTGACCCACTAGTCCCACAGCCTGATGCGGGAGATATCCTCATTGACATAGACACTAGCTTACGAATTCAAGTTGCCAAACACCTGTAAGGTATTTTGAGAAAATTGCGCAACTCCTAGTTCTGAACATAGAGGCCAAAAAGGCATACGACTACTGGATACTCGGAATTAGGGATTGACTCTTCATATGACCATAGGAGGTCCACAACAACCATGAACTTACGGTTGTGATCCACAGGTCCCACAACCCAACGGGCCTACAAATCAATCCGACATTGATGTTGGTTTGCAAACATTAGTATTTAGGTCCTCTCCACTCCCACCAGACATTATCGCACAACTCTCATTATTAAACATAGCAACCAATCAAGCTAAGGATTTCTGGACTAAACCAGAGAATCATCCATAAAACCCCAGAGAATCCACTACACATTTTACCACCATTTTCATGACCTTGTCAGGAAATATATACGAAGCACCCACATGTCAGTTTCCACGTATTCAACAACCTATAGATAGGATCTCGGCTGAGCTCGATATTGATTGGAGCCTTCGAGCAGCTATCCTCGCCAAACGATCCATCACACCTATTCAGGTTAGGAGGGCCTTCTTTGCCTTAGATTCGTAGATCCCATTATTGTGTGTTGAAGACATAAGATTACCCAACTAGTCTATCTATAGCCCGTATATTCCATCCCCTCCATATCTTCCATGACCCGGGAGGTCAGTGCAAGGAAGAGTTACTTGTAGATTCTCATGCTTGCATGTCACTTTTCCTCGTACAAAATTGGTCGGAATGTCGGGTGTGAGGAAGAGTTACTTGTAGATTCTCATGCTCACATGTCACTTTTCCATCATATAAAAATTTGAACCCAACGTGAAAATACAACTATTTCATCTTCTCACCTCATTAGCCTTCACATCAGCTTCACCAAACAAAATTGGTGAACCCGACGTGAAAGGAACAACTGCTTCACTTTCACATTTTCATTTTCATTCAAGTGTTCCACTTTCTTTCTTCCACCTTCGCTTCTTCCCATTATTCTCGTGGGTATTTATATACCCCCTAAATATGTCGGGATATGACGCATATGGAGAGACTCTCCTAGGTCTCAAAGCATACTACTACGATCAATTAAATAGACAACCGTCACCCTCGCTTTCAGCATGGGGTGACAATTATTCAGCTAACCAATTGTCAACACAAACTCCACCTCAAAGGACTAGATTTAGTTCTTCTTTCCAAATAGAGGAGTTGGATCAGCTCACTCAAACGCAACAACCAGAGCCTTCAGGTTCAAACAACATGACACTCACTGGAGAATCGGGTCATCTCCTCGAATGTTACTCAGACCACAAATTAGTAGACAGTCAGATCCATATCTATTTCTAGATGAGGAATATTTAGCATGTTATGCTAGGAGTGAACAACGCTCTCAAATTATGTACCCACCTATAGGAGGTTTGCAAACACAACCCGAGGTCTCATTCCAAGAAAACACCCCCATCCCTCCACCTATGGGAAATGCCCTCAGTGAAGCTTGGTAGGGTAATGATCAATTCATAGCAGGGTACCACGTGCCTATACAACCTCAAGGTATACAACAAATCGCCACTAAGGAAAAATACCGCATCTTCACCAATAGAGGTCATCTCAGCCTTAGTTGAAAAGGTCAGAGGGTTAGAACTTGCCCAAGAAAATCAAAATCCATAGTTCATGCAAGCAGAGAACTTCCAATCCTCCACATCATCCCAGCCAAGTAGACCTCCTCACAGGAACAAGCACGTTGGGCATGCCTCCTCAATATTCATAGCAAACGCCAACTAGAACCGTGTTTTCAAATGCCACTCCAAAGCTGAAAATATGATACCTCCCGCTTAAGCACCAAACAACCTATACCAGAGCAATGCTCCTCCATACTTAAACATGTATTCAAAATCACCACAGGGAGACATGTTCTCTACTCCCGGCATGTTCGCTCAACCACAGGGATTTCCTTATGTCCCTGCAAATGCATATGCTATGCCGTATCAAAACCCATTCTCCTCCACCCCCTCAATAGGCACCATCAATGGTCGAAACCTATGCGATAGGGACTTACTCAAAATACTTGAAAGAACCCCTAGACTTCACTATACGAAGCGTCATGCTTCCAAGACCTCTTCTTGATTTACCCAAGTACAAAGGGGAGGGAGATCCAAATGCACATATCAAGGCCTATGCCACAGCCATTCGAAGAGCTGCTCCCTTGGGATGGGGTTGTTGTTAAAATATTCCCCAAAACTTTAGAAGGTATTGCCCTCGATTGGTACTACAGAATACCTGAAGCCTCCATACATTCATTTAAACAACTCGTGTCAGAATTCATCAAGGATTTTGACATGAACAAGTTGTTGAGAATAGGGATCAGGGAATTCTTGCATATTAAGCAAGAGCACAATGAATCTGTTGCTCATTTCATCCAAAGATGGCATACAATCCTCTATTCTTCAGTGAGTGCTCCAAACATGGATCAGATGGAACTATGTGATTTATTCCTTCATTCTCTTAGTAGAGAGATAAAGGAAGAAGTCCAAAATTCCCATTAAGAACTTATGATGAAGTGCTCGAGAGCGCTCTCCGAATAGATCAAGCTACAATAGATAGTGGTCGTAAGACATATGGAACAAATGGGAGATTAATCATCCCCAATCAAAACACTACGACCTATCCTAATATAGAAAATGCCAATCAAGGACCTAAAATCCTTAACAAAAATCGTGGAGTAACAACAGATGGAGTTACTGACCAAGCTAAAAGAGAAAATGTTGTAAACATTCCACCACCAGTTAACAATCAACGAAATAACAACTTTACTCCAACAATCAACGTGGTGGATTTTAATCATCCACCACCACAACAACAACAACAATGGAAAATCCAGACATAGGGTCCAAGTCAAAATTCAACTGGATATCAAAACCAAAACCAAAGGCAACAAACTCAAAACTTTAATCCTAATACTCAAAAGTTTAATCAAAGTTTTGGACCACAACACGTTCCAAACCAACAACCTAGGAGCTATAATCCCAACTCGTATTGTGGTTTCCACAAAATTTGAGGCCATGACACTAGGACTTGCCATGATTACAATAAGTTCATGCAACATTTTCTAGAAGAACAAAGACAACTCTTCATAGACATGTTCTTAACAGATTCTGTGACACCCACGCCAAACACTTTCACGGGAGCAGTCTCCCCTCAAAACGCACCCCTCAAGATCTTTAATGATCCACTCCCAAATCACAATAACAACAATAAATTAAATCCAAATGGGATGAACAAGGGTGTAATGGCAGGAAATAATGATCATGAAGCCTCAACTTCACTAAATCCACCCATCACACCTCAACTAGGAACTCAACCACATGAACCAAGATAGTTGGTCTAGTGGAGTTAGATACTGAGCTGCACGTAGAAGCCATAACAAGAACATGAGAATATTCTTCTCAGCCAAATCCAAGTTATCCACTAGAACCAGATAATAGTCAACAAACATTAATGAAACCCATAGGTGCTTATGATCTAATTAATGACTTAACGAAGACCTTCTCTCACATCTCCTTCTTGGATTTGTTAAAAAATTCTCCCGCCCATAGGGCTGCCCTCTTAGAAGCGTTAGGCCTTGGCCATTTAATCAACATCACTCCTCCTCCGGAAATGCAAGTAAACCATGTGGATTTTGATGTTTATCCTCCGGGCAGCCAGATAGGGATACTGAGTTTATATTTGACGTAAAAAAATGCCAACAGAGGCTGAAATTACATAGAGGTGATCCAACCTTACATTTACAAGTGTGGGTTTACAATAATTATGTTAAACATGTAATGGTTGATGATGGGGCAGCAGTTAATATAGTCCCCTTCTCTTTTCTTCAAAAGCTAGGATATGGAGAAACAAACTGTTCCACGACACGAAATACGCTAAGAGGTTATGATAGCCTCAAGGCTACTTCAATTGGGACTATAATACTACCAGTCACCTTAGGACCCAAGATGATCCTCACCGAGTTTTATATCATAGATCAGGAAACCAACTATAATATGATCCTCGGGTGACCATGGATACATCGCATGAAGGCAATCCCTTCTACGTTATTCCAGGAAATAAGATTCTTGCACCTAGGAAAGATATTCGTAGCAAAAGGTGACCCAAAACCATTTGATATACACCTAGCAGACCTGAAGAAAAGGCCAGGTGTTCACTCTGAGTTTGAACTCCCAAAAACCAACTTAACAAACCAATCGACTCAAAACCGAAGAAAATTTGATACCTACAATAGAACTAGAAATTATGAACCTAGTCAAGGGCATCCCAATGCTAAAAAATGAGGCTAACATTGTAGAAATGGTATCGTTAGGGACTACCGCAAAAATTGTTGAATTACTGGAGCAAGATCTACCAATTCTCCTACCATTTGATTCCATGGGTATGGGATGCACCTTAGGAGTTGGTTCCCTTCCAGCAGAGGAAGTTTGCATGGTAGAAGTAACCAAAAGAAGAAATAGACGTAACAAATGTCCCAACATCCATTTTTCCTAGTAAATATTGGACTCTCCACTTTGATGGAGCTAGATGTCATTATGGAACCGGGGTAGGTGTGATCTTCACTTCGCCTAAGGGAAGGATTCTACCTTTTGCCTTTAAGTTAAACTTTGAATGTACAAACAATGGGGCTGAATATGAAGCTCTCCTCCTTGGCCTCATCATAGCCAAAAGGATCGGTGTCGATAACGTTAGAGTATTAGGAGACTCGCAGCTAGTCACAAACCAAGTCTCTGAAGTATATGAGACTAGAGCTAAGCACTTACAACTCTATAAAACAACAGTATTAGATCTAAGCAAAGAATTCAACTTCATATCTATCGAAGCAATCCCATGAGAAAAAACCTTCTCGCAGATTCAATAGCAACCTCAGCTTCACGTTTCACTCCAAGCAGTGAATTGGAAGATACACATTTCATGGTATCACTTCATACTGAACCATTGGTGAAGAAAATATCAACAAACCCTCCTCTAACACATATAGCTGAGAAAGAATCTTCTATCTTAGATCATATTGACAAAGTGATAGAGTCGCTCTTGACTACCTAAATGCCTATGCAGAGCTACACCTCACACATCACGTAGTAGATTTTTCCTTAATCCCACACTCGTCTTCCTACTTTGGAAATCCCATGGCAGAGTCCCCCCGTAAAAGAATCTTGATATTTATGAGATAGAGAATGGAGAAGATTTGGAACTACCTCCAGCCCCGCCTGAATTTGAAGAAGGTAACACTTCTTTAATCGAAGGAACGATTGATATAAATATCGAACGGAGGAAGAACCAAAGATCTTGAAACTAGGATCTTCGCTAACTCCAGAAGAAATAGAAATACACACTCAAATTCTCAAAGAACATCAAAAGGATTTCACATTTAATTATAAAGAAATGACAGGAATTGCACCACACATCGTAGTACATAATCTTGTCACCAAACTAGATGCAAAGCCAATTAAACAAAAATCAAGACCAATGAAACCAAAAGTAGCTCTCATGGTAAAAGAAGAGGTGATGAAGCTTCTCCAAGTAGGATTCATCAAACCAGTCGATTATTCACAATGGGTATCTAATATCGTCCCCGTTCTCAAGAAGAATGGGAAAATACGCATTTGCATAGACTTTTCGGGACATTAATAAAGCTTGCCCCAAGGACGATTTCCCATTACCATCCATTGACATCATCGTTGATGCAACAACTGGATTTGAGCTTTTGTCTCTCATGGATGGGTTCTCGGGATATAATCAAATCAAAATATCTGAACAAGACTAGGCCAAAACCACATTTATAACTCCTTGGGGAACTTATTGCTACGTTGTTATGCCATTCGGTCTCAAAAATGTTGGCGCTACATACCAGCGGGCAATGACATACATATTTCATGATCTTATTCATAAGATTGTGGAGTCCTACGTAGATGACTTGTTGGCCAAGGCCAAGAAGCGTTGTGATCACCCGGAAGTGCTCCACATCATTCTCTCATGATTGATTGAATATGGAGTCACACTAAACCCAGAGAAATGCGTATTTGGTGTGACAGGAGGAAAACTCCTAGGTTACATCATATCATCACGAGGGATTGATGTTGACCCAGCCAAAATCTAGGTTGTTCTTGAAATGATTCCACCATCAGATGACTCTGGTATCAGATCATTTCTTGGAAAACTCGGTGCAATCCGAAGATTCATTCCGGACTTAAGTTTTGTTGTTCATCCGATCAATAATTTGTTGAAAAAGGATTGCTCCATTATTTGGACAAAAGAATGCCATGAGGCCTTTGAAAGTAGTTAAACGCTTCTTACTATCTCCTCCCATGCTAATGCCTCCTAGACCGGATCACCCTCTAATCTTGTATTCATGAGCTACGAATGTCTCATTAGCTGCATGTTGGCTCAAGAAGACGATGATAAATGAGAATGTGCAGTCTACTTTATTAGTCGAACGTTGCTCGATTATGAAACACATTATACGCAAGTAGAAAGAGAATGCCTTGCCATAGTCTTCACCACAAAATGTTTAAGACATTACATGTTAAATCAAGAAACAAGGGTCATTGTAAAAATGGACCATTTACGGACATTCCTCACGCAAGGGTCCTTGTCTAAAAAGGATGGACATTTCATAACCTTAATGGGTGAATTTGAATTAACATTTATAAACCAAAAATCCGTTAAGGGACAAATCATTACAGATTGGTTAGCCGACAACCCGTTAGATGGAGGTGATCTAGTAGACCTTGACTTTCCCGATGAATGCATATATTACATCAAAACCAGACCTCCCATCTCTGTATGTCCTTGGTATACTGATATTATCAATTTTATCATGGACCATATGTATCCAGAAGGTGCCACGCCACAACAAAGAAGGTGGTTATGCATTATCGTAGCTAAATATGTTATTATAGAACAAGTGCTCTATCATAAAGCTTTGATGGAATGCTTCTAAGGTGTGTTGACATAGAAGAATCCAAAAAGATTCTTTATGAATCTCATAGTGGAATATGTGGAGGCCATTTTGGTGGTCATGCCACCACTCACAAAATACATCGGATGGGCTATTTTTGGCCCACTCTCAAGCATGACACAAGTGGAATTTGTACGTAAGTGCCACAAATGCCAAGAATTCTCTCACGAGATTCACATGCCAACACAATCCCTGCAACCAATAGTGACTCCATGGCCCTTCTCCACGTGGGGTCTAGACTTGATAGGGAAATTCTCTCCCTCATCAACAGATGGCCATAATTTTATCATTACAGCCACGAAATATTTTACCAAATGGGTAGAGGCCATGCCTCTCACCACCGTACCAAGTTTGGTAATTGCCAAATTCATTCTGAATCAAATTATCTGCAGGTATGGTGTCCCACAAGTCATTATCTTAGATAATGGCACATCCTTTAAAAATGACGAAGTCCATGAGCTATATAGCAAGTTCAAGATAAACCATCACATGGCCTCTCTTTACTACCCTCAAGCCAATGGGAAGGCCAAAGCGACAAACAAAACATTGAAAGCTATTCTCCTTAAAACAGTCAAGGAGAATAAACAAGATTGGCATTTAAAACTATATCCGGCCTTGTGGGCCCATCAAACCTCAATAAGAACACCAACAGGAGAAACTCCTTTCTCACTGGTATTCGGGAGCAGAAGCAGTTCTCCCACTTGAGGTTGAAATACCAGTCTCCACATCTCATTACAAGGGATTTTGGATGAAGAAGCTTATAGGAGGCATGCCTCTCTCAACTAGAAATCCTAGATGAGGCCAGGTTAAATGCCAAACAATGGCATAGAGCCTATGCTGACCGGATGTGCCAGCGAAGTATAACAAAAAAGTCTATGAGTGAGAAATATATGAAGGAGATCTAGTTCTAAGACTAGACAACCGGATCGATAAGAAAATCGGTGAAGGAAGAAAGTTCCAACCCAAATGGTTGGGCCCATATCGAGTCATGAAAGACTATGGAAATGGTGCATATCTCTTATGCACACTGGAGGGTGAGGAATTCAATGAATCAGTCAATTCCTTGCATCTTAAATGGTTTTACGCATGAAGCATCAACACTATTTGTATAATTATATCTACATTACATATTCATTTAGTTAGGTTCATTTTGTTCACTCGTTTCATAAAATTTTGTGATCAAGGGACTTATTCTTAAGCAATTCATTACAAACTTCTGATAGTATTGGTAGGAGCATTCAAATCATACTTCTTCATTTTCATAACATCATCAACTATTTCAGAATCATTTCATCAATTAAAGCAAGATATGACAAAGTCTTAATGGTAGCCATACCAAGGCCTGCATGCTTGTTCTCACTTTTGGTTTCTTCCTAGGATAGGTGTCTTACCTATGGTCTATTCTAGAAGCTTCATGGTGTCACATCTATCCCATATATATATCTCTTTGGAAATGAGAACATTCTGACATTTTGCTCAAGTAAGTAAGTCAAATATAAATCAAACAGAAAATTTTACTTTTACACATTTCCTTGCCCTACCAACCTTCGGTGTTGAGCTTGCATCTCTTACTAGTGACGTAGGGTTGGGAAAGGATGGAAATGCCTTTACTCACCTGTGCCTTGTCCATGGTGATAAGCCCGTGCTTCCTACTAGTAGCATGGGGCAAGGTGTAGGGGGTCCTCTTGACAGTAAACATTGAAGGTCATAAGCAAATAGTTCAAACAAACCTTTGAAATCTTGAGTCAAAAACAAATGAATCAGATGTCCAAAATTCCAAGAGAGTTCAAAACCCTGAAAACCAGATTTTGTCAACCAAGTGGCCATCTACGGATCTAAGTCTGGATAAACTACAAAGCAAGTCACATTCTAAACTATGGAGTCACTTGAGTAGGATAGGTTTGTAGCATCCTAATTTGGTTCCACCAACTCTTTGTCTATCTCTCATCATTACCATTTCAACACACCTCATAGCTTGTGCCCTTTCTAGCTCTCGGTGGTGAGCCCTCGCATCTTACTAGTTGCGTGGAGTTAGGAGTGGGGCAAGTTCATCTGCTCATCATACCAACTCATCATCACATTTTGTCAAAACAATATGAAGTACTAGAAAATTGCTTATAGAAACTAAAGTTCAAGATCACATGGTGTCTACATCATCATACATCAGCATCACAAAATACAAAAAGAAAACATTTGTGACATTTGTTCTCCATTGCATACATTCTGAAAAGCATATAAAAACAAAAATTCTAATAAACATCTAGTATACATGTGGAAATGAATCACAAAACTCTAGGTACAAAGAGATCTAGATCCAAAAAGAGTATATATATATATATATATATATAATAGGTTTCATGTACAATGCCATCATGCACTAGGCATGGTCAAAATGCTCAATGAGCCCGGAAAATACAAAATGCTCGTATAAAAATCTAGCAAGAGTCACTACAAAAAGAGCCAAGTGGCCTCTCAATCCCTATGGGATCCCTTAGAAGGCACACGACCACGTCTAGGACTCCGGCTACGCCGGTGCTCTGAATGCACCGAGGGCTCACGGTCACAGGCAGTAGTTGTCTCTCACTATGAGAATGACTCCTCCTCATCAAATGCTCGGTTGTCCTATATCCAACTACCTCCATGTGGAGAGAAGTCATAATCTTTTCCGCATGCCAGATAAAGGCAAAAACATCAGTATGCCTACCATTCTTGAGGCTCCCCACATTCACGGAAAGCTCATCATGAGTCTTCTCCGAGGGGAGAAGTAAGGTATGGTACACACTACGTGAATCAAGTCTCGCCACTCATCAGCAGTCACTGCAAACAAAGGAGAAAATAAGTTAGAAAATAATCAATGATAAAACCAAGAGTAAACAAAACAAAAGGAAATAACAAACTAAGATGAGTCTAACTAAAACAAATGTAGGAGAAGAGTGACAACTCACTAGGATCTCCAGGCCTCCAAGAGGGATCTCTAGGATCCGTGCCCACCACTGATGTTGCCACTGACTGGTGCCCTTCGCCCATGTCTGGTGAAATGTAACGGCCTACAACAAACTCGCCATCTCCACCTGGGTCCCGAGAGAGTAACTCCTCTGAAACCAGAGTCACCCTCTTTACACTCCACTCTGCCCTCTCGGCCTGCAGGATCTCTTGGGTATCATGCCACTCAGGATCACTATCATCCCCCCCCCACCCATCTCATCTGATCTCCATGTCCTCTGTCTCCTCCTCGGTCTCTCCCCCAGTGAACTCCTCAGACTCAAAGTCCACGTCAATGGGCTCATCACTGCTATGAGTGGGACCGGTGGCAATCCAAAGTAAGGGTGCCTGAGGAGCACCGGCTCTCCCTCGTGCACGTACCACCCTCCTAGCCGCAATAGGAGTACCGGGAGTAACAATAGTCCAACCCCAGCCTCTAAGACCTCCCGAGCCTCGCGGATAGATCTATACACTGGCACCACCGGAGGAAGCATGCCGCTATAGGGGAGGCCGAACTATTGTGGTACTCTATCAAAGGGGTGGATCTCCAACTTCCCCGCCCTGTCTATCAACTAGGCTGGTGGTCTGGCAGGCAATCAGTGTAACGGTCTCCTCTCCCCATACCCCTGCCATGGCCTGATAAGGAGTGGCCTCCATGTCTACGTAGTAGTCAGGGAAACCACTGGCTGGTGGGGTGCTCTAAGAACTATCATCCCCGTCCACCTCGCTGCCCTGATAGCCCGGGATCCTCCACCTCTACACCTCTCCCATATGGGATAATGTGCTCATACACCCAACTCATGACAAGAGTCGGATGGCTCAGTGACTATCCCTGTAAACGGACTACCCTGTATAAGTCATGATAGGTAGTCCCGAGGATATCTGCTCCCCAAGCGTAGACACGTCCATGGCCCTCAATCTATGCAATAATGGGGGCCCAACAATATAAGAGGGTGTCCCCTCCCTTATCCCCAATCAGTCTGGATGCAAGGATGCCCATGATGGCCTTGCGGAAGCAAGGGAATGTCTGACTCAATAATAGAGCGGATCCTCATGCCCTTCTTCGACCCCATCGATACGACCACATCTCCCATATAGGTGGCCCACTGAACCACCTGTGATCTAGATACGCAGTTGTCTTAAGAGATAGCCACCGCCAAGGATCGAAACCCCAGTATATGGTAAACATCCTCCAGGGTGATAGACCACTCACCCCTAACTCCTAGCAATCGGAAGGTGTTCGATCCGCATCCCAATAAGAGAACAAGTCACACAATATGTGACTGGCAGGTGCAACATGAGGAACCTGTGCAATCCTCCATATACCAACCCTCTGGAGAGTATCCCGCTCTGCCTGGGAGAGTGCCTCCAACACTGCCGAGAGCCAATCACACTCCCTCTCCTAGCTCCATCTAATGTACTCCTCCTTCTTCTGCATACACCCAAAAACATGCAAAAAGGAGTAAGTTAGTATCAAAATTACATTGGAAAAACTATTAAGAACATGCAAGAATGCTAAAAATGCAAAAACAAGTTAAGTAAAGTGTTGTTTTGACACTCTGTAATGGACTGCCGCCCTATGTAGGGTGGCGGTTCCGTAACCGCCGCCTTCTAAGGCGGTGGTCCCGTAACCACCGCCCTGCTCGGGTTGGCGGTCTTGTCCGTGAGTTCAAATGGGTCATGTGCCCTAAAAATGCTCAAAAACACAAAAATTGACCATTTTAACTAAAACAAAAGCCTACCCATTAGGCGCCCCCTAAGTGACCCTATTAACACTAGCATTTCTAAAAATGACCCCCCCAAGACAAAGATTTTGACATTTTAACATTTTGGGTGCAAAAATGGTAAATTGAGAAGAACTAACCTGAGATCTCGTGGGTCGACATTCCGCTCTCGGAGGCATGATCGCTATCTCACCATGAACGTTTTGACTATACTCTCATCGAAAACCATCACCGTGGGTCCCAGAGCTCAAAAACTATCAAATCAACACGCAAATGAATAGGAAAATGAGCCGTTATATATATATATATATATATATATATATATATGTTTTGACTCATTTTTGAATGCCCCTTTCGCAGGTTTGGAGCGCCGATGAGAGGTAAGTTCTTATCCCCGTGCAAATGGTAAGTCCTCATTTCATATTAATTTAGTATTTTTTTCGACTTATTTTATCTATCTGCACTTGAGTCCTCTTTTCATTTTGCAGGTAGCAGGAATTTGGATGGCGTCATTTCGACACACGGGCGTGTCAGGTATAATTTCTAGCTTCCCATTTTGGGACCGCCATACTCGGACCCACCATTTTATGCCTCTTCATGGCTAAAAATGCTTCTCTCGAGGGGGAAATATGTACGTACCCAAAATTATAGGGTATTGCACCGCCATAATGATGTTACACATGCCCCAATGATGATATAGGTCACCTCGCAAGGTGTTCGGGATCAGAGAAGCTCGCAAAGTATATGTTAGCATCCCAAATGCTTTATCCAAGTTCCTTGTGCTTTGTTTTATCCCTTGCCCCCTTTTCTTGGCTTTTTTGACCTTTAGTTATGAAACCACCACCCTGCCAGGGTGGCGGTCTCGTGATCGCCGTGGTGGTGGCTCGTGATCGCCACCCGCCGCCAGGTGGCGGTCTTGTAACCGCCCTTCGCTTAGGCGCATGCGGTCCTTTCGCGTTTCTCCAACACATTCCTTTGATCACAACTTGCGTGAATTTTCAACATTTACCAGCTTTTCTCAACCACCTTAGCTTGTATTTATGTTTTTGGTTCCCTGTAATAGTGTTTCTCCATTGTTTAATGGTAAAAGAGTTCCATTCCAAGTTACCCTTTGGTGAATGGGAATTCTATAAATAGTTGGTTTGTTTTCAAACAAATGGCCCCTCACCTTCTCAATTCTATTGTTTAGTCTTTCAATTTCTTGTTTAGAATTCATTTGGTTTCATGTTTTGCATCCATGCTAGTTTTCTTCTGCTATTTAGAGGCCACGTGATCTTCTTGTTTTAGTTTTGTTGTTGTTTCATACAATCAGTTAGAGTAAGGTAGTTTTATTTCAGTTTGGAATCCATTAGAGTTACAGGTTGTGTTCTTCATAGGAAGTAGTGTCTAGAATCTCTCGGTACACTTGTGTTATATTCCCGCAATAGATCCGCTAGGAATTGCATAAGCCAAGCTCTGTCACTTGCGCTATCCCTCTCCTACTCGCATTGTATTCGGTCTATACCCAAAGCTGCCATTGTTCGAACACCTTCTTCTATTGATGCTAGCATATACACACTTTTCTGGATTCACGTGAACACGAAGGAATGAGGAGATCACACTGAGGGGACAAAATCACACATGACTGGATTTTCCCACTATTTTGCAAATGCCAGGTTTGAGTTGTCAAAAGTTCTAGTTAAAACATATCAAATAGAGTAGTGAATTATTTCATTTCAGTTAAATTCACTTTCTATATTACTGGGGAAGCTGTGGGGATTGATAGTTTCTGAGAAACTATGATTCATTCCTCACTTCTGAGGTAGGATCGAGAGTCTTTCAATTTAATTTAATCAGTTATCTAGCTATTTAGGTTAAAATCACAACTACACAGGCAAGTAGCTATACCAGGCTACCTTGTTTGTTTTAATTTTGTTATTAGACTAGTTGTCATTTTCTGAATATATTAAATAGTTTTTCTTTTAATTATGTTAAATATTCTATCAAAAATACAAAAATAGAGGAATATATGTATGTTGTAAATATATCTTGCATAATCAGTTTACTTTTCTTTAGTTAGAATTGTATCATCTTTTGCATGACAATCACGGGACCTAGAGAGCCCAGGGAATACATTTTTGAGCCAATCGTGCCTCAACCAAATCTTCCCAGCACTAGCCGACATAGACCAAAATCTCAGAATTCAGGTCTTCGAACAACATCAGACCTACAAGAAGTTAGCACATAGCTGAGAGGATTAAACATAGAAGACGACAAAGCACACACATTTTGGTCAAATCAGCCAAATTATAGACTACCTTGATAGATATCCATATGACTGTAGAAGGACTTGAAAGAGAGAAAACATTTGGTTGCGACCCACTAGTCCCACAGCTTGATGTGGAGATATCCTCATTGACATAAACACTAGCTTACGAATTCAAGTTGTCCAGAACACTGTAAGGTATTTTGAGAAAATTGCGCAACTCCTAGTTTTGAACATAGAGGCCGAAAAGGCATACGACTAATGGATACTTAGAATTAGGGATTGACTCTTCATATGACCATAGGAGGTCCACAACAACCACGAACTTATGGTTGTGATCCACAAGTCCCACAACCCAACGGGCCTACAAATCAATCTGATGTTGATGCTGGTTTGCAAACATTAGTATTTAGGTCCTCTCCACTCCCACCAGACATTATCGCACAACTCTCATTATTAAACATAGCAGCCAATCAAGCTAAGGATTTTATGGACTAAACCAGAGAATCGTCCATAAAACCCCAGAGAATCCACTACACATTTTACCACCATTTTCATGACCTTGTCAGTAAATATATACAAAGCACCCACAAGGTCGGTTCCACATATTTAGCAACCTATAGATAGGATCTCGGCTGAGCTCGATATTGATTGGAGCCTTCGAGCAGCTATCCTCACCAAACGATCCATCACACCTATTCAAGTTAGGAGGGCCTTCTTTTCCTTAGATTCACATAGATCCCATTATTGCGTGTTGAAGACATAAGATTACCCAACTAGTCTTTCGTGGCCCGTATATTCCATCCCCACATATCTATGAAAGAAAAATTTTAAACAACAATCATGATTGGATTAATAACATGCACTATTCAACTACACGAGAATGACACTTAGATTCAGCCAATATCTTCCATCTATTAATAAATACAAAATATCATTACAATATTGTCAATCTAGACCAATGCACATATGAAACTAATATAATGATTCAATCATATGTGTATATTATCTTTTACACATACATCTCTCACACATTCATACATATATCTCTCTACTATGTACCTAACATCATATATATAGGATGGTGACTTTCCCTTCACCACTTATATATTCCGGGAATAGGCTGCATGCTATTGATAGCCACACATCATTTACAATCATAGCCACACATATAAGTGTGCTATCTAGAGTCCTCTTACAGTTAATTGAAGTGTAAATTCTATTCTCAGCTCGTCTCCATGCAAAAACACTTCGATCCACTTCTCCAAAGATAGAAAATGCATGATGCACTCGTATCTGCATCGTTGGTGTGTTCCACATGCCATCTTCTAAAAATAGGTCTTCATGCTCAAAATTGGCTAAGTCCTGAAATCTGAACTTGCCTTCCGCGCGTGGGTCCTTCCTGTCCTTCCACGCCCTTGGTTCCGGTCCTCTATCCCCTACGAGAATCCTTGTGTGATCTTTGACAAGTATTCTTTGATCAACATTACCCTAAACTAATATCATTGTCATCCGACAATGGGTATCTCAAAAATTGAAGGAAAGATTAGAAGAATGGAAATAATAAGAATGAAATAATGTACATAAATAAAGAATTTATATGACGTTATTAGGTAACCTCCTTTGTATCGGTTTGCAGTATTAACTTTGAATACTCCTCCTTTATTTCAGCCTCCAATACCTACTAGTCAATGAGTTCTTACTCTTCTTTTTCGGGATGTCTAAAGCAATGGATTCCAACTCATCCCTCGCAATTTCTCCTTTCTCATTTTTAGAACCAACACAACACTAGACATTAATGTCATTCTTCCTTCTAAAAGGTCCATCTTCTATGTAATCAACTTTCCAAGTTCTTCCAGCCAAGTCTTATTTGGCTCTTGTGCTGCTTGTCGGGGCCTCGTGCTTTTGTTTAACCATTGACAATATTTCTATGTGGCCCAATGTCTCATCTTTCATCACTTTCTGGACCTCGTTGTTCTCTTCGAGGGTCTTGATGTTGATAAGCACCTCTGGAGCTGTGCATACATTTAAAGCTTGGTATGCTTTCTTCAATACTTCATGTAATGCTTGCAACAACCCTTCATAAGATGTAATTTTTCTCATCACTGATGCTTTCTCCCATTCGACATCTTGTTTTGAGCATTCTGGCGCTTGCATACGTAGAGTTTCATCTTCAAGTACCAAGTCCACCAACTTTCCCACATAGTGTATCACTAAAGGAAATGTTTGTGGTACCTTGGCCTCTAAGTGTGGCCTTGACATGATGAAATTGTCCCTAATCTCCTCTTCGATGCTGATAAATACCTCGTTCTTCTTCTGCACAAAGTCTCTCTCCTATGTTATACACGCTATCTTTACATCCTTTTTCTTCAAATCCTCACACAACGCTTTGATCATGGCATATTTGTCCATGTTTCTTCTAGCCACCTCAGCAGAAACTTTCACTAATGCATTGTTGACTTACTCATCTGACATGATAGTAGGCTTTATTGTCATGTGTCTAGCTTGAGGTGCCTTCTTTAGTCATCTCGAAACACATGAATCTTCACACATCAAAGTTAGGCTCATCCATGTGGGTGTGCATTGACCATGATAGTTTCTTTCAAGTGTGCACAGTTGCCATATCCTCATCCATTAACTCCCAGCCAAATAAATCCTTCTGCTTATTGTGCTATGGAAGTGGGCGCTAAAATTTTTTCTCTGCGTCCTTTGCATACCCCATGGCTGGTGGAATTTGTTCTCCACTTTTTCTTCTAGACCTTTGCTACTTAGGAACTTTAGCCTCCAAATTTGGGACATGTGTCTTCATGTCACGAACATCCTCTACATTGTCTCCTTAGGTCTTTTTTCATCCCCTTATTTTTACTTTGATTCCTCACCTGTTCCTCTGTGTTCTTTGGAAGTGTAGGAGAATTAGGTGCACTTTCCTCTGACTCTTTTTCCTCCTCATTCAACTTCATTTTCCTCCTTCTCTATGTGGTCGCCTCCTTTTGTGGGGAGAGTCTGGGTGATTTATGCACAATGGTTGGAGTAGCACCTTGGGTCCTTATTCTCCTAAATATCCTTTTAAACCTATGCTCCCCTTAGACTGAATTCAATTCCTCATCATCCCCCTCTTGTGGCTGAGGTGGTGTAACAACATGCTCAACTTCACCCTTACTTGTAGGATGCCTCCTACCCCTATGCTCTAAACCACCACTATATTCACACTCATCTTGCACTTCAATTGGCTTTGTGGGCTTAGGTGCTTTGGGATGTTCTCCATTGTATTCTTTCCCTTTGGTGGTGTTGGAAGTGCGAACTCACCTTCCACATATTTGTTATTCTCCATATTTGGCTTCAGCTTGAGATACACCAATTCTACCTCCACATCTGCTATAACCAGACTTATTGGCTTGATATTCAGCACCTTCAAAATGATCCTCTCTATATAAGTAATTTTCCAGGATACACATACTTCTTCCTCAATGTATGGTAATCGCAATCTACCTTATCTACATTGGAGACTAGTCAACATGTGTTTATAAATCTATGAACAGATGTTTGGAAATAACTTAGAGTGAATGTGTAAGGTAACTTGCACGAAGGGCTCTAGACTCCATCTTTCAATGGGAAGCATATAATGTAGAAATGCTGATATATAGCAAACTAAACTTGTTTCCCTACCACTGCTAGTAGGTCCTTTGGGATGCACCACTCTTCCCCACTTCCCACACAAGTTTGTCATACCACTTCTCTTCCCTTTGCTTTACATCATCTTTCATGGCCCCCTTACATAGGTACTTTTAAATCTTTCAACTAGGGACTTGTTCTCTATGGGGTATTCCCATACTTTCTCCTTCAGTCCATCTGGTTCTCCAATCTCCATAAATACCAGTGATAGTAGAATAGCCCTAAAGCTGATCTTCCCTCCTATGTAAACTTCTTCGACTATTTTCTCGTAATAGCTGTGATGTTGTAGATTGTCCCTTCCGACATCTTACGCACCACATGTAACCATATATTATTTACTATGACCACCGCTCCTAATCATTCAACTTGGTAACAAAGTGTGTTACAACTTGCATCACGACTAGATAGTTCTTCAATTTGTCTATGTCCATTCTGTGCGGACCCTTTAGGCACCCCAAATTCTATTTGGTCTTTAAAATCTTGAATTTATCTATAAGGTCACCTTTTATATCTTCTCATGTGGTCTTGGACACTGAATCGATGAGACAAGCGTAGATGAAATTCTAACTCTACGTCCTGCAAAGTAGAATAAGTCTTCATGCACCCTGCTCATGAGCCACTGATACAAGGGCTCATACTTCCCAAAATATGGAAGCTCATACAATTGGTAGAACCTAATTATCTTCAAAAGCTTCTCACCCACATCATCATATATTGGCATGTCCTCTGCCATATGCTTGTTCATTCTAGTAGTGAGCATGGAATCAAGCTCCTTCTTATTCTCCAAAGTCCTATGATTATATTCACTCACTTTGATCTTTCTGATGGGTGAATCCCATTCTTGGCTGATGATGACTCCTTCTAGATATTGCATCTCTGAAAAATGGATTTCAGGTGCCATCTCTTCCTCCTCGATGACCACCTTCTTCTTTCCTTTTTTTGCTGCTTTGTAGATGCCTTCTTGGTGTCATTATTACCTTGCAAATGTATCCTCTTCAACTCGCAACTTTGTGAATCAAACCCTTGCTCAATTAAATCATTCCCTAGGTGGAAACTTCGTAACCTAACTCTTTTCTATCTCCTTGATTTTTGCAAGCCCTTCACCACTGGGGACGTAAGATTCTTATCACATAGATCTGGTTGCCATGCTTGGTTTCACACCCTTCACACCTTAACTTGATCACTCGACAATTCACACTTGGCTCTTTTCTAAAATACTCTTAGTCACAATAGTAAAAATGAGTCGACATCCCATCCTTATATAATTTTTCAAATTTTGATGCATTTATTGCTCCTTTACCTACCAAATATCCCCTTATTCATTGACCAAATCTATTCATTCTGTGTGGTATGTCTTCATGCCCAGCTATAACCTTCTAGTGCACCTTTCTACCCCTCTGGTTATAGAATTCTCTTCAACGCATGTTCTTTGTCCGAGTACCTCATCACTATACCTTCTCTTGGTAGCTATGATGACCTCACTTACCTCGTGTTATACTATTCTTTCATTCATCTCCATCCTTGGTCACTTTTGAGAAGTAATTTTCTTTTGACTTAAAACACACCCATAAAGAGCTTATTCCTTTCAACTTTCAATTCCCACGGTATTTTCTTAGATAACTACAACAACCCCACACTAAAAGTATGTGTAGTCCTTTGCACATAAACATTCTTCATAGAGTAATTAGCTTCATGTGTGCAAACGTGCTTATTTACACAAGAAAAACAACTAATTTAAAAAAGCATAACGAAAATCAAGGAAATACAAAATTAAAAACCTAATCTAAATGGCAATACCACCTTATTACAAACACCAAGAAGACTTATTTATAATAGGGCTTTAGCCTACTCTTATTAAAGTAACTAGGTAGCCGTGTTCCATCAAGTGCTTCTAACTGGAAAGCACCTGATTCAAGTATAGAAGTGATAACATACGACCCCAACCAATGTACTTTGAGCTTACCTTGATGGCGTGAGAACTTTGAGTCATAAATAAGTACCATTTGTCCAATCTCAAACTTCTTATCCCTTATGTTTTGTTATACCATGCCTTCTACCTCGGCCTTTTCTTGCTTCGACTCCATCGTGCTATGGCTTGGCGCTCATCAAGTTGAATCATATTTTTGATATGATCTTCTAAAGCTTGTTCATTAGCTAGTCCTCTAGTGCACATAATGTATAAAGAAGGTAACATAAATTCAATAGGGAGAATAGCTTCCGCGCTAAACACCAAATGAAATAGCATGGCTTTGTTCAATCTCTTATAAGTTATTCTATATACCCAAAGCACAACTGACACTTTGTCATCCCAATCCTTTCTTCCAACATCAAATTTTTTTGTCAAAGTATGGCTTAAAATATTTTGAAGGCCTCAAGTAGTTCCATTCACCTGAGGATGATAAGGTATAGTTTTATGGTGTGCAACCATAAACTCATCTAATAGGATTATGATTGTCTCATTAAAAAAGTATGTACCTCTATCACTTGTCAAGCTTAAGGGACATCCATATCTTATAAGAACATTCTCCCATAAAAACCTAGCTGTTGTAGCTGCCAGTATAGTCCTTGGTAGGTGCTACTTTTGCCCACCGTGTGAGATAATCTGTGAAGTAATGATATAGCGTGATCTAGTCCTATGCATAGCTAGCGAAATAGGTCCTACAAAATCAATGGCCCATTTCTCAAATGGTTCGGCACTAGTAATTAGTCTCAAAGGCATCTCATCTCTTTGCCTTAGGTTTTCCTAGGCACTGACAATGATCACACGCCTTACAATATTCTTTATAGTCCTTATACAATGTCTCCCACCATAATCCAGCAAGTAGGATCTTCTAGGCATCACCTACATAATGGCCTCCTACAATACCACCATGAGCTTCTTCCATAATATCCTTACACTCATGCTCTAATACACAACGGTGTAATACTTCATCTCTACCTAGCTTGTAGAGGTCACCACTGATTAACATAAATGGTGCCACACGTATAGCAAGATGCTTCTTTTCTAATGCTTTCATTCCTTCTAGTGCCATACCTATTTGTAGAAAGAAAACAATGTCTTCTAATTCTGTGGGCATGTGTTATAACCTATATAACTATGCATCTGGCATTGTTTCTTCAATTGTCTATGCATCCTCTCCTGAATTGATTCTAGATAAATGGTTTGGTCCAAAATTGCTTTTCCTTGGCTTCACCACAACTGTGAAGTCAAACTCTTGAAATAGGAGCACCCATCTGCATATGCACCCTGTAAAATGGGCTTGTTTACCAAGTAATTTAATGCCATGTGATTTGTATAAAAAAATGGTGTTGCTAACAATCTATCATCGAAACTTGTACAATGCATAGATCATTGACAAAGCTTTGCACTATGTAGTTTTATAATTCATTCAGAGAGAGTCGACTTCCTAATACCAAAACATATTGATGATCTATAATACCTTCATCAAAGTTGAGCTAACACAACGCCAATGGGCATAGCAAAAGCATCCACATGCACATGAAATGGTTTATCCTAAGAGGAAAATGTAGAATGGGTGCGGTAGTAATTTTCTCTTTTAATATCTCAAATGCACTTGCTACTCTGGGATTATCCCCAATAAAATGTACCTTTCCCATTCAGTAATTCTTCCAAGGGTGCAGAAATTTTGGCATACCCTTTTATGAATTTTCTATAATATCCTATATGACCTAAAAATCCGTGCACCTCACTTTGACTGGTAGGCACTTCTAGGCCTAAAATGACTACAACCTTGGTTGGATCAACTAGCAAACCTTCCTTGCAGATTATATGTCCTAATAGTATCCCAAATGGCATAGAAAATATACACTTCTTGATGTTCAAAGAGATACTCAATTGTCTACATCGTTCAAACATTAAGCGTAGATTATCACAATGATCTTTCACAAGCCCATATATTGTCCAATCATCTAGGTAGACTTGTAAGAAGTTGTGAATAAAATCTTTAAATGCCTGAACAACTATGCGTGAGAATACAGTAGGCATGTTTTTCAATCCAAAGGCAACACAGTATAGGAAAAACTGCCCCATTCAGTAGTAAATGTTTTCTTTTCTTGATCCTCCGAGCAATCCTAACCGATGATACCTGAAAACTCATCCGTGAAGGAATATATTTTGCACCCTACAACTCCTAGTATTTCCTCAGTGAATGGCGTAGGGAATGGATCTATGACACATGCAACATTTAGCTCCCTATAGTCCACACATATCCTAATCCATTCATCCTTCTTGATACTGATCACCATTGGGCTAACCCATTCTAACTCATCAAGGGGCTTGATAATTCTAGATTTCAACATTTTATCAATTTCTTCTTTTACCTTTTCACACAAATTAGGATTCATTCTATAAGGTCTCTTTCTAACTAGCCGTTCATCATCCTTAAGTTTAATATTCATTTCCCAAGTGACTCATGCACACCTTTAAGTTCATGATATCCTCGAGGGAATAATTCCTGATAATCCCTGAGTAACTCGATGATCTTTTCTACCTTTGAGTCTGACCGGTAGTCTCCAATTATGGCCTCCTTAGGCTCATCCTGCGAACCTATATTCACCTTCTTTGTCTTCATAGGTTCATGGTAGGTATGCACCCTTGTTTTCATTGTCCAAGACCTCATGCACCCCATGTGAATGTTCAATATGTAGGTTCTCAAATTCCTCGTCATCCATGACATAGACCATCTTTCCTTTCTCTTTCTCAAGGAAAGTGCGTTCAAGTAGTATGGAGTCCATTTCTTCTTCCTTTTCAAAACATGCTTTGAAATCTACCTCACCGAATAATTCTTGTATATTCTCTTATGCTTTTACACTATCTCCCATAGTTAAGTGCTTGACAAATTTTAATGCCTCTGCTATAGGAGGTTTAGTTGAGAAGTAGTTGAAAGTATAGATCATTCCTATAGTCAAATATTGCCAGTTCCTAGTTTCTCAATGTAGTTCTACATATACATACCAAGCGCGTGTGCATCCTTGTAGCATAGAATAAAATCTATGCACCTAGAGTGAAGGTGGAAATGTTTCTATCCTACTGTTGTCAGAGTCTCTCACATTGCTGAATGTGATGTTGAATAGGTTGATCACCATGATAAGTGCAGATTTGTATAGGTGCATTGTTCCTTATAAACCTAGTAGAAAAAGTGACTCCAATCTCTTCCCAATTTATAAGATTATCTCTATGGACTACCCACCAATGTGTTGTTGTCCCGTGTAGTGTATATACTAACATATCTCTCCTTTTAATTTGATCTATCCACTGTGTTTCCATGGATTTCAGAAATGCATGAAGATCTTCTTCCCCTATATGCCAATGTACTATGCTACCTATTCATTGAATTAAATGAAGTCCATTCTTGCGCGAAACCACATTTTTCACCTCGCGCATCCTAATAATTCATATGTACCATGAGCCTAATTTCGCAAGAAATACTCATAGTATCACTAATAGAATGAGGATCCTCCCACTATAGGATGCCTTATTTTGATGGCTCATTGACCTCTGGGTCATAAATAATGCGTACATAGACTCTATTTAAATCATCCTCACTTAGAGGTTAAACATATGGTGTAGACTTCCCATCTATGAAAGGTATCACAATCATTTCCTCCTTGTTTTAAAAGCTGATATACCCCTTATTGAATCTCAAGCCAGCATTATTCGCATAACACCAAGGGCATCCAAGCAAGGCTGGAAATTTTTCTACTTCGCAAGTGCTAATACCTCAAAATCCCCAATGAACTTGGTCCCTTGTATAGTTATACATGCATCTTTGAAAACTTCTATGGGAGTGGCCTTAGTCCAGCTTTTCCATAAATAACACATTAGATGATGGCTGCAATGGAGGCCTCCCCATGTGTACCCATGCATCTAATGTAAGCACATTTACCTCCGCACTGTATTGATCAATATGTTTCTCAATGACCACCCATCCACAACAACATTCGTGAGTAATTTATTTGTCATAGTTGATGCTTTTAGGGGGAAGATTTGTATGTAAAATATTTTGTTCGGTCTTAAGACTTGTGCATGGAGTGTTCCCTTTAACCAACTTCCTAATAGTGGAATAATGTCCTCTTGGTGCAACATCTTGCATGAGATCTTGCAGAGATCATCGATATCAATTTGGATTATATCTAATGCTTTCTTTTGCTCCTTTAGGTACTGTATGTCACCCTAAAGATTCCTTAGCACTTCCATCGTATCTGGTAAACTTCCTTCTAATGAGTTGGATCTGGGTACCTTGCACACAAAACCTCCTCCTTAGTGATTGTAGGCTTCTGGTGCAATGCCTCTCTCCCACATGTTGCTTTAGCACCTGTAGTAATCTTCGCTGTCAATACCTCAGGTCTTTCTATTATCTTGGGCATCCACTGATCTTCTACCATGCGCTAGATTCTAACCATCTCGAGTGCCTTTTTTTTCTTGCTTATGCTACTTACTCATATGCTCATATAAGTCTGGGCACTCTTCATAGCTATGGTTCTTTTCACGGAAGGAACACGCAATATTATGAGGACATTCGCGCCTATAGTGGTCAAGAGACCCGCACATATAACATGTTCCACGAGGTAGCCCACCTCTTCCTCCACCATAGCCTCATCCTCCATATCCACCATGATATCCAAGTCCCCTTCCACGACCTCCTTCAAAATGCCCCTCATTCTTGTCATAGCACATTTGATTATGATCTCGATCTTGGTGCTCATTCTTACCCTTAGAACTATCTGTTATACTTGTCTCGCCATACCCAAGGTCTATAACATCATGGAGTGACCAATCAGCCAAAAATCCTCGATTATCATGGGTCGTGGACCTGTAAATTTTGTAAAAGAAAGATACATTCTTCCTTATCACATGTTGTAACAAAGGACAATGACTAGCATCATGATTCAAATGATAGATCTCACAGTCTAATAGTAATGAGTGTACAAATCTGCAAGGGAAACTATCCTTGGTGTGACCTTCCACTTCACAATCTGTACACCAAATTCCTGAGCATGTTTCATGGGATGAATTTGCTGATAGCTTCTCTAACTACTTCACCATAGCTGTAATATGTTCCTTTAAGAATGGACTAATGCCAGTGTCAATGCTCCCAACTACCTCAACATAGAAATCTAATTCTAGTGCTTCACGCAAACCATTGTATGTCTTATGTGACAACGCCTTCTAAAAGGTGTAATCAATCCTCCAACAAACCATTGTGCATGCTTTGGCTAGCATGAATATCATAACATAGCATACATAGTAGTGTCTTAAAATGAGCATCATACTCACGTACACTCTTAGTAGAGCCTTGCTTGATATCCTTGAGCACACTTATATTCTTCTTCTCAAACTCAGGGATATGGAACTCTTTTAACAAAGCATCTCTCAAAGTTGCATAATCCACACAAGTTTGATCAAGGTCAAACTTCCTATACCAGCTGTGTGTGTGCCCCTGTAATGTAGTGGAAAATTGACTTGCCTTTCACTCAGCAGTAGTCATGATCCCTTTAGCATGCCACAAGATTTCACACATATGCACATGTTCGGTAGCATCCTCTATACCTCTATACTCTCGAGAGACGAAGAGACATCTCCATATAGATATTCTATGGTTTCTACAGGACCTTGACCACCGATTCGAGAACCTCCGTGTTCCCTCTACCTCCAAAACCACTAGATACACCAGAACTAGAACCACATAAACCTCCGATCCACCACCTCTAGTTGGAATGGGGCCTATAGATGTACTCCTCTATGCTCTAATAGTAGTACTATACTGAACCCCTACAATCTGTGAGGTAGTTCCACTTCCAGAGGTGAATCCAACATTTTGTGCGCTCACATTTTGTATGGATGATGTGCCTAAGAATACTCCTCTAAATGACATTGAAGTTGTTCGTCCCCGCCATTGATGTACTTGATCCCGACTTGATCCTGCTCTCCTACTTCCCAAGTTAGTTTTTTGGTTACTTGTCATACTAGATACTGAAAAACCAAGTGCAAGGGCTAGGTCACTAGGTGGATTAAGATGTGTGCCCGTGGTCCAGGTAGTCTCTGCTGGCGCACTTCCATGTGAGGCCAAGGGGGATCTCTATCATGCTTTCCAAGATGGGGGAGTTCCTAATGCTCTAGCTCCACGTCTTCTACGTGAGATGTAAATCCTTCACGAGCCATCTCTCTCCTCCATGTCATACTCTCTGCAATAGAACACTACTTCTCTATCTCCCTCTCGCGTGCCTCATTATACTTAAGCCACCTTTCCTCTCTCTGTCTCTCTACCGCTAGGTCTTCCATCTTAAACCAAACATGTTCCTGCCCCCGCATGTGGTGAAGTTTAGTTAGCCATCATTTTACTCTCCAAGTTCAAAGTTACCATTAAGATCTTGATTGCCAGTGGAATACCTTACAAATATGTTCCTCTTGGATACCACAAAAACTAGAATTCAGCTACCTCTGGGCAAGAGTACGTCGAAATTGAATATTCTAGAATATAATTGTTTAGAACACCATGAAACCACATATCCACCACATGATTCCAGATCAGATCAACATCATAGAGGGCCTAAAATTATTCCTGTGTCCAGACAAGTGCACGATACCTCCAATTCCGCTGAGATGCATAAGTAGTAAGCCACTCGTATAGTTCTATTGGAAAGATAGCAAAAAATCTCTCATATATGTATCATAGGTTCTATTCTACCCAAGTGTGTGTGTTAAACTTAGATCCACTTGAACCACCATGCATATTCTTCCTCTAGATCATGTATCCATTCCTCAATACTTTCTAGAGTTAACTAGTACATCTTCATTGCAAACCATCCTGAAAACAACTAAAAAAGAGGTCCCAAAAATGGAACCAATGATGCAGCCTAGAATTTACTAGATAACACCCTAGTCACATTGACACATCACTCATCCTAGACTGAGTACTCACCTGAAGTGTGCAAAGGTACTAGGTCCCTCTTTAGGGTTGTTATAATAGGATGTTAACATGATGAAGGAAGAAACATATAGATTCATAACTAATCCATCATTCTACAATGCATGCTACCCTCAGATCTATGAAAGAACAAGCTTAAATAGTAATCATGATTGAATTAATAACATGCACTACTCAACTACACATATAATGACACTTAGATTCAGCCAATATCTTCCATCTATTAATAAATACAAAATCTCCTTACAAGTATTGTCAATCTATACCAATGCGTGTATGGAATTGATATAGTGATTCAGTTATATACATATATTCTCTATCACACATACATACATCTCTCACACATTCAGACATATATATCTATACTATGTACCTAACATCATATATATAGGGTGGGGACTTTCCCTTCACCGCTTATCTATTCTAGAAATAGGCTGCATGCTATTGATAGCCACACACCATTTACAATCATAGCCACACATGCAAGTGTGCTATCTATAGTCCTCTTGCAGTTAACTAAAGTGTCAATTCTATTCTTAGCTTGTCTCCATGTAAAAACACTTCGATCCACTTCTCCAAATATAAACAATGCATGGCACACATGTCTCTGCATCATTGGTGTGTTCTGCACGCCATATTCTAAAAATAGGTCTTCATGCTCAAAATCAAATAAGTCCTAAAATCTTAATTTTCCTTCTACGTGTTGGTCCTTCCTATCCTTCCACGCCCTTAGTTCTGGGCCTTCTATCCCACATGGACTCCTTATGTGATCTTTGACAATTATTATTTGATCAACACCTCTCCTTTTAGATATCCTTCTTCACAGAAGCATTCCTCACCAAAACTCTACTCTAAATTCATGAGTCGGTATTTTAAATAGCATAAGATCAACACATTAAAAATCACTTGTTAAGTACGTGTTTTTAGCGTTTGATTGACGTGTATTTTGAGGTGTGAGGATACATTTCTCCATTTTTCCATTCTTTTGCCTTGCACACTCCACAATCATAGTTGGAGTATTCTGACTTCTTCTAAGTGTGTCAAGACTTCATTGTATCATCTCCAGACCTTTGGGTTGATTACTTATCTAACTCAAATTCACAACAATCCATTTTTCTAGATTTTTTCAATTTTCACAAAGTATGTGGCATCAGTTTATCCTTGGTGTTGGTTCCCCCTAACCAAGATCGGTTTTTTCTTAATTGGCATTGGTTTTCTATTCTTTTGGGTTAAATTTCCTAAAGAACACTTATTTCATTTTCTTTGCTATTAGAGTTCCTGTGAGTCTTTGTACTCTCTATGATTTGATAAACAATCATCATACAACTTGTTCATCTGATTGTCACCAGTCTTTGCCTCATTTGGTAAAACTATTTTTATCTCACAATAACCGATGTCGGTTACCCCTGAACTAGTATCGGTCATCCTTAACTGTTGTCGGTTACCTTGTGCTAAATCTCAACTAATACATTACCCAAATTCACCTATAAACACTGTTTACTTCATTCCCACTACTCTCTGTGTCATCTGTAGGATACAACATCACCTGATATACATTCATTCACATGGTGTTGACTCATAATCAAGCTAACACTCTTATATTTCATGTAAGTTGTTAACCACTCCCACCTAGTCCTTCACCACCCTCGATCCTGTCACCCATGGATCCAACCCTACCTACCATCATTTCGTAGGTGATGAGGAATTTCATGAATGCTTGATCAGAATCATGTGGCCTTACAGTTCTACCTTTCCCACTCTTCCACCCGAGACTCCTCAAGTTAGTTGATATATGGCATGCCTATATCCATCTCTCCTGCCCTTATTCCCACTTTTGCATCAGCTCCTACTAATGTGGCATTACCTTCACCTACTTTACTCCTAGTGATTTCAAAACTAGGCCCCATACCTGCTATGACCGTTGCATCAACAATATCAGTCATAACTATAGTGTCTGTTGTCCCTCATCGACCACCCACACCATAACCCCATCCGCACCCATTGTCTCACAGATACCAATTACAACACAATCCCCTGTGGTGTCGGTGACCCCTACTCCATTCCAGAATATTATCCTCTCCATCCCGCAATATCTACCCCCAATCGCTACTAGATTCACTATGACTATCCCACCTACATACACATACTATCAACAACCTCCTATCTCATCTATCACCCATTCTGGATATATGCCCTCTATGTTGGTCCCTATTCTCAACCTCCCTATTCGACATCACCATACACTGGAATTCCACCCACATCACATGTTCAATATCAGCCCCCTTATGCCATAGGAGGTGCCCTTCCATCACAACCTACCAATGACCTCATCAAATTGATGATGGAAAGAATGTAGACACTAGAAGCATCGGTTTCGGCTCATGTAATTCTCTCACCTACGATGAAATCTGTAATGAGCCCATTCATCTGTCCATCCCTATTCACCCATACCTTGTACATTGGGAAATGCCAAAATTCAACCATTTCAATAGTAAAGAAGGCTTGTAATAACATTTGCGGTCTTTCAAACATGGGTCTTACCTAATCGCCCATGATGATGATTTACTCCTACGAACCTTCCCGATGTCCCTGATAGGACCTACATTAGACTGATACAGTGGGCTACCTAGACACTCCATCTACTATTTTAATTAAGTAGGCCAAGTGTTTTTAGACCACTTCTCAATCAACATTGTTAAGAAAGTCACCATGACCGATCTTTATTCCACATGATAGTACGATGATGAGTCTATCATTGACTTTGTCACTCACTGGCGTAGCCTAATTAACCATCTCACATTTCAATTACCTCAAAATGAACTCATAGAGTTGTTTACTCGGGCTTGTGCTAGACACATCTCACCAACCCTGCAAGTGCATACCTTTCACACTTTTGATGAGGCATTCACCATGGCATGGAAATTGGAAATTCATGCTATCGAAGAGAAGAAAATTCAGCTTCGTAACAAGAACATCACGTTCAAATCAAATGATGCTTCTTCATCTTTGAAACCCCAAAATAACTATTCAAAACCCAAAGGATCTGCCAACACCATAGTTCTCAAAGGTTGGACCCCTCATCAATCAAGCCTAGCCAAACCTCCTTCTAATCTCTCTCCCAGCCAAGCTTTCTAGTTCAAAAAGAACAATGAAAGCACACTTTAGTAGGAGAACCTTATTCTTCTATTTTGGAACATTTCATTAAGGTTGGTACCATTACCCTTCCACCTATAAAACCACACATTGGTTTTGACCCTAAGTGCCCCATGCCCGCATGGTATAAAGAACATGACTTTTACAACTATCATCATGTCAAAGGTCATAGCGACAATAACTACATCACCTTCAATAATATCATCCAAGAAATGTTAGACAACAGAGATCTGATCTTGGATAACCCAAATGCACCCACTAATCAAAACCTACATATCTTCAAGAATCCATTCCCTAATCATGCCCCGTCTTCTAACCAAGCTAGTGACACTTCAACCAATGATAGAAATGTCCGCGAGGTCCACACTATTTTCGATGACATACTAGTTGCTTCCAAATTGCCTCATGTTCCTTCCATAGACAAAATATTATCCCAAGCCCCCTACCTAGACAAGAACCTATTTCATTTGCTCCCCCACCCACATAGGAACCCCCTTCATTTTCTCCTTCACCCGTGGAAGATCCTATAATTATCACACACTGTTGACCCCCAAATTTTCGATCGGTTGTTAGTGGCACCTCTCCTAATCACAGGAGATACATGTCCACAACCTACATCATCACAAGGAAATTCCACCTCATCTCGGCCCATCCTCTCTCTACCGATGGAGGATCCTATAGAAATACCATTTCCTTTAGATGACCATTCATCATCAGACCTTCAAGATCACACTGATCTACTTTCGGCTCTCTTACCCACAGATTTTGAGGTTAGCCATTTCCCTATATCTCAAACACATTTTACAGGATTTCAATCGATCCATGTTGGCCTCGCTTACACAAGTACCATTTTCATACTGGGTCGATCACGGACTATGTTGATAGGGCCTTACTTTGGGGACGCCTTCTACTTCTGTTTCAACCCAAATGTAGTGTCACTCACCAACACCTCCACTATCTATCCAAAAGTGTTTTGAGTAACCAAACCAGACCCAATCATGACTATTGCAACACCTTCCATGTCACCAATCATATCCCAACACACACCTCTACCCATAACCCAACATACATCTACACCCAAACACCTACCCATGCCTATATCATCTCCCTTATTTAAACCCATCACCACCTTAGGGGTCATACTAACATCAAACCTTACTCACCCACCCATCAAATTAGATTTAGCCACATCTTCCAAAACTAACACTAAACTTACTTCAGCCCCTAAAAAGAAGACCCAACCTCCTAGGCCTCATATGCCAACCTTTCCTACCACACCATTATCACCTTCACCTCTTCCGTCCATCCTAGGACCTCACCCCTTGACCCTAGCCAAGTAACCTCCTTCCACCAATAAAACAAGAGCGCAGTAGATCACCTGCTCATCATGAACCTCTAATATACCCAAGTGACCCACACAACCTCCGGCATCACCCATACCATTCTTACCACCCATACCACCACTACCTTCCATAACTTCTTCACTACCCATGACATTATCATCTCTCCCACTCACACCTTCTACCAAACTTCTACCACCCACCTCCATAGCACCTTGGTTACCATATGGGTAACCCTCCCTCTTCCACCATTTGATTTTACCTCTACATCTCGTACACGCGTGTCACCTTTTCCCAAAAAGGGGCAACCTAAAGCTAAAAATCTGCTACCCTCCAATAAGGTAGTTAAACCAACCACACATTCCATCGCCAACTCTTCTACCATGCCCATACCCAAGTAGATGCAACCAAGACCGAAGACCACTCCACACACCAAACTAGTGGACCAAACCATTCCCCCTCTTGTAAAACCTCTTCCTCCATAATCAGCCATACATGTACCCAAACCCACATTCACCTCCTATTGTGACCCATGGCAGTGGTCCTACACCAAAATCTTAAGCAATCTCCTCAAAAATTTAGTCATCACATTACCACCTCTTAGACCTTATGACCCACTCAAACCCAAACCAAAAGGGTTTGGTGAAACTAAAATTTTTACCTACCATCGTGTTCCGGGACACGATGTAGAGAACTATACGGATTTAAAAACCATCCTTGTCCAATTATGTCCTCTCTGAAGAAAATTTTGAATAGTATATTATGCAAGGCCTATAGGGTCTTACGTTCATAAGCCCATCTGGGGTATGATATACTCATTAGGGTTCTTATCAATTAAGTGGTTCTTTTTCCACCTCTTACCTTTCTACCTTCTTCATCACCTATTGATTCTCCTATAATAGGACTAGCTCATCGATACCTATATTTAAAACAACTCAATCATGCCTATGACCTGAACTCAACCTAGCTTATGACCTACATTCACCCGTGCCTTACACCTACTAACCCATTCCTCTACTTTATCATAATATTCTCTAGCTTATGGGAGAACTACATTGGCCTGAGGTCCCTTTTCGTTGCGACTATTTAGGTAGCACTTTGAGGACATGAGGCCCTTGGAGGTTAGCTTGGCCACTCTTTACCCTAACCAAAACCCCCTTTCACTTTCCTATTCACATTCTACCCTAGTTAGTTTCCATTCTATATCAATAACTGGAAATTAAACCAAACAAGCATCAATTAATACACATTTTTTTACATCATCAAGTCATTCATTTATCATTTTCACATTTTCACTATAGAACACATTTGGAAATTAAAACCATAACATGTATATACATCACCATTTGTCCCCATGTTACTTCTACAACTTAAACATTACCTCATGCCTAAACCAATATGATTCAACCATATCTAAACCAACATGAATCAATCATACTTAAACCAACTTGAATCCATCATGCCTATAACCTAACTCCATCATGCCTAATCCAACCTAACTCAATGCCTAAACCAACCTAACTTAATCATGCTTACATCAAGGTGACTTAATCAAGCCTATCTCAACCTAACTCAATCATACCTAAACCAACCTGAATCCATCATGCGTAAATCAACTTGACTCCATCATGCATAAACCGATCGACTCCATCACATACACACATAATAATAGAAATTAAAAGCCATAAACCCATCCATGCTATAAAACCATCATCTATATATACATCAGAAAGTCTATGTATACATACATGTGTACATAGATACAAATAAATACCAATATCTCAAACAACTCTTGTGTACATCCTCACCATCTTAGGTACACAAAGCCGGTATATGATCACACATATAACAATATCATTTTAAAGATCACTATCTTGGCACATAGATCGATATATAGATATATATATATATATATATATATATATAAAAATCAATATAATGCCCATCTCCAGTGACTAATCGTCACCCCACCTGATATCTATCTCACATGTCTCCTCCTCCTCCTCCGCTACCATGCGATGTCCCACTAGCATCTCACCACCCACCATGGGCCTCAAAATTCCCTCACCTAGTACCACATCTTGAGCTGGCCTCCGTACACCGGTGACCTCTCCTTGACCCTATCTTGAGGATCTCCATCCCCATATACTCTCCAAACTATGTGTATAAGACTTGCTTCTCTCACTCGAGGCCTGTTGTGCTCTGTACTCTGTATAGGATGGGATGTCTATTCCTGTAGCCATCAATTGATCATGATAATATCGTGCCTCCCCTAAGGCATCTCGAATCCTCCCATAGGTACTATCTATAGAGGTGCCATTGGTCTCGGCCCATGTACCTATCTCTTAGGACCCTATCTCACTAGTACATGTAAAGAGGGACCTTGTCCATGTGCCCGTGCCTTTCTTGTGGGACCTTGTCTTGCCCCGCCTATATTCGGGCCTGGAGGGCCACAACTGCACTGTTTAGTGACCAACCTGGCCCTTTCAAACCTATAGCCTACACATGTAGGGAAGCCACCTATACCACATCCCCATCTCCACCCTATGCGAATGCCTATCCCTATGCTACCTGGGTTCGTAAAGTAGCCACCTGTGCTTGCAAAGTGGCAACCTATGCCTCTGAAACTATCAACTACCCCTACACTATCCCTAAATGTGTAACTAGGGTTGCCACCTACCCCTAGAGGGTGTCTCTCTACACTATGATGGTGGCCAAGTCTGGCTGCCCCAACCTCGGTTGTATGGATCACAACCGTGTTGCCCACCACTATCTATACCTATCTATAACTCTGGCATCATCAATCCACTAGTCAACCACCTGCTCCTCCTACCTTATAGGCACTATCAACTATGGTAGAGGCATAAGCCTCTCCACGTCATCCCTGTATTGTGGGAATGGTGGAGATACATTTTGCGGTAACCCAAACTACCGTCTAACCCTATCAACGGGTATCATCTCGTGCTCTCCTGCACATCGCCCTCTATCCATCAGAGAAACTGTAGCTTGTATAACTCTTCAACCATCTTCTGTATGATGGGAAGCCCACATATGGCCTCCAAATGATGTCTACCCTAGATAACCCCTCTAGTATTCTGCTTCTGTAGTGGGCTACATCATGTGTAGCCCTAGTCCCCCGCCGCACCCCACCAACTAGAACCCATTTCTGTAACCAACCTAGACCATACATGGCTCAAATGCATCTAGCTAGGGAAACCCAATTAGACAAACACACACAATGTGCTCGTATGCCCAACAGTGAAGAAGAAAAGTGTAGCATAAGTTGAACCTCCATAGTCTCCCGTAGGCCCATAGCTCCCTGTATAGCTGTACCAAGTAGGTAGGTGCCCAAGAAAAGTAGGTCCTCTCCTCCATCATATCATGAAGGACTCCCATTAGTGCTCGTGGGAATCTCCCACCCTTTGCATTTGGTAGTGCAAAACAACACACTACCTCCATAATCAAGACTACTAACATCATCTCCTCAAGATGGGCTGCATACATCTCTCAATAGCTTAGGTTGGTGCTATAAAACCTCATCTCTGCCATCTCCTCTCTTTATACTTTCACAAGATCAACTCCTCTGATGCCTCTAAAGAAATAGAATACACATGTGCCCCTACTATTGGTAGCCATGAGAATCTGTAAATGTCCTCAAGGTGATGGTCATCTCACTGTTGGAAAATGGAACATGAATGGAACGTGTTGGTCACGGAATCCCATCTATCGATGAGAGCAACCATAACGTAGAATCCTAATCAGACCCACCTCAGTCACGCACCTCCACACCTCATCGGTCACATCCCCCTGAACATATAGTAATAAGGGAGGTACCCTATGTCACATCCATAGCTGGTCCCTCATCTGTACCCAACAAAAACACTATTGTCAAAACCTTCCCATACCAAACACATACTCTACCCAATAAACTTTGTCCCCAACCCTTATTACTTATTGTACCCACTCTATCAATTTTCCCTTGCTAAACCAATCTTTTCATGCACCTTATACCTATTCCCTACTCATTACCCTTTGTAAACATATTACCCTTACTGTTATCACTCCCCTTACTTCTATCTCCCATCCCTTACCCTTCTTTTCCCAGCCTTTTCTACCTATTGATCTATTCTCCTCTAAACCCAATTGGCATCAGTTCCTTATGACTGGAATCAGTCCCTTGTGATCGACATTAGTCACCTACTACATAACCGATGCCAAAATTTTCTAACCAACCAACGCCGCCAAGCCTTAACCGGCATTGGTCACCGCCGTGGAGCCGAATCCATTCAAACCCCCCATTTTTCTAAAACTTTTACAAACTATCCTAATCACCAATCCTACCCTACCCAAAGCTAACCTAAACCCTCCCCACCCCTATTTACCCAACCTCGGACCTCCCCCTCCCTCATTTCACCAATTTTACCCACAAATTTAATTATATTTCCCTACCCAAAAACCCATACCCATATCACCCTTTTCTATTTACATACGAAGAAAGGTTGAGAACCTACCTCATCCCAGTGTAATCAGCATAGTGGCACATTTGTACGTTGTGCCTGTGGTCCACCCGAACCTTCTCCTACCTCCACCATGCCATAATATACCTCCAATATCTCCACCAATCACCTCGCTCCACCTAATCTTGTGGACCCATCTACCTGGCTCCTCTAACCAACCGGATCTCTCCACCTCAGCAGGGTCTCATCCCTCGTACTTTTTTCTCGACAAAACACAACTCGTTCAATGCTCTGTCATTTTTCCCACAAGTCAAAATGTACAAATGATTCTCAGTATTATATAGATTTTTCTTTTTTATACCCAAATCAACATGACCGATGTTGGTTAATTCGTGCCCTACCTAATCGCCATCGGTCATTATATAACCGACATCGATTACTTGTCATACTCATGTCAATACCTTTTACCCATTTCGACCAAAATTTACCCTTCCCACCACCTTCTTGACCTTACCCACCCTTATTGCCACCTACCTCCTCACCCATCTTACCTACACCCATCCTAAATTACGTTTAGGGACCTGTTGTTTTTACCCATACCTTGGTCATACCCATACCATGACTTATATGCCTTGACCTGGAACATTGTTTATGACCTTTGAACCCATGTGCTTGCTATACCTTGTAGAGTTGTTACCCATGTTGTTTTACCTATTGACCTTACCTTTCCTATTATCGTGTTGTTTATTCTAACCCAACCTTTGGTGTACCGGAACATACCTAATCACTCCTTGCACCTAACCTATGTTGTGTTTCCACACCATATCCTATACCTTGGATACCGGAATCACTTCAACCCTATTTGGATAGACCTATCAAACTTAGCTGATGTAGCATTTGAAAGATTTTCACTCTGGTACCATGCCGCAGTTTATACGCTCGATCGGCACTACCTTTGACCTTGGCCCATTTTCCTATTTTCTTGATTTTACCTTTACCCCATTACCTATTTTTACCTCCACCTACCCTACCCACACCTACCTACCTAATCATTGATTAAGTGGATATCCCCATGTCCTCACTTGTTGTGTCTTGCAATGATGGTACCTATTTTTCTCAACCTAATAGCCTTACCTTTCCTATGGCCGTGACCCTTATCCAAACAAACCTTGACCTTTTGACCTTTTAGATGTACCGGAAGCACACCTACGCATTCTTACATCTTACCTCATTGAGTTCTCGGACCGTATCCTTTATCCTAGATGCCGGACTTCAACAAATCCTATTTGGATGACCTTTATGAATCTAACTAATGTACATTTCTTATGTTGAGCAACCATGTTATCTCATAGCATTTCCCAACGTGTGCATACATTTGAATGCTCTATCTAATCACCTACCCTACCTCTTACAATCACCATACCCTCGACCATCACCTTCTTCACATCTAACCCTGTTTTCTCAAACCACCAACCTTCTCATTTTATCAAACCACTCACCGCCGCCTTCTCTCACCTCATCGATTCCTAGTTATAGGGGGGTAACCTTCACCCACACTTGGGGAAAAATTACCTTCACCCACGCTTGGGGAAACATCACCTTCACCCACACATGGGGTAACCACATCTTATTTTTGTTAATGTCACTTACCAATACAAGCTACACAACAAAAAGGGGCAAAATGTAGACACCAAAATTGGGTCACACTCCCCTTGGTCCCCATCGAATAACCAACTCAAACATATTCACCTAACCATGGCCCCTTCCACCCCACATTAATATTAATTTAATTAACTTAATTAAATTAATACCCATCCTCACAATATTCATTACTTAATTATTTTAATTAAGCTAATTTCCACCTCACCCTTCCACCTCATCTAGCCACCTCACCCTAGACCTATTCTTGACATGTTTCCATAACTAACTAAGACTTGGTCCCACTTACCTTAATGAGCTAAGACTTAGTTTAACCCTAAAAATCAATGCATATTATCCCTCTAACCACCTTCCTACTCATAAAAAGGTAACATCCATTCAGATCCATGGAAAAAGGAATGAACCTGATCCAAAAGATGCGAGATCTTCCATTTTTAGTAAACTTAGGGAATCCTGCCTTAATCGATGCCGGTCACCCCTAAACTGATGCCGGTCAACCCAAAACCATCATCGGTTACCATTTATTCACCTTAGTAACCTTTTTTTGGGTTATCATATCTCGAGATCAAGGATACGAGAAGAGAGCTGCATGGAAGTAGAACCGCAGTCTTATCATGCACCCAAACATCCGCGGTAGCACTGGGATAGATCCAGGTATTTCACTCATGGAAGTATTCCAGGAAACACTACTGTGGCACCAAACACCATATTTCTTATCAACTTCCATCACCATTCAGCCATCAAAACTTGTATCACAGTAAGTATACCTTCTACCAGCATAGTCCATTTCAGTATAACAACCTTATTACTTCGTTGTTGGTTTATACTTTGCATGTACATTTCCCATCTCCTACCTACTTGTAGATTAAACCATTTCTCTACCCACACCACCAAATCACCCATTCTCACCTACTACCTACCTCTGAGTATACTGAAACTTTCACATACCTCCCCATCAACCCTTCCATCTCTTTATAACTCCAGTTCAACCCCATAATTAGATCTTATTAAGTTCCTTTCACTCGACCCTACCGATGCCGGTTATCCATGATCGTCATCGGTCCCTTCTAAACCGTTGTCGGTTATACCGAACAACATCGGTCTTTATGTTTCATACATTTTTCCAATAATGAGAACAACATATCCTTCTACCAAGTGACCTAAATAACCTGAACCTGACCTTGACTAGTCCTAGTACTCCCGAGATCTACCTACCCTTCGGGGATTTGACTATATCTAGCTGTTATGTTATATTTGCTTATTGTTCTTGAATGAAATACCTAAATCATATCAACTATAGTAGGAATTTTTATTATCTCTCGCATTAAGTTGTTTTAAATAGTGGATTGACAACCATCTAGGGAGTATCACACTTACCAAATCTAGCACACGCTAAAGTGAGTCCTTTGTCATATATTATTTAACTTTTTTTTTGTGGTCTTGTTTTCTATTTCGAGATAGTTCCTCCTAGCCAAAAGGAAGCTCTCACAGATCAAAATTGGATTGAGAAGTCAGAACGCGTGCAACAACCATCAATCGAACAACATAAACATGTATTCCTCCTTGGTCCTTACCCTCATCTGCTTTTCATCTTAATAACATAAAGAAAATGGTGAAACAACTACTTGGAGCTACTTGTCCAAATCCAACACAAAATATCTCAATATAAATTTATGGGCACTAACCTATTGGAGAAACCAATCCCCAATGTTGAGCACCAATTCAGATAGTTCATGAAAACCAACACACATGATACACCAATCCCTTATGCCAAGTGCCAAATCAGCTACATTGTAGGCATTAACCTACTAGAGACACCAATTCCCAAATTGTGAGGCATTAACCTCAACAATACAAAATTCCACCTTTTGTAGTTGCTTATTTAACCTAATGATGGAGCTTTAATCATTTAATTCATACCTACAGATCATATCATTCTTCCACCATGGACGTTGGTCCACTTAATGAAATTAGATCACCGTATGTTTATTCTCTTTTATGTTATTCATTCTTTCATTCTCCTCTTAATTTCTTCTTTGATATGCACTTTTCGGATGTCTACTTTGAATACCTTTTCAAAAGAGATACCAACATTCACTTATAACCTACTACATATGAATTAGATTAATTTATTTTTTATATTCCACTCCCCTTGTTCTGCTATCTTTTCAACTTCTACATCTTCTTACATGACCCTTGATATTCTTGGGTGCTTTAAGAGATGGAACAATCTAGAATACAAAACGCCAAAGGAAAAGAATAAAATGTCAAAACTCCTTAATGATTATAAATTGTCATTGCTTAATGACCCTTGTCTTTCCATGGTCAGATAAAAAGTTACCAATTAACACCCTTTGGCTTTACCTCATCACTTCATACACATATTGTGCATGTGATGTGTATGTGCAAAGTGTTCTAGATGCATATTTGCTACACATTCATTGTGTATTCACTATGTATTTGTTGCACATTCTTTGCTCTCACACTATCAACTCTGTAATTCACTAGTTATTCTCTCTAATGCATCCTCTCATATAAATATGCACTTCCTTTTGTATCTCCTCCTTCTTTACAACAACTTGTTGTCTCCTACCTGATGCATTCTATTACACCATAATCACTTTCTCTTCTCACACTTGTGCTTTAATCTATTCTTTAATTCTTTTGTTGAATGTCATAGATCTCTATTAATCACTCTTTATTCCTCTTCAACATACTTATATTCCATTCTACTTGAGTTTTCTTTTTATATTTTCCTTAGCAATTTGACATTTCAATCTCCATCTACTTGAGATTCAAATAAAAAATTCATTAATCACTCTAATCTTCTCCTTATAGTATTTCACAATTTCTTCTCTACTTAGGCCCACTCTTCACAACCTATATTTCTCATGTCTACATACTTCACCTTGTCCATAATTTACTCATTTCATGATATAATTTCTCTTCCTTCCTCTTCTATGAATTAGTGTTTTCTCCAAAGAAATCTCTTATCTCTTATTTCATCTTCACTTTCTTTTATACCTACTTATGCCACTTGATCTAGGCTAGAATTCAGTGATACAAATCCAATAAAACCCTAGACACATTGTCACATCACTCGGCCTAAATTGAGCACTCAACCAAAGCATGCAAAGGTACTAGGTCCCTCATTAGGGTTACTGTTACAGGTTGTTAGCATGATGAAGACTTAAGAGATACATACAGTTCCATTACTAACACATCATCTAACAGAGCATACTAGATCTATCCATAAGGGAGAACAAAATTAAGTAATAACCATGATGAGATCAAAAACATACTAGATTTAGTTACACACAAAACTAACACTTAGATTTAGCCAATATCCTCCATTATATTCAATGTAGTAAATATAAAAATCTTCATTATAATAATAGTAGTATGCGTGTAACAAATTTAACATGTATCTCAGTATATATCTCCTCTCTCTATTACATAGTTTAATAAATATATAAGGGTGGGGAATTTCCTTCATCGCTTATCCATTCCAAAAATAGCTCACATGCCACTACTAGCTACATGCCTTTACAAATCTAGCCACACATGCAAGTGTGCTAACAATAGAATACTGGTAGTTAATTGACAGTAGTAGATCTATTTCCAGCCTATGTGTATGTAAAGTGATTTTTATTTGATCCTCCAAGAATAGCCAATGTGTGTGTGGCGCACATGCGTCTCTTCCTTGTTTGTGTGCTCTGCATGCCATCTTTAAAAATATAACTTCATGAGCAAAAACAGCTAAGTCCCAAAAAGCTAAAACTGCTCCGCACATGTGTTCTCCTATCCATTCACACCTTTGAATATGACTTGTTTTCTCGTGTGGACTTCTTGTGTGGGTTCTGTCAAGTGTTCTCTGATCAACATTACCCCACACTAATTTCATTTTTACCTCGAAAATGATCATATCTAAAGCTAAAGTAAAGAATTGATGAGTGTAAAGAAGTATAAAATAGAAGAATGGAAAGAATGAAAGAATATTTTTACTATGTAGTTTCTTCTTTTGTAGTCTAAACAACTAATTCAGGATATTCCTATTTTATTTCAGCCTCCAAGGTCTGCCACTCAGTGAGTGCTTCCTCTGATCTTTCTGGAATGTCCACAGTAATAGACTCCAGTTCATCTTTCACAATCTCTCCTTTCTCATTTTGCAAGACCAACACAATGCTAGACATTGCAGTCATCCTTCCTCTAAGTAAACCCATCTTCTACGTAATGAGCTTCCCAAGCTCCTCCAACATTCTTGTGTGGTTCTTGTGTTGCTACTAGGGCCTCATGCTTCTATTTAACCATTGATAATCTTTCAACGTGGCCCATTGTTTTGTCCTCCATCAATTTCATGACTTCATTGTTCTTTTCCGGGGTTTTATGTTAATGAGCACCTCTGGAGCTATGCAGATGTTCAAGGATTGGGTTGCTTTCTTCACTTCTTCTTGTAGCACTCCTACATATGATGTAGTCCTTCCACATCACTAAAACCTTTTTGCGCTCTACCTCTTGTGTTGGATCCTTCGGTGCTAGTATGTGTAGAGGTTCATCTTCAAGCACTAGGTCCACCAATGTGCCTACATAGTGTATTGCCGAAGGAAATTTCCTTGGTACTTTTGGCTCCAAGTGTGGCCTAGCTCTTATGATGTTATCACCAATTTCCTCTGTGATGTTGATAAATACAGAGTTCTTTTTCTACCTAAGTCATTTTCTTGCAAGGCACACTATTTCCCCATCTTTAGTCTTAATTTCTTCCATGATCACCCTAATTGTTGCAGCCTTGTCCATATTCTACCTCACCACCTCTATTGAGACTTTCACCAATGTATTACTTACCTATTCATCTGACATGATAGTAGGATTTATTGTCATGTGTCTAGTCTGAGGTGTCTTTTTCAACCTCCTTGATATGCATGAATCCTCACACATCAAAATCTAGCTCATCAATGTGTGTTTTCATGGACAATGATAACTATTTCCTTATGTTCACTATAGCCATATCTTCATCCATTAACTCCTAGCCATATAAGTCCTTTTGTGATAGTGTTTTCTAGAAACGGGCACAGAAATGTTTACCTGCATCCTTTGCATAACCCATGGCTAGTGGACTGTGCTCTCCATTTTTTCTTCTAGACCTTGGCTACTTACGAACTTGAGCCTTCAAATTTAGGACTTGTGCCTCCATGTCCCAAGCAGTCTATGTACCTATCTCATTTTTTCCCTTTTCCTCCTCTTCTCCTTGCTTCATTTCTTCATCTTTCTATTCTTCTACGTTCTCTGGAGGTGTAGGATAATTAGGCGTGCTTTCCTATGATTCTTCCACCTCCTCATTCAACTTTAGTTTCCTTCTCCTTTTCATGGTTGTCTCCTTCTATGGATATTTTCTGGGTGATTTGTGCAATTTGTTTGCATGAGTAACACCCCGGGTCCTTGTTCTCCGAACACTCTTTTAAATCTATGCTCTCCTTGGAATACATCCAAGTCATCATCATCCCCTCTTTTGGTTGAGGTGGTGTAGTGGCACACTCAGCTTCACCCTTGTTTATAGGATGTCTTCTACCTCTATGCTCCAAACCACCACTATCCTCGCACTCATCCTCCACATCAATTGGCTCTATGGGCTTAGGTACCAGGATGTTCTCCATTGTGTGCTTACCCTTTGGTGGTGTTGAAAGTGTGAACTCATCTTCCACATACTTGTTATTCTCCAACTTGGGATTTAGTTAGAGGTACACCAAGATGCTGCTAATATCTTCCATAACCAATCTTATTGGTTTAATGCTCAATACATCTAAAATGATCCTTTCAATATACGCACCCCACCCTGGATACACATATTTCTTCCTTAGCATGTGGTAGTCACAATCTACCTTGTCTACGTTGAACGTGAGGTGCCATGCATTTGTGAACCTATGTATTGACACCTGGAAGTACCTTACTATGAAGGCATATGGAAATTTACACCAAGGGCTCCATGCTCCATTCTTCATGGAAAACCATGCTATGTAAAAAATGTTGGTATGTAGTGAACTAAATTTCCTTTCCAATCACCGAAGGCAAGTCCTTGGGGATGCACCATTATTCTTCAAAGGCCACACAGAGCCTATCGTACCACTTCTCATCCCTTTTCTTGACCTGTTATGTCATGGATCCTTCACACAAGTACTTTTGAAGCATTCTGCAGTGGCTTGTGCTCCATGGGATACTCCCATATATTCTCTTTTGGTCCATCAGGTACTCCGATCTCCATGAACACCAGTGACAATAGAACAACTCCAAAGCTGATCCTTCCTCTTGTGCATGCTTCCTCAATGATTTTTCTACAATATAATGCAAAATGTTGTAAACTACCCCTTCAGACATCTTTTTAGCAATGTGCAGCCACATGGTATTCACTTGTGACCACCTTTCCTAGTCATTTAGCTTTGTAACAAGATGTGTGGCTACTTGCACAACTGGATATTTCTTCAATTTATCAATTTCCATGCTATGCGGACCCTTTGTGTACCCCAACTCCTTTTTGGTCTCCAATATTATGGCCTTTTCTGTTAAATCATCTCACAAATATTCTCTTGTGTCCTTAAACCCCATTATTGTGGAGATGAGCGTGAATGAAATTTCCGGCTGCATCCTGTAAAATAGAAAAAATCTTCGTGCGTTCTTCTCATGAGCCCTTTGGTACAAGGGCTCATATTTCCCAAAGTAAGGGAGTTTGTATAGCTGGTAAACTCCTATCTTCTTCAAGAGCTTCTCACTAGCATCGTCATACATCGGCATGTCTTCCACCATGTGTTTATTTATCTTTGTGTTCAGTAAGGCATCAAGCTCCTTCTTATTCTCTGTAGTATGATGGTTGTACTCACTCACCTTGATTTTACTTATGTGAGAATCCCACTCCTAGCCTACGATAACCCCCTATGGATATTACATTTTAGAGAAATTACTTTTGGGAGCCATCTCCTCTTCTTCTTCGACCACCTTCTTCTTTCCCTTCACTACTACTGTAACTACTTTCTTGGATGCCATTTCTACCATGCAATATTTTATAGATACTTGCCTCTTGAATTCGTAACATGCGAATCAAACCCTAACTCAATTCAGCATGCCCTAGGTGAAATCACATGCCCTCGCTCCTCTCTTGTCGCCTTGCTTTGCTCAAACCCTTCATCACTTTGGGACATAAGCTCTTTTTGCACAGATATATTCATCATGACTGGTTACACACCTCTCACACCTCAATTTGATCACTTGGTTCTTTGCACTTAGCTCTTTTTCAAATACTCTTACTTGCAAAGGTAAAATTGAATTCACATACCATCCTTATATAGGTTTTCAAAATTTTGATGCATTCATTACTCCATCTACCAAATATCCTCTCATTAATTGATCAATTCCATCCTTTTTGTGAGTTATATCTTTGTGCCCCAAAGCAATAACCTTCTAGCACATTTTTCTACCCTCTAGTCATAGACTTATCTTCAACATGCTTCCTACACACTGAATACCTCATCACTACACCTTCTATCTTGGTAGTTTTTATGGCCTCTTCTTACCTTGTGTTATACCGTCCCTTCATTAATCTCCATCTTTGGTCACTTTTTAGAAGAAATCCTTTGACTTGAAAAGCACTGTAGCAACTTATTCTTTTCACTTTTCAATTCCCATGATTTTGTACCTAAATATCGACAATCCACCCCATACTAAAAGCATGTGCAATCCTTACACATAAACATGCTTCATATAGTAATTAGCTCCATGTGCATAAAGCGCGCTTATTCCACAACACACCAACTAAATTGACAAAGCATAGAAACAAAGAAGGAAACACACTAGGGAAATACATAATTGAAAACCTAGTCTAAATGGAAATACTACCTTATTACAAACACCAAGAAGACTTATTTATAGTAGGTCTTCAACCTACTTCCATTTAAGTAACCTGCAGTAAATGTGTTCCATCCAATGCTTCTAACTAGTAAGCACCTATTTCAAGGATGTAAGTGATAACATACGGCCCCAACCAATGTACCTTAATTTTTCTGGATGGCATAAGAACTTAGAGTCATAAAGAAGTATCATTGTTCCAATCTCAAAATTCTTGTCCCTTATATTTGTATCATGCCAAGCTTTCTTCCTAGCCTTTTCTTGCTTCGAATCCAACGTGCTATGGCTCTTCACTCATCTAGCTGAATTATATTTTCAATCCATTTTTCTAAAGCTTTCTCATGCCTAGACCTCCAATGCACACAATACACAAATAAGGTAACATAAATTCCATAGGAATAATGGATTCTACACCAAAAACTAACTGAAATGGTGTTTCTTTGTTCAACCTTTTATATGTTGTTCGATATGCCCAAAGTATTGCAGATACTTTATCATCCCAATCCTTTCTTCTAACATCACAAATTATTGTCAATGTTTGGTCCAACATTTTGTTGAAAGCTTCGTAGTTCCATTTTCCTAAGGATGATAGGGTGTAGTCTAATGGTGTAAAATCATGAACTCATCTAATAAAATTTTGATTGTCTCATTAAGAAAATGTGTGCCTTTATCACTAGTCAAACTCAAAGGACATCGATGCCTTGTAATAATATTTTCCCATAGAAATCAATCCATCATGCTGTAGCCACTATACAATCCTTTATAGGTGATGCTTCTACCCACCTTGTCAGATAGTTTGTGAAAGTTATAATGTAGCATGATATAGTTCTACGCATGCAGCTAGTGAAATAGGACCCACAAAATATATAGCCCATTTCTCAAATAGTTCTGCACTAGTAATAGGTCTCAAAGGAATTTCATCTCGCTGACCTAGTCTTTCAACAGTTGAAAATGGTCACATGCCTTACGTGATTCCTTACATTATTTATATAGGGTCTCCCACGATAATCCAATGAGTAGAATCTTGCATGTTATGGAATCACTAGCATAGTGGCCACCTGTAATTCCACCATTAACGTCTTCCATAATACCCATGTGCTCATGTTCAAATAAAAATGGTGCAATACCTCATCTTGACACAATTTGAACAAGTCACCACTGATTAACATATAAGGTGTGACACGTATATCAAGTTGTTTCTTCTCCAAGGATTTCATTCCTTTTGATGGCATCCCTATGTGTAGAAAGACAACAATGTCCTCTAGTTATGATGGCATGTGTTGTAACCCATATAATTGTGCATGCTAGTATGGTATTTGTACGCCGGAAAAGCAACAGGTGAGCGTGAGAATCTACAAGTAACTCTTCCGCGTACCCGACCTCTCGAGGTCGTGCCGAGATAGCCGGTGGGGGTAGAATATGCGTGGGATGCAGACAAACTAGTTAGGCAGTCTAATGTCTTCGACACGCACTAGTGGAATTTGTGAATCTAAGGCAAAGAAGGCCCTTCTAACTTGGACTGGTGTGATAGATCGATCGGCAAGGATGACTGCTCGAAGGCTCCAATCAATATCGAGCTCTGGCGTGATTCGATCTATGGGTTGTGGAATACATGGAAAATGACCTGGGATAGTTTCATGTATGTCTCCTGATAAGGTCATATAGTGGATGGTGAATATAATTGACTCTATGGACGATTCTCTCGGCCTACTTCGAATTCTCTAGCTTCGTTAGCCGCTATATCTAATAAGGACAATTGTTCGATGATGATGGGTGGAAGTGGAGTGGATCTAAATACCAAGGTGTGTAGGGTAGTGTCTATATATCGATTGACTTGTGGACTCGTTGGGTGTGGGATCGTGGATCACAACCATAGACTCTTGGTTGTTGCAGTCCCGTTATGGTCATACGCAAAATCAAGTTCTAATCCCTAGTATCCAGTAATCGTATGCTTTCTCAACTTCTATGTTTAGGACCAATAACTGTGTGATTTTCTCAGAATATCTCACAGGCGTTCGCGCAACTTGGATCCTTAAACCGGTGTCTATGTCTGTGAGAGTGTCTCCTGCACCCGGCTGTGGGACCAAAGGATCACAACCAAAGGTTTGTTCTCTTTCGAACCCTTCTACAGTCATGTGAGTGCTTTACCTAGGTCAATCTGTAGTTTGGTTGGTTTGACCAAAACGTGTGTGCTTGGTCGTCTTCTATGTTTAACCCTCTTAATTGAGAACTGATCAGTTGTAAATCTGTGGTTGTTCGGAATACTTGTATTCTGAGATTTTGGTCTATGTCAACTATTGCTGTGACGAGGTTTGGTTGAGGCACGATTGGCTCAAATATATATTCCCTGGGCTCCTGAGGTCCCGTGATTGTCATACGAAACGAAATGTAAATCTAACTGTAATGAAGCAAATTTTAACTACGTGGACTAAATCTAACATATATATAACTTTTATTCTTCTAAGAAATCTTTTAACAATTTTAAGGAAAGCAAACTATTTTAAGCGTATCTAGGAATAATAACCAAACAATATTTTAAAACAGACAAGATAACCGAGTGTAGTTATTTGCCTGTGTGATTTGTAGAATTATTCTAAATAAAATAGCTCGCCTAATTTATCTGCAAGATTCTCGATCCTACCTCAGAAGTGAGGAGTGAATCATAGTTTCTCAGAAACTATCAATCCTCACATGACTTCCCTGCAATATCGAGAATAAAATTTATCGAAATGAAGCAATTTATCTACTCTATTTGATATGATTCTAACTAGAACTTTGAAAGTTAAAACCTCGGATTCCGCATAACAAAGGGCGAATCCGATGGTGTGTGTGATCTCGTCTCATCAAGTATGATCTCCTTGTTCTTTCGTGTTCACATGGATCCGAGTAAAAGCATGTAATGCTAGCACCAATAGGAGTAGATTTTAGGACAAGGACAGCTCTTTGTCAATGCAGACTCGAAAATGCAAGTAGGAGAGGACCGTAGCAAGAGTACAGAGCTTGGCTTATGCGATTCCTAGCGGGATTTTACTACAAGTCATGCAATATGAAGCGACCAGAACCTGTAACTATCTTATTCGAAGAGCAAAACCTGCAACTTTAATGGCTTCCTAAGCTATTCTGTTCCAATGGATTGGATAAAATAACGACACTATTTGCACAAGCTGGATATGTGGCTTACCAACAGCTGAATAAAGCTAACCAGGCATATAATGAACTGAACTAAGAACTCTAAGCAACAATGAAAATTAAATCTACAGCAAAGAGAAAATTCAGAGGCAAGCTTCAGACCGATTGGATGAAATGACAGCACTGCCTGCACAAGATGGGTATGTGGCTTACCAACAGCTGAGTAATCTAACTAAAGATGCAAGTGAAATGAAACTATGGCTTCTTAAACAAGATAACAAACTAAAATACTAAAAATGAGGAGATGAGAGCAAAGATCAGTCTTCAAAATCCAGGCCATTTGTTTGAGCACAAGCCATGCATTTATAGGAATTCAATCACCCAAAAATCAAAACCAAACTGAACTCCTAAACAATAAACAAAGGAAAAACACTATTCCAGGGGACCAAAAACATAAATGCATGCTCAAGTCGGCAAGGAAAAGCTGGTGAATCATGATATTTCACGCGAGTCGCGTCAAAAGAACGTTCTGGAAAATGCGCGCAGGACCGCCGCTCCCGAGCGGCGGGGCGGTTATAGGACCGCCGCCCGATGGGCGGCGGTCACAGAGAGATCGCCGCCTCGTAGGGCGGCGGTTTCATCACTGAAGATCAAGAGGCCAAGGAAAGAGGGAAAAAGGGGAAAACAAAGGGCGTAGGGGCTAAGCGGGGCATGCGGGATGTTAACGCATACTCCGAGGGCTTTTCCGATCCCGAACACCTGCATGAGGAGACTCAGATCATCATTGGGGAACTTGTTACACTGCTCCTGGCAGAAGACAAGATCTTACAATTTTGGGTATGTACAGTGATCCTCAATTACATGTGCTTCTTCTCCTAACTGTATTCTTGATAGATGGTCTAGTCTAGAATTAGTTTTTCCTAGTTTTACCACAATTGTGAAATCAAATTCTTGAAATAAGAGCACCCATCAACATATGCGCCCTTGTAAAACAGGTTTATTTACCAAATACTTCAATGCCATGTGATCTGTATAAAATATGAATGGTGTAGCTAGTAGGTACTAGTGGAATTTATGTAACACATAGATCATTGACAAAGCTTTGCACTTTGTAGTTGTGTAATTCTTTTCTGCAGGAGTCAACTTTCTACTAGCAAAACAGATAGGATGATCTACAATACCTTCTCTAGGTTGGGCTAACACCACACCAATGGCCATGCCAGAGGCATCAACATGTACATGAAATGGTTTTCCCACGAAGGAAAACATAGAATAGGTGTGGTAGTAAGTTTCTCCTTCAATGTCTCGAATGTGCGTTGTTGTTTTTCCCCATTAGAACATACCTTTCCCTTTCAGTAACTCTTATAATGGTGTGGCAACTTTGGCAAAGCCTTTGATAAAATTTTTGTAATATCCTATATGACCCAAAAATCCATGTGTACCTCACTTTGACTAGTAGGCTCCCTTAGGCCTATAATGACTGCAACCTTTGTTAGATCAACCAACAAACCCTCCTTGTAGATTATGTGTCCTAAAAGTATCCCAAATGGTGTAGAAAATATGTACTTCTTGATGTTCAAAGAAATACTCAACTATCTACACCGTTTAAACATTAAACATAGATTGTCACAGTGATCCTTAACTAATCCATACATTGTCTAATCGTCTAAATATACATGTAAGAAGTTGTGAATAAATTATTTGAATGCTTGGACAACTGTGCATGAAAATATAACAGTGCATTTTTCAGACCAAAAGGCATGATAGTATAGGTGAATCTACCCCATTCAGTAGTAAATGTAGTCTTTTCCTGATCCTCCTGGGCAATTCAAACCTGATGATACCCAGAGAACCCATCTATAAATGAATATATTTTTGCCATTTAACTCTTCTAGTATTTCCTCAGTAAATGGCGTAGGGAATGGATCTATTACACATGTAGCATTCAGCTCCTTGTAGCCCACATATATTCTTATTTGTCCATCCTTCTTGATATTGATCACCATTAGACTAACCCATTCGACTCATCAAGGGGTTTGATAATCCAAGATTTTAACATGTTATCAATCTCTTCTTTGACCTTTTCTTGAAAATTGGGGTTCATTCTATAAGGTCTTTTTCTAACTCGGGAATGCACCCTCTTTAAGCTTTATCTTCATCTCCCATAATGATTCATGTATGCCTTTAAGTTCTTAGTACTTCTAGAAATAGGTCCTGGTAGTCCCTTAAGAACTCTATGATTTTTGCCACTTCAAAATCTGACCAATAGTCTCCAATTATGGCTTCCTTAGGCTCAAGATTCTGCTCTAATATTCACCCTCTTTATCTTCATATGTTCATGATAGGCACATGTGGTATTATCCACACTATCCAATACCTCACACCTTCCTCGTTAAATGGTTTACATCCCATTACCTAATTATTTTTCATCTATTAAGTAGACCATTTTTCCTTTTTCCTTCTCAAGGCAAGCACGTTGAAGTAATGTTGCATCAGCCTCTAGTTCATTATCAATATGCACTCTTGAGTATTATTTATCTAATAACTCCTAGAAGAGTTATTCATCCTCGACACTATCCCCCATAGTTAAGTGTTAGATAACTTTTAATGCTTCCTCCACTGAGAGGTTTCATAGAAAATAATTCAAACGTCGGGCCATTCGTGTAATTAAATTCTAACAATTTCCAGTATCTTTATGGAGTTTTGTATATACATACCACGCACATGCACAACCTTGTAAAGTGGAATAGAATCGGTGCACCCATAACGAAGGTGGTAAAGCTTCCTGCCCTTCTATCTAGAGTTTCTCACACTTCTAAACGTGGTGCTAAACAATTTTATTACTATGATAATTGCATATTTGTGTAGGTGCATTGCTCCTAGAGAACCTATTAGTAAGAGCAGTCCCAATTTCATTCCATTTGACAAGATTATCCATGTGGACCACCCACCAACATGCTATTATCCCATGTATTGTATATACTAGCATATTTATTCTTTCCAGTGGATCTATCCATTTTTATTCCATGGCACACAAGAATACCATGGGATCCCCTTCTCGTGTAACAAGGTACCGAGTTGTTACCTATCCTCATGACATAACGTGGTTTTGTGCCTCAAGGAAATATGCTCTTTACTTTGCGCCCTACCAACTCATAAGTGCTATGAGCCCAATTATCACATGCAACAATCATAGTATCACTAATGGAATGTGCATCCTCCAACCGAATTAGTCCTTCTTGGTTATTTCAATCATCTCTCTGGATCTTGTATGGTGTGTACATAAATCTTATTTAGATATTCTTCACTTAAGGGATCAACATACGACATGGACTTTCCATCTCGTTAAAGGGATAATAACCCTTTCCTCTTTATTTTCAAAACTTATATAGCGCTTGTTGAACCGAATATTAGCATTATTTGCATAGCACCAAGGACACCCCAATAGAGTTGGGAAGCTATCTGATTATGCCAGTGCTAAAACTTCAAAATCTCTAGTGAACTTGGCTCCTTATATGGTAATGGATGCATCTTTCAAAACTCCTATGGGAGTGGCCTTAGTCTAATTAGCCATGAATAATACATTAGAGGATGGCTAAAATGGGGGTCTTCCCATTTGTAACCATGCATCTAAGGTAAGAACATTGACCTCCATGCCTCAGATCAATCAAGATATTACTCAATAGCCACCCATCCATAACAACATTTAGAGTGATTTCCTTGTCATAATATAGGCTATGAGGAGGGACATTTGCATGTAGGATTTTCGTCGCAGTCTCAATCACTTACTTACACGAGTGTTCCCTTTTAACCAACTCCCTAATAGTGGAATGATGTTCTCCTGACGCAACATTTTACACACTTCTCTCGAGTCATCTACATTAGTTTGGACCATCTCTAATGCTTTCTTCTACTCCTTTAAGTATTGTATCTCACCCTAAAGATTCCTTAGAACTTTTATGGTTTCATGATAAACCTCCTTTTGATAGGTAGGATCTGGGTACTGTGCACAAAGAACCTAATCCTTAGTGATGGTAGGTTTTTGCTGTAATGCCTCCCTGGCACGTGCTACCTGAACATGGGTCGTGATCTTCACTTGTAGTGCCTCAGATTCTACTTCCATCTTGGGCATCCATTGATTGTCCACCGCGTGCTATATCCTAACCATCCCTACACCCTTTTTTTTTTTATGTTTCTTACTCAGATTCTCATATAAGTCCAGGCACTCTTCATAGCTATGGTTCTTTCCATAGAAATAAAATGTAATATTCTGAGAACATTTGCACCTATAGTGGTTAGGATATCTACATGTATAACATGTTCCATGAGGAAACTCAATTCTTCCACCACGATGGCATCATCCTCTCGAATCCACCGCGGTATCCTCGACCTCCGCCATGATTGCCTTCAAAACACCCCTCATTTCGATCATAGTGCCCGATTTTGCTACCGGTCATGATGATCATTCTTTCCCTTAGAGTTATTTGAAACTCCTATGTCGTACACCAATATCTATAACATCATGGATATGCTCAATCAGCCGCAGTCCTCCATGTCATAAGTCATGGACCTACAGATTTTATAGTATCTTGAAACATTCTTCCTTATCACGCATTGTAATAATGGGTTACGATAACATTATGGTTTAGGTGGCATAATTCACAATCCATCAAAGAATGAGTGTACTATTTTGTGATGGCAACTATTATTTTTGTGACATTTTACTTCACAATCTGTGCATTAAATCCCAATGTGCATGTATCATGAGCTGAATTTGATAATAGTTTCCCCAACTGTTTCTCCATTGCTATTATTTGTGCTTCAAAAAATGGGATCACCCCGATATCTATGCTTCTAACTACCTCAAGACGCAAGGCTACTTCAAGTGCTTTGCATGGATCAAAGTTGTATGTCTTATGTGATAATGCCCTCTTAAAAGGGGTAATCAAGACCCCAAAAAACCATTGTGCATGTTGTCTTGCATGTATGTCATAAGAAATATTTGATAATAGTGTTTTAAACCATGCATCATACTCCCTAACACTTTTAGTAGTGCCTTTCTTAATATCCTTGAGTGCACTTATACTCTTCTACTCAAACTCAGGGATATGAAAATATTTAAGGAATGCATCCTTTAAAGCTATATAATCTACACAATTTTGATTAGGTCAAACTTTTCATACCAGCTATATGTGCACACCCTTGTAAATATAGTAGCAAATTAGCTTGCCCTCCACTCGAAGTTGTGATTCCTTTTGCGCGCCACAATATTTCACACATGTGCACATGTTTAACAACATATTTTATGCCCCTATACTTTGGAAGATGAAGAGAAATTTCCATGTAAATATTCTAGGGTTGGTGTGGACCTTACCCACTTGATCCAGATCCTCCTATGTTTCCCCATCTCCAGAACCATCAGATCCACCTAAATCGAGCTACCTATGCTTCCCGATCCCGAACCTGTAGCTGGAATAGGTCATGTAGACATACTCCCTATGCTCTCGACAAAGAGTACTCTACTAAACCCTACAGCCTATGAATTATTTCCACTTCCAGAGGTGAATCCAACATTCAACATGCTTATGTTTTGTGCAGTGCACGATGCACCTAAAAACACACCTCCAAATAAAAATGAAGCAGCTTTTCCTTGCCATTGATGTGCTTACTCTCTTACTTCCCAAAATTTATTGTTGATTACTTGTCATAATAGATACTGAAAAACCAAGTGTAAGGGATAGGTTACCAAGTGGATTCAGATGCATGCCCGTGGCCCAAGTAGTCTCTACCTTGGCACACTTCTTCATGAGGCTAAGGGAGGATCCTGTCATGCTTTCCAAGATGAGGGAGTTCCTGATGCTCTAGCTCCACATCTTCTACATGGGCTTCAAATCCTTCATGAGCCATCTCTTTCCTCAATGTCATACTTTTTCGCAATGGTACACTACTTCTTTATCTCTCTTGTGCACCTCATTATACTTAAGACTTCTTTCCTCTCTTTTCCTTTCTACCATTAGGTCTCGCCATCTTTCACCAATCCTCGCTCCTACCTCGTGTGTGGTTAGGTTTAGTTAGCCATTGATTTACTCTCTAGATTCAAATTTACCATCGATCTTGATCATCAAAGGAATTCTCTTGAGGTAAGCTCCTCGATATCATAAGAAATTGAATTTGGCTACTTTAGACACGAATAAGTGGAAATTGAGTATTCCAAGATATAATCATTTAAGACACCACAAAACCACATATCCAAAGCTTGAGTCTAGATCAAATTAGAATCATAAAGGGCCTATAATTCTTCCTCCATCCGTAAAAGTGCACGATACCTTCAATTCCACTTAAATGCATAAGCACTTAGCCACTCATACAATTCTACTAGAAAGATAACAAAAATATCTCATATAAACTATCATACAAATTGCTCCACCCAAACGTGTGCATTAAAATCAGAACCAGTGTTGAATCATTGTGCATATTCTTCTTCCATATCACATATCCATTCTTCAACACTTACTAGGTCAACCAAGATGTCTTCATCGCGAACCATCCCGAAAAACAACTAAAAAGAGGGTCCCGACAATGGAACCAGTGATGTAGCCTAGAATTCAGTGATACAAATCCAATAAAACCATAGACATGTTGGCACATCACTCAACCTAAACTCGAGTGCTCACTCAAAGCGTGCAAAGGTACTGGGTCCCTCTTTAGGTTATCACATGGATATTAGCATGATGAAGACTTAAGAGATACATATAGTTCCATTACTAACACATCATCCTACGAGCATACCAGATCTATCCCTAAGAGAAAAAAATTAAGTACTAACCACAATGAGATCAAAAACATACTAGATTCAGATACACACAAAACTAACATTTAGATTCAGCCAATATCCTCCATTATATTCAATGCAATAAATATACAAAAGCTTCATTACAATAACAATAGTATGTACGTAAATGTAGATTTAACAACATGTCTCGTATATATCTCCTCTCTCTCTATTACAAAGTTTAATACATATATAAGGGTCAGGAATTTCCCTTCATTGCTTATCCATTCCAAAAATAGGTCGCATGCCACAACTAGCTATGCACGTTTATAAATCTAGCCACACATGAAAGTGTGTTAATAATAGACTACTAGTAGTTAATGACAATAGTAGATATTTTTCCGACATGTGTCCATGTAAATTGCTTCATATATGATCCTCCAAGAATAGCCAATGTGTGGCACACACGTCTCTTCCTCGTTTGTGTGCTCTACATGCCATCTCTAAAAATAGACCTTCATGAGTGAAAATAGCTAAGTCCTGAAAAGTTGAATTTATGTTCTCGTGTGCGTGTTCTCCTATCCATTCGCACCTTTGACTATGGAATGTTTTCCCATGTGGACTTATTGTGTGCTTTTCGTCAAGTGTTCAACACCACTTAAAAATTGGGCATACAGACTATGATGAAGGTCGCCCATAGGTAACACAAAACAAATCTATTCCAAAACATAAGAGGGTTGGCTAAACACATAATTGATCTTGAATATACATCTAGACACCAAAAAAAGTTTTATAAACAAATGTGATAAACATATCACTACAAATGTATTAATGAGACACTAGATCATTCAAATGTATCCTCAAACTAATATGCTATCTTAGATTAATTTATCAATTAACATATATACATTTCAAGATATTTGATCCTTTGCATCCGATACAACTCCGTTAGACTCCTATCCACAATCTTGTCTTCTCATCACTTGAGATCATAATCCTACTTTCAAATCCTGGAAGGTCGTAAAAACATGATCATAAAAATAATTCAACATTCTAAAAAAATCTTTATGATAGTTAACCAAAACTATTGATTCCGGATCAAGACCAACCAAACAATTCAAAATTTTTTCAAGGATTTTGGTTAAACTATGAAGCAATAAAATAAAATTTTACAAATTCAAGTAATCAGTTAGAACCCAAAGATTTTTGGTTAGACTTTGAAGAAATATGGTTAGACTATGAATCTTTCTGGTTAGACTCCAAAGAAATCTAGTTAGACTCCAAAGTTCTTTAGTTAAACTCTTAAGCATCCTTTCACATCAATAAAAATTATTCCAACAATCTCCCCTTTGTCATTGATGGAAACCAACAATGTAGCTTTCTCCCCTTTTCTACAAACTCTTATGATCTTGAATTGTTCCCTCTTACTAATTTGAATTGTTGGCACTACTCCTCCTTGCATTATCTCTCCCTTTTGACATTAATCGAAAAGGTGTAAAAATCTCAAGATTCTACCTCTATATGAAACTATCCTTTAACCACTTCCTTTTATTTTACTTTACTATAACTTATCGTTATTTGTCCCCTTTCTTTAACTCTCCCCTTGGAGTGTGCATCTCATTAATTACTTTTTGAATTTCCTTATTATGATAAGGAAGTAATTTTCTCCTCGAGTTTATGATTCCTCCATAGAAATCTTTCAGACATCAAAATTTGATATCTTGATCCACTTAAATCTCACATCTTATCCGAAGATACTTTTTCTTTCTCATGAATTCTCTTGGATGTGATTTATTTTCTTGAGATCTTCATTTTATTGCCTCGAATATCAACCTTTAGTTACTTCTAGAATCATTGTGATAATCTTTAGAAAATAATTTAAATTTATAGATTCTCACCATCATCATCATATTTTGAATCCTCTTCATATTCATATTGTTAGGAAACTAATATTAATGTTTACATTATTTGTGTATTCATTAAATACAAATGTTAGTAATTATATTATTGTTATATTAACAATAATATATTGGTTGGAGTTGTTTTAACAACTCATATGATTTGAGTTGTGTATTGTTACGGGAGTAACAATCACAACTAAATAGGAGATATTATAGGATTGAGTGGTTCCATAATAATAGGGAATCCTCTCCTATATATGTGTAATGGTGTTCGATTGAATATATAGAGAAATAATATAATTAATCGAGTGTTTTACTCAGGCAAGTCTGATCCAAAATCAAGATTTGGTATCAGAGCGATATCTGATCCTTTGTAATGGAATTCTAAGGATAATGAGGGACAACTACATTTGTCCTCGTGCATGGCAAAACTATTATAGCGAGCTCTTTAAACCCTAGTTCACTGAAGGAATTGGTAGCTCCTGGTGCATGCTATATTTTATGTGTCCTGAACATACACACTGAGGAGAAGCAGAAAAGTCTGTGGCTCGAGAGAAGCAGCATCAAAACGTGGAGTCTCTCCATCTAGAATTTGTGTAGATCTAGCATCGATTCAAGCATTTAAAGATTGGGCAAACCTGCATACACATTACAATCTGCCATTCTCCTACCTGCACACACATTACTGTCTTCTCCATTTCTTCCGTTGGGCTAGCATCCACGTGGAATTAAAGCATGCATATCTGAGTTGTATATGAGCGCCTATCAGCATACTACATGCAAAATTCTGTCAGAGGAGCTTTCACTATATGCATCAGCGTTTAGAGTTCTCTTTTTGCGTTCAGCTTAGACGTATACAGATCTGGTTTCTGTAATCTCTGCCAATTATCATCTACAGATTTTCTTGTGTTTCATTTTAATCTCGGACCGAAGCTTAGACGTCTCTGCCACGGCTCGTACAGACAACAGTCAGATTAGCGTATGGTAAATCGACTACTGTCAGTATTGTGACAGTCTAGCCGCCTTGGAGATCTCCAACAAATTTGCCAAAATTGCAGACTGCTCCTCAGATCCGTTCTGTTATCACCGCCAAATCTACTCGTGAACAAGGTCCAGCTGTTTGTTTCAATACAAATACATTTTGGTTCAAGCATTTTTAGGTGAGGTTGGTGGTTTTAGGGTTAAACCCATGGTCTTAGCATAAGTCTCAAATATTCTTGTCTAGTTTTATAGCTTAGTTTTTGTATTATGTTTATTTTCCAAAGTTTTTTATTATTCGTCTTCATCAACAAAAAGTAGCTTTATTAAGTCTTTGTATTATGTATGTTTTAGTTTATTATTAAGGGTTCTAGACTTGTGGAGTCGATCATGTCCATTATATAATAAAATATTCTTTAGGTGTCATTTATTATATTGTATGTTATCAAGATTATCGTTGATAAAAGAGTCATCTGATGTTATTTGTAAGACTCAAGTATTGTTGAGTCAATTATTGTTTTTATAAAAATCTAGTCAAAAATTGATTCATTAGTTTGTCAAAATAGTCAGAGTCAAAGTGTCAAAAATATATTTGTGTCAGTTTTTTATCATCATTTAGGTGATTATTAGGAAAATTGTCAAAAATATTGTAAAAATAAAAATTTTGCCTCACATTTCAACTATTGGACGCATTATCGCTTGTATGCGACGTCCAAGTGGGGGTGCATTTTCGGTGGAAACCGACCCTAGTAGTTTGTAAATGAGCCTCATTTCCATATCCGCTAAGTAAGTAGCAGAAAAATGGAGGATGGAGGCATCGGAGGCTGGAGGTCAGACAACGACCTCTCGTCAGTCACCAACGACGGGGCCGCACAGAATGATTTGGTGGCACAGGTGTGCAGTGTGAGTACTTGTTTTTGAGTTTTGCAAAGTTGTTCTAGATCTAGCTTGTGTGGTGAATTTCAGCTTGGTGTGATTCTTTTTCAGAGTTCTGTTGTGTGTTGAATAAGTGAAATGTTCACATTGAGGGGGGAACATGATCAAAGCATGATCCAATGTTCCATTTTCAGTTTTTTAGTTGAGTATGTGGCTTTTCCTATTTCCCCAAATGCAAAAACATAGTATAGAACAAATAACACAGTGAAATGCAGCATCATGAGGCTTGATGAGGTAGAAGGCTTGATGTGTTCGATCGTTCATACCTAGGTTTGTGGTTAGCCTCTTGAAAACCATTGAAGGCTATTCAGATGTGTTCCTACTTGAGTTCCCACACTGCTAGGTTAGATGTGTTCCCTAGAGTGACTAGTTGATAAGCAGATGATTCCTGAGCGTGTTCCCATCCTCGTCGGTTAGATGTGTTCCCGACAGTGCTTGGTCGATAAGAAGTTGATGTGTTCCTTCTTCTACCTTCAGTTCGAGTGTGTGTGCAAGATCATGAGTGCGCAGAGGCAAGAGGTCAGCAAAGGAAGTGTGAAAGTTCTAATGTTACCATGTAAACATTAAGGGGGGGAATGTTAGGAAATTAATATTAATGTTTACATTATTTGTGTATTCATTAAATACAAATGTTAGTAATTATATTATTGTTATATTAACAATAATATATTGGTTGGAGTTGTTTTAACAACTCATATGATTTGAGTTGTGTATTGTTACATGAGTAACAATCACAACTAAATAGGAGATATTATAGGATTGAGTGGTTCCATAATAATAGGGAATCCTCTCCTATATATGTGTAATGGTGTTCGATTGAATATATAGAGAAATAATATAATTAATCTGAGTGTTTTACCTGTGCAAGTCTGATCCAAAATCAAGACATATATGTCCCCATCCTAATAATAATTTACTGGATCAACTTTCTCTTTTTCATTCTCATGAGAACCCTTCATTTACAAGCCTTGTAGAGAATTCTCTTCTTGTATTTCATTAACAACTACTGCCATTCCTTGGATAATCCAATCTTCACCTTTAATTTCCTATTGGAACTCCCATGATTTTTCTTATAATTCCCAACTTTTATGTATTTACTTTTGAGTTTAGAACATTAATCCACTTTCTTGTTTTCTTCAACAAGATTCCTTCTACGTTATCTAGCCTTATGTCCATAATTTTTGTAACTATAAAAACAATATCTTTTGATAAAGGAGAAAAATAATTAAACCTTCTACCTGAGAAACCATCTGCAACTCTATTTTTGTTCCATCCATCCTCATTCTTATTATGTCTAAAATTTTCTATACTTCTAAAAAGATGTGTTATATTCCCATAGTTGTGGCATTTATAACATACAATCCCATTCTTTTTTAATTTTGAAAATGAATTATAGTTTCTATTTGAAACCCCAAAAGAACTTTCCTTCTCATTTATCTTCTTATCAAAACTTCTTGTATGAGATTTACAATCTAAAAATCTATGACCAAACTAATTACATAAGTAACAATAACCATTAAACAAATTCTGAAACTTAGATATATGATGTTTCCTTAATGGAAAGGCCCTTTTACATTTGTACGAGATATCTATGTGAGGAATGCTTGTATTCTTAGTAACATGAATATCCTTCTTCTTGTTGCTTTCTTCTGGATTGCTTGTACAATGAGTCTCACTCACCTTGGTGCTTCCATTTCGATTGAACCTTTAAAAGCATCTGCATATGACATTGAATTGTTTGTTTTTTCCTTCTTTGGAAACATGTTGGGATACTATTTGGTAGTCCCCTGATCTTATTTTTATCCAAGACCAAATTTGACAAGGGGTGTTATCGATTATTGAGTATGTCATCCATCATTTTAGTTCTCTTCTCAAGCTTGAGGCAATTTTTTAATTTAGCATTAGTCTTCTCAAGTTCCTTTCTCAAAGAAACTATTTTAGATTCAAGCATAGAAAAAGTTTCATCCTTTTGTTTCAGCTGGATTCTCAAAACCTCATCCATTTTCTTCATCTCTTCAAGCTGAAATTTTAGGCCAATGATGATCTTATTGTATTCTTCAATATCTTTTGACAATTTTGATTTTGAAGCATCATATTCTTCTTCAAATTTCTGAAGCTGTTGTTTTTGTTTCTTGTTCTTATTTCTAAGAATATTGATCTCATATAGGGCACTAATGATTTTTCCTTCAAGATTCACTTCAACATATTCTGAAATATCCATTTCCTTATCTTCTAGGTTATCTTTATTTGATTTTCTTGTCATGAAAATAACCTCTTCTTCATCACTCTATGAGATACCATCACCACTTCTTCAGATGATCTATTTTCCTCATTTGAATAAAGGTTTTCTTGTACTTGTAGGATTTATTCCTTTTTCAACCTTTCCTTACTTATGTCTCTTCTTAGACTGATACTACTTGTTACTTTCCTTCATGATGTGATCTTCTTTACTATTACTTTTTTATGTGGAAATATAGAATAAAAATTTCCTACTTCACTAGAATTAAAAAATTTGAAGGGTAACATATATGTGTATATTACAGTTCCTCTCTTTAGATTATGACAAAATTAGCTTCTTTCCGATCTCGATTCAATACTAGAGCAACCATGTATCTCAGGGCTCCCTATTCTTCAAATTTTTATATTCCTTGAAGGATGCCTCTCACTTAGATGGTATAACTTTGTCTTTAACTTATTCACCAAGACCTCTAATAGTGTTGGCAGTATCATTGAAACGTAGAAGGTAAACTACAATATTTTCATCATCCTTCATCTTCAAACTCTCAAATTGAATTCTATGAGGTTTGACCTTTACTTGTTTTACTTTGACATCTCTTTCAAATATGTTCTTGAATTTATCCCAGATTCCTTGGCAGATTCTACATCACTTTAATAAAATTTGATTAAGAAAAACCACACAATATTACATTCATAGCCTTTGCATTGCTTTCACTTTCCTTCTTACCAACTTGATGTGTTGGAGGAGTTGTTGGAGCCAAATAACCATTTACAATGATTGCAAAATTTTGAACCCAAGAGCCATTAAATAGTTCCACAATATTATACTCCAAAAGGAAAAATTAGTTCCATCAAACAATGGAGCCATGTTTGAGGATAATCCTTGTTTTCATACCATGTGTGCTATGGAGATATACCTTCTAGTGGTTAGACTATTATAAAGGAATATACTCGATACCAATTGTTAAGCACACACTAATACCGAGAGGGGGGTTTGAATCATTATTAGAAAAACTTTTACCTATTTAATACTTTATCTTCTACAATAGTAGTAATCACACAAGATATAATAATTACACAACATAATATTTATGTGGAAATGATTTTGGGATAAAACCACAGAGAAAAATACTACTTGGAGCTATTGTCCAAATCCAACCCAAAATATCTCAATATACATTTGTAGGCATCAACCTACTAGAGAGACCAATCCCCAATGATAAGCACCAACTCAACGAATTCATGAGCACTAACTCATAGGAGACACCAATCCCCTATGCAAAGCACCATCTCAGCTACTTCATAGGTGCTAACCTACTGGAGACACCAATCCCCAAATTGTGAGGCACCAACCTCAACAATACAAAAATCCACCTTCTATAGTTTATTCATTTTTATATTACGCTCTCTTATTCTTCTATCTTTTCAAATTCATCTACTTCTACATCTTCTCGCATGAACCTTCATATTACTTAGCACTTCAAGACACATAATACCCTAGAATAGAAAATGTCAAAGGAAAAGAATAAAATTCCAATACTCCTTAATGATTAAAAATTATCATTGTTTGATGACCTTTGGCCTTCCATGGTCAGATAAAAGGTTACCAATTAGAACCCTTTGGCTTTCCCTCATCACTTTATACACATATTTTACACATGATTTGTATTTTCTCTATTCGGCTCCATATTTTGTGCACATTCATTGTGTATTGGCTGTGTATTTTCTACACATTCATTGTTCTCACATTATCCACTCCACAGTTCACTATTTCTTTTCTCTAATGCATCCTCTCATATAAATCTGCACTTCCTTTTGCATTTACTCATTCTTCACAATATCTTTTGTCTCCTCATCGATGCATTATATTACACCATAATCACTTTCTATACTCATACTGTGCTTTACTATATTATTTACTTATTTTATTGGATGCCATATATTTATATTACTCACTCTTCCTCTTCAACATTTTGCTATTCCATTCTATTTGAGTTTGGTTTTTCTATTTTCCTTAGAAATTTGATATTTCAATCTCTATTTACTTGAGATTCAAACAAAATATTTAATAATCACTCGATCTTTCTTTAAAGAAGTTCACAATTTCTTCCTTTAGGCACTCATCATAACCTATCTTTCTCACCGCTACTTTTTCTTTCTTCCTCTTCTTTGAATCACTATTTTATCCATCACAACTCTTATTTCTTATTTCATCTTTACCTTGTTTTATACTTGATTATGCCACTTAAACATTGGGCACTAAGACTATGATGAAGGTTAGCCATAACTAGCAGAAAATGTATCAATGTAAAAACATAGTCGGGGTAAAATAGAATTGATCATGAATATAAATGTAGACACTAAAACAGTTGTATAAACAAATGTGATAAACATATCACAACACATGTATAAATGAGACCCTAGACCATTCAAATGTAACTTAAAACATATATGCTAGCTAAGATTAATTTATCAATTAACATGTATACATTTCAAGGTTCTTAATCCTTTTCATTAGAGACAACTCCGATCGATTTCTATCCACAATAATGTCTTCTCATTGCTCTAGATCATAAACCTACTTTCAAATCCTTGGATGGTTGGCCAAAAATGATCATAAAACTGATTCAAAAATCTTAGAAATGCATTACAATAATCATCCAAATTTGTTGTACCCATACCAAGACCAACCACAAAATTAAAAAAAAATCTAAAGCATTCTAGTGAGACTTTGAAGTAATAAAGCAAACTTTAGATAGACTCTAAAGTAATCTGGTCAGAATTTGAATATTTTTTGTTAGACTTCAAAGTAATTTGGTTAGACTCGAATCTTTTTGGTTAGACTCCAAATTTATTGAGTTAGACTCTAAAGCATCCTTTGACATCAATGACAATTATTCCAACATATCCACCCATCCATCCATCATTGGCTCAAAAACAATTATTTGATCTTCATGATGACGAAAGCTAGTGAAATGGATGAGAGATGGATGGATATGAAAAATTTGATCAAAATCCCAACACTTAATATTTTTAGTAGGTCCTACCTCGGATGTCTATTTTTAGAAAGTGGTCTTATAAATGTCGAATGAGATGAGAGTGGTCTCAAAATTTTTGTTTTCATTTTGGGATGCTTTGCTCCAAATTTTAGATAATTCTCCCATCTGGATCAATGGGGAAGTGAAAAATTCATCGAAGAGGGTAGAATATTGAGATAAAACTCATTCTTTGCATAACTCCAAAAATAATCCACGTCATCGTGTGATAAATGGATCAAAATGAAAGCTGATTTTATGAGGATCATATGCTCTGAATTTTAGGCACTTTGGCTTATTGGATCACCGAGAAAATGAAAATATATTTGAAGAGGGGAAAATACTGAGAGAAAACTCAATCCTCCATATTGATAAAAATAATCTACTTCATCATGTATGAAAGTGATAAAATGAAATGTAATTTTATGAGCATAATCTGCTACAAATTTTAAGAATTTTGGCTTGCTAGATTATTGGTAGAATGCAAATACATTTTTAGTTGTTGTGGGAAAAATGGAGGCTTTTTTGCGATAAAATTATTTCTAAAGTAAAAAATAAATCATATCATGCCACCCACCAAGTGATAGCTCATCTAAAAGGAATATTCAAATAGAACATTTTGGAAATGTTTCAAGCTTTTTCAACCATAGGATCACTGACAATGAGCAAAATACCATTTTGGAAACATAGAGCACATAGCTAGTTTTAATGTCGAAGGAAAAATATGAAGTTTCAATGGAGTTACATGTTACACTTCATCTATTTTCATGTTGAGGTGCTATTTTTGGGGGAAAAACTAGTTTCAAAAATGACTTAGTGTTGGGGTTTGAATCCCTCTCTCCTTTAGCACTTTAACTCATGTTTAACCACACATGCTTAAATTGAGTTAGTTAGGGGTTAGAGGGTAGGTTGAACCCATTAAAATAGAGAGAAAATGTGGTGATGGGATAATGTACACTAAGTTTCCCTTTTCACCATATTGTGACAAGTGTCACCATGTGAGAGCATGTGAGGGAGATGGAGGGGTTGCAAAATAAGCTTCTAGGAGTTGAGATGAGGTTTTGTATATGACCAGGGGATAACTACATGAACTTGGTCATAATCATTTATCACCATTTTCCATATGTCTATTATGAAAAGGGATATAAAACCTCAAAAAAATTTCATGGGTCAAGATTCACATGAGGAGGGGGTCATGTGAGTGAGAACACAAGTTACATCCTTCCTAGTAACCTAAGTTGTCATTTTAAGTGATGAAAATTATTAAACCACAAGGGGGTGCATGTTTTTTTCCCCACTATCCCATTGCAATAAGATACAAGGGAAAAGGGATGAAAAACTCAAAAAATGTGCCAAGTTTGAAGGGGTCATGATTTTAAGTTGTAGAACAAGCCTAGGAGACAAGTTAATGTGTTTTAAGTGATACAACCCAACCAACAATAAGGAAGTGAAATTTTATGTACCCACTATCCCCTTACACTATGGGAGAAATTAAAATGGATATAATAGGTGAAATTGTGTGCTCAAGCTATAAAACCCATATTGATGTCACCCTACCAACGTGAGAATAGAAAACACACGTTACTTTTTCCATTATGGGAGAAAATATTGGAGTTTGGAAGCCAAACCATATATGATTTTTACTCCAAAACAATTAATGATTCTATTACAACCATTTTTCAAGACCTTATTCAATTTATAATTTTATTTTTTGGATCATTCACCCTTTTGGCATGAAGAAGCAAAATGTGTGATCCAGATTATCATGGACACTAACATAGTGAGGCATACGATAAAAAATGATATATCCAAAGTATAGTGGAATCCAATACATTTCCATTGAATATTTGTATTTCTCCCAATCCTCTTGAAACTATCATAATATTCATAACAAGGTAACTTTGTTTGTTGAATCTTACATTTCATGTATCCCAATGACCCGATTTTGCTTGAATAATACCTAACACTACATGCATCCACATATATATTTGAAACTACCATGGATCACTCTAATTATTTCCCCACAAAACCTACAGATGGGTTGATATCTTACAGTTATCTTCTATAGGATATTCTTTTGTTGTAAGATGACTAAAAATAGCCATCACGGTGATTATGAGAAACCATATTCCACCTTACAAATCAATAAATTTATAAATCAAATTAGATAAACTTCCTGCACATAAAATACACTTGAAAACCATGTTAGCATGTTCCTCTCACCTAGAATGAGGATGATACTAACTCGAAGGGACTGCATGAGTTGAAAGGAATTTTCTCTACAAATCCATTGATTGGATCGATGAAATAGGATATTTTTCTCAACTATTTGAGAAAACCAGCTACTACAGGAGGTCTCCATCTACTTGAGAAAGATAAATTTATGTTTTTATTCTTAATAAAATCCATATGACTCCTCTTTCAAGTGGGTATCCACATGATCAGGTCATTATCATTATTTCTCTAAAATTCCGCTTCTTCCTACCAATCCATTTATAGATTTACCCACACTTCAGGTTTCTCATTTTTCATTTCAACACCGCTGCAAGGTGAGTTAATAATAATTACCAACTTTTCCATGTTTAAAACCAGGCATGTGTTCTCTCATGGACATTTTTATTTATTTTTCATACTCCATATGACCATTGTCTCTGTAGGTGGGTTCTTGGTAAATAATTTGAGACTTTTGACACCATAAGAGGCTTCTTGGTGTTTCACATTTACCAGTTGTTCCAAATGGTTCTCTTTCATACTCAATGGCTCATTCTTGATCTGTTGCTCACTATGGTGTGACTTGCATAGTGCTTCATCCTCTTGAAAGGATAATGAACACAAGGTTGGTGATGAAATATAGAGATCATCACTCTCCTCATCATGACCATATTGAGCTACAATACTCATCTTCGTGATGGAGATATATTCATCTTGAGTGGAATCATCCTTGAGAGACTCAAGAAATTTTCCATTTATACATTCCTCATTTAGAATGTCCTCTTTTCAAATGGAAAAGAGAAATATTCATATTCATAATCATATCCATTGGGTAAGTTTTCATACTAAATATTGAGAAAATGATTGAGAACATGGGGCTCACATTATTGGGACTCATTGAATATCACTTTTTCTTCATGGTCCACATTACTTATCATCTCAGGGTGGTTTTGTGGCAAGTCAAAATATCCATTATCTTTATCATCACCAAGTAGAGAACATGTATCCATATTCAATGGTAAGTGCACACTGTCAAATTATGGGTCCATCAAATCATCATGTTGTTTCTCAATTGACTCAATCAAACTTGGGTACTCCTCCATCAATATGGGAAGCTCAACATCTTCTTCTAAATTTATGAAAAAGTTTCCATATCTTGAACCTTGGTACATAATGTCTTCTCTTAGATCATCCTCTCTTTGAATGGTGTATCTCATTTTTATAGGAAGGAGCTTCTTAATTTTCCCTTGACTGGTATGGTGGCATATGACTAATCCATATATATCTCTCCACCAACATCTTGATAGAAACTATAACTCAATAACATCCCATATGAAGTTGGAATGTCTACTACAAGTATGTTCATCTTGAACTTCTTGTCAGGGAAGTCCACCAATTTCACTTGAACATATTTATCTTGACCAATGAGAGGTACTTATTTGGTCTCCATGGAATAACATTATCTAGTAGTAGGAATGAGGGTGAGACCAAGATATTTGGCCAATTTTTACAGGAATGAAATTGTCAAAAGAAACAAAGTCCATGATGTAATTACTCAAATTGCACCAATTGATTGATAGAGGTAGAAAGGTTCAATTTTTTAGAAGTGGAAGATGTGGGAGAAATAATATGTTGAGAAGGAGTGACACGAGGAGAGGGAAGTGGTCATTTAGAAATGGAATTGATGGCATAAAAACTTGAATTACTTTCTTTGATAAATTAGGTAAGTTTATTAAATTATTTGGGATGATTGTTTAGATACTCAACTTTAAATTTTTGGATATTTACCTTCTTGACATTATCGATGATGTCGAAGAATGAAGAGTTGGAGTTATGGGGAACAATGACACCCTTGGAAGGTGTGGGAGTAGCATTCTTAACAACTATAGAAGAAATTAATTTGACCAATGAAGGGGAAAGAGGATTACCCAAAGAAGTACTTGTGGCTTTGGCCAAGGTGGCTTAAAGGTTATTCTTAGTTGACTCCATCGAAGTGAGCTGAAATGATACTCTCTTTGTTGTTGTTTTTGGTATATTCACACTTTGAGGATCTACATGATTATTTTAGACTACAATAGAGGAAGAGGATTCTTTTTGTGCTTGTGAGTGAGAAAACATTATACAAGAGTAGTTATCCATATCAGCCATGGATTCTTTATGGTCTTCATCATCTATGGAGCATTCACAATAGCCAATTCTAGCATCTCTAATTTATTCAACCTCTAGGGAATCTTCTTCTTCGTGAGCTTTAAAAACTACATTAACTAGTGGATTTTCCAAGGAATACATATGTGGTGCTCCAATAATCTAATTTTGATTTTGAAAATTCTTCCTAGGAACCATCTTTCATAGAGTACTTTGAGAAAGTTACTTTTTTAGATAAATCATCTCATTAGCAATTTTTTCAAAAGTGGATCAATAGTCTCAAAACTATAACTTTGACCTTTCTCATGGTTTGATCCTTTCTTTATCTTACCAGACATGATAAGATCATCCTCTACCTCCACCGTAAGGTCTTGAGCTTCATCTAAGGTAGCTGGTTGGGATCTTCTCAAGATGAATCTAAATTTTGACAACTAATCATTTATGAAGAACCTCTTTTATTCTCCTATAGTAGGATAGACACAAGTAGGAATCTTGTTAATAAACTTGTTGAATTTGGCCACAAATTCTCTCATGGATTTTATGGTTATTTCTTCATTTGAGCCAATTGAGAAAGAAGGGAATGAGAATATTCTGATGGCTTGAATCACGCTTTAATATAATTTTCATATATTCCCAATCAATGATTGAGCAAGGTAGAAAATAGTAGAACCATTCTATAGTGACATCTTGTAATGAATCCATGAAAAACTGAAAAATAATATCTTCATTTCCACTTCAAGAACACTACATGATGTGATAAAGGCTATAATAAACTCATCTAGAAGTTTCTTTCCATCTCCATATAATTTGGGAAAATGCTTTCTTAATTCTTTAGGAAAATCATGGAGTGGAGGATTGATTAAATAAAATGTGGATAAATGGTAGTTAATATAACTAGGAACAACAATAAATAACAGTAAATAAGAGAAGAAAATAAATATAGAAAGTTACCCAAACAATTAGGCTAATGAAAATAGAAACCTAATATGTAAATAAGGGTTGAAAGGATCTTAGATAATTCGATGAACTTGTTGGACTGTGTCATAGAGGTGACTAGAGAAATAGGAGGAGAAAATGATTATGAGGTCTAGAAACTTGCAAATATGGGAAATCGAGTGGACTAAGGTTCTGGGAGAGGATAAGGGTTACTTGTGGGTGCCATGGTCTGTAAAGGAGGTCCAAAAACTAGATTTTTAGGGTCACTATATGATCTTAATCCTTTATTGTCTATTTCACTAATGTATCCAAACTACACTAGGTGTCACTGATAGTCAATGATGAAGAAAATACCTACAAAACCCCAAGACAAACATCAAACCCTAAAAACAAGATGCATATAAAGGGAGTCGAGTCTCACCTTATATGCCACAATGGTGGTCTTATTAATGGATCATTGTACTACATCACATACCTAATGTATTTATATGTGCAAGTGTGTGCAATCATGCCCTAGGTGTTCTTGTGTCAGTCATACTTTGTGAAAGTAGCGAGAAATAACTATGTGTAGAAAATGTAATAGAATGGTGGATGGAATAGAATAAACTTCCCTCCTATGCTTGTGTGATGTAGATGAACCAACCTTGTGCCTTGTGATGGAGCTAGATGGATACAAATGGAGTATTTGATCAATGTAACCTTAGGTGATGATAGTAGTAATTAGTGATTAGTCCCTCATTATGGTTTCATAACTTTAGATTTATATGGTTCTCTTGATCTAATTTTGTAATTAACCCCAAAGAGGCTGGCCAAAATAAATATGAAATTCTCAAATGGATAGAAAGTTCCCAAAAAGTGGTGGGAAAGTGGGAAAAATATCAAGGTTCCCGACTGGGACCTAGGAACCTACGGGTGTATGCGTAGTGATAATATGTGTCCTAGCATTGAAGTGTGCATGACCCTTATAGCTGAAGCGTATATCACGACAATATGATTGAAAGAGTGACAATGTATCCTAAAGTGTATATCACTACTAGATGAATAGAGGAGTGGTGATGTATCCTAAAGCATGTACCACTAAAATATGAAGGAATAGGTGACCATTTAGCCTAAAGTGTATGTCACTAACCTAGTAATGTTGCATGATAGAAGGTCGAATGATGAATGTGTGTGTATGATAAGGTCCATTTGATTGGTAAACCCTCGATAGTTGAGTATGGACCGAGGAACTAAAGTGCGTCATAGGGTAGTGAGTGCAGCGCGTAGAAGACGATGTGTAGTATGATGATAATAGACGACCATATGATGTGTAGTGTACGATGTATAAGATGCAATGTAAGGTGTGTATGTAAACTAAAAGTGTGAATATGTGTGTTATGTAGTAGGCATGATGAGTAGTATGTAATGCTAGATGCAAGTGTGACACATGTATGATGAGGACTAATATGATGTATGATGTGTAGATGATGTAAACTAACTATAGAATGTGTGATGTAAGATGTGTGATAGATGCAAAGTGTGTAATGCCTATTATGCAATGTGTGGGGTGTATGTGTAGTATGCCTTAAACATTCAAGTGTGAACTGAAGAAAAAAGTACGTCATCGTGTAATGATGATACTCGTATAAGTTTGATGAGTGATCAATATTATGAGGATGTGATATGCGTATGCTAGAAGTATGTTATGTTGTGATGGATGATGTTACTAGGTTGGGGGATGTGTTAGATGATATTCCCCACAAGTGTGCATAAATGAATGAAATTTTTCACCTCAAAAGTAATTCGATAAAATAGATAAGTGGGTAATAAGCATAGGAGAAATACTTGTGTTATGTAGATTGTAAAAAGCGTGCACATGTCTTTGTAGAATTATAATCCAAGTTGATTGTGTGAGCTTCCTTTGGCTAGGAGGAGCGACTTGGTATGTTGTAGATCCTATGAGTAGAGGTGGTTGGTATTCGATCGAAGAAGAGATTCATGGGTCCAGTGCCATGAAAGTGAAGCTTGTGTGCTCCTGTGAGTATTCCAATGATCTGGAAGGAGAACTAGCTACTTACCTTGCAGATCGTACTTGTGTGTTCATCGTCGAGATGTAGGAGGGATTGAAGATTTGATCTTGGATGCAAAAAGGATCCAATAACTAAATGACCAATCTGGGTAAAGAGTTATGAAAATTTATACAAAGTGACCTATGGTGGTTAGGTAACCGATGCCCGGTGAGGAAAAAATAGAGTCGGTTAGGTGAATTAGTCACTTTTACCAAAAATAGGAAGATATTCCAAGATTTTCCATATTTTCCAAGTTGATTCTACTTAGGAAAGTGGAGTTCTTGTTAGAAAAGGTAGGAAAGTCAAGATCTTGAGAAGAAGTCTTTCCAGTTTGGTAAGAAATGATGAAAACAAAGGTTGTTGTTCTGAAGTGATGACTGAGTGAAGGTTAGAGCTGCCCCAAGTATGGGTGGAGGTGATCCCCCTCAAAAAATTCCTCTATAATGAATGAAAGGTGTCTTGATGAGGTGGATGTGTGATGACTAAATTAACTTAATTAAAATAATTACATTTAAAGATAAATATTAATTCAATTGTAAGTGAGAGGTGGGTGATGTGTTGGATTTGAGGGAAAATGACCCAAATTTGGTGTCTAAATTTTCCCCTTTTGTCACATAGATTGTATTAATAAGCAATGCCGACAAAAACAAAGGTTGTTGTTCCAGGTATGAGTGAAGGTTGCTGCCCCAAGTATGGGTGGAGGTGATCCCCCTGTGATGAAAGGTTAGGCGAGGTGGTGAGTGGTTTGATAAAATGATAAGTGATGAAAAATGAGGTTGGTGGTGTAAATAGTGATGATATTAGTGTGGGTAATAAAGAGAAATTCAAAGGCATCCACAAATATAGAATGTGATAAGGTACTAGGCTGAAGAGCTCACAAAATCTACTTTGTCAAAGGTCAATAGGCTTATCCAAACAAGGTTGATGTGATCCAGGTATCCAAGGTATAGGATATGGTCCTGAAACACAACTAGGATAGGTGTAGGAACATGCGTTAGGTGTGTTCTAGAGCACCAAAAGGTTTGGTTGGGATAAAGGACATAAAATTTAGGAAAGGTAAGGCCAGTAGGAAAAACAACACAAGTATCATCATCACAAGGTATAGCGAGTAAGAGAATTTGAGTGTCTAAAGGGTGGGTTTTGGGTAAGGTCAAGAGGTAAGGTGTGGGTAAGGCCACAATATAGGAAAAAAATTCCCCAAATGAAAAAAGGTCACGTATTAGGTAATAAGGTGATAGGGTGAGCCACCGAGCTTGGGTAAGGGTGGGGTAGCAATAAAAAACTACAACATACAATCAAATGTGATGTAATATGACACAGTGGGTTTAATTTGGGTGACCAACATCGGTCAAAGGTAAACCAATATTGGTTAAACAAAATTGATGCCGGTTTATGAGGGCACAAGACCTGACGTTGGTCAAGTCATATTTTAGGTAAAAAGGGTAAATATGTGTTTGAAAGATTCATTTACCACTTTCTGTTTGGGGAAAATAACAAGGTAGAGTAGTTAGAGGAGAAAAACAATAGTGAGAGGTAAGTGATTGAGTTGGCTGATTGTTATTTGGTTATTAGAGAATAGTAGACGGGCCCACGAGATTGATAAGAGTGATTCGATTGGTGGAGGTGGAAAGAATGAGTGGAGCTATGGCAAAGGTATGAGAAGGTGTAGGAGGACATCTAACGCAAAGACTAGACATCCCACCGAGGAGACGGCATTGAGTAGAGGTAGGATTCAATCCTCATTTTTTTAATTAAAATTTGAGGTAAAAATGAAGAAATGGGGTTTGAAAATGTAAATGTGAAATTTGGTTAAAAATGAATGAATTTGGGTACAAGGAGGGTGGAATGTAGGCTAAATAGGTGGGAAAATGAATGTGGGTGGGAATTAGAGGGATTTGGGTAGGTTTTAGGTTGTTTTATTTCAATTTTTTTAAAGTTGGGGGCATGGGGGTTCAGCTTTGGGGATGAACCAAGTGGCGACATCGGTCAAGCATTGATCGACATTGGTAGGATTTCCAACGTCGGTGGGAAAAATGGGTAACCAAGTACTAGTCGGGGTGATTGGTGTTGGTCTTTGTAAAAGTGACCAGGACCTAAAAGGCTTAGGTGTAGAGGGTAAAAATTGGATAAAATGAAATGGTAGAAGAAATAGTTAGGTAATGGGGTAAAAGTAGATAAATAAGGAGTATAGAAATATATAATTAGGTGGGTGTAGGGTGAATGTAGGGAAGAATAGGTATGTGGTAGGTGAAGGAGGTGTCAAATAGTGAAGGAAAGAAAGGGAAGAAATAGAATATGGGGGAGTGTTTAGGCTAGATAAAATGTATAATAGGTCAGTGCAATAGGTAGGAAATGGATAGGTAGGTAGGGAAACAATGTGTGTTGGATGGGACTAGGTAGAAGCAAAGAGATGAGTAAAATAGGTAAGTACTTGACACTTTGTTGATGGTATGGATGTAAATGTGACACCAACCGACGATGCATGATAGAGTGTCACCTCTATTGGTATAGATGTGAGTGAGCGTCACTGAGGAGGAGTGGGACCACATGAGAGATGTGGGACTTGTGGGTGTGTGGTGATACAGGCGTATCATTCGAGATCATATTCTGATGGTCGCTCTCATCGATAGATGGGATGTAGTAACTAATACCTTCCACCTACCTACTGGTGAGATGACTATCACGCTAGAGGATGTGTACAAGAAATTATGGTTTTTGATCGTGGGGGAGCTAGTATATGAGATTTCATTGGATGAGGTGATGGATCCAATGGTTGCAATGTTTTGGGAGGTAGTAGGTGACTTGACTGAGCATAGTGCTAGTATTATTTATGGATCTATGTACGTTGCACATCCACAAGAGACCCAATTGGTAGTACTGATGATGGTAAGAGTTGGATACTATGCACTTCCTAACTCGAGAGGGTGATAGATTTCCCCAAACATTGATGGAGGTGTTACAAGATATGATTGAGGAGTGGGTTTGTTTTGCATGGGCGCCTGTATATCTAGTGTAGATTTATAGGGAGATTTGGGCCTATCAGAGGATATGATAGTATAAGCATCTATTGTACGTATCTATTACATTGTTGGGCATATGAGCACATAGTGATTATGCACCCATAGGGACTTCTGATAGCAGATTGGCATCATGGTGGGATGAGAGTAGGCTACGGGAGATGGGTGGTAGTAAGAAAGCATCCATGAGTAGAGGAGGTAACACATGATGTGCCCTATTATAGATGACCGTTGGAGGGTTATATGTGATGGATATAGTATGGTGACCATATGTGGGGTTTCTTGCTTATAGAGGTATGGAGCAGGAGCTTGCAGGTCTATAGTTACTTAGATGGATATAGGGGAGGCATGTCGGTGAGCATGAGATGATTTCCAGTAGATAGAGTATGATGCTAGTCTAAATTGTAGCAAGATGTACCCCCACTATTCCCTCAATATCACAAAGATGATGTGGAGATACCATTATCTCCACCACATCCGATAGGGCTAGTAGGGTAGGAGGAGTAGGTGGCAGATAGGAGGATAGATGATGCGGAGTGTGAAAGATGGTTACAGATGTTGGTGGGTAGCCCATCTATATGTGTTGCCACCATGGGTAAGTCAACTAGACTTTATTCTTGTGCTATTTCGAGGGATGCACTATAGGGACATGTGATGACTTTAGGGGTGTAGTTAACAGGCACATGCACAAGTAGCCACCTTGACATGACAGATGAATGCTTTATAGGGTAGTAGCCCAAGCACGAGCTTAGGATCATGCACATGCACATGTACAGCTCCTGCATGGGACGAAGGATAGGTAACATCTCTACGAGGATCAAAGTTACGGAGTTTACGGGGTTAGTTATCAGAACCCATGTACATATCACAACATTATAGGTGTAGATAGCTACATGGCACTAGTGGAGGCACTAGCTCGGACACTAGGACAAGGTCCTATTATATAGGCACTAACACTTTGGGATAGGGTCCCTTGGTATAGGGAGGAGGATAGGGGCCACTGGTATAGGGACAAGGATATTATTAGAAGGGCATGGTTCACAAGTTGGAGCCGGGGTGATGACACCACCTCGGACAATATCCATGGAGAGGTTTAGCGATGCCCTAAATGAGGCCCAATATTATCGAACAAGCTAGTAGAAGATGGTATTGAGGTGATATCTTACGCTGAGCATAAGGCCTAGTAGGAAGCTAGTTAGAGGACCATTACATGGACCCATAGCATCAGCAGTACCACATTGGTAACCATCGATCTCATAGAGATAGTGAGAGAGAGGTGATGAATTTATGGAGGTCAAGACTAGATGAGGGTGGGAAAATGATGAGTGTGCGGAGGACAAGACCAACTAAGGGTGCAAGTGATACATGGTTCATTTTAGGAGACCTCTTAGAAATCGGAGGTGGAAGGTACCTGATGAATATCCTTGGAACCGGTTTTTGGTAAGGTGAAATTTTCACCTAATTTTTGAGTGGTGTGACAGAAGGCTGTAGATTCACAATAGGATATTTACTATCACGCATCAACAACCTTGTTGATGGGCAGTAAAAATCTTTTATCACACATCTGTAGCCTCCGCCCTCTGTTCATGCAATAAAAAAATCTTTGTGTCGCGCATTAACAAATTCTCCATCATGCATCTACTTCCTCCTCACTCCTGTCACATGTCAACAAACTCTCCCTGTCGCACATCAACAAACTCTTTGTCATGTGTCTATAGCCTCCTCCCTCCTATCACACGTCTATAGCCTCTGCCCTCTTGCTGCGCATTTATTGTACTTGATAATACATATACCCCCAGGTGGTATGAGTGAGCTAGTGGTGTTCTACCTAGCGAATAATCTAGGATTATATAAGGGATAATTTCAAGGGTAGGCGAAGCTGACCCCTAAAAAAAATTAAATTGTAATTTTTAGGCGAACAAGTCAGCGAACCCGCGCCAACAATTCACCTTTTCAAAGTTTTCAAAAATGGAATATTTTCCATATTATGAAAATTCACCACTAAAATTATCCCGAGGTGATAGTGGAGGCAAGGGCCCTATATGGGGGTGAGACAGATGATAGATGATACTATATTTTTATTTTGATACATATATTGGCCAATGTGTCAAAGATGTTATATTTTACATGAGATTTTTGAGATATTGTTATCATTTGTACTTGTGTATATATGTATTGATACACAAACACTCCCTTATATAGTTGATTATGATATTGGACTGATGATGTACTTGGTTTCATTTCCATTGTATTGTTATTATGGAAACTTAACTTGATGGATGTTGTAGGTTTTGTTTGTAGGCTATGGGAACTAGGTGAGTTAGGCATGGTTGAGTTAGATGTAGGCATGATAGAGTCAATATGAATTTAGAAGGTTTAGACATGATGGAATTCTAAGTTTTTGTGATGGAAATTAGGTTGTGTTAGGCATGGTTGAGTCATAGTTAGGCATGGTAGAGTCATTATGGATTTTCAATAGTGGTGTCATGGAAGTTAGTTGGTTTTTATGCATAGTTGAGTCAAAAATTTCCAAGTTACTATTTTTATGGAAATTATGTGTTGTAGATTTGGTTTGGTTAAATTTCCAAGTAATTGATATCATGGAAATGGAAGATGATTATGATGTGGTTGATTTTGTAGCATGGTAAGTATGATGAAATGATGTGTGTTTGGTTATACATTAATTTCTAAGTTATTGTGTAGATGGAAACTAACTAGGTTATGATGTGTGTGTAAAAGGGGGAATGCTCATTGTCAAAGAGTGGGTGAGCTAACCTCCAGGCCCCATTCCCTTATAGTTATTCTTACATAGCCATAATGAAAAGGGGCCTCAGGTTGATGTAGTTATCCGATATGATAGGGAATAATATGATGAGGCATATGGGTAGGTAGGTTAGTTTAGGAATGATTAAGTCTAGGTCATTTAGGAATGGTTGAGTCTAGGTCATTTAGGCATGGTTGAGTGTTTAAAATGACTTGATGATAATAGATGAGAAATGTTGAGGTAGGTGAAAGAAGAAGAAATCCTAGAAAATAAATGTCGAAGGTCTTGTCCTATGTAGAAGAATCAAGAAGTAAGTAAATGAGCGAATAGTATAAGAGGAAAAAAGACTCCATAAGTGGAAAGATCCTATTAGTGCAGATTCACAACACCCCCAAATCGACCCTCAGATCTACTGTAGACAAATGGCCAATTCAGTGTGAATGCACAACATGGAGTTTTCCCAAAGTGTGGGACCTTTGCAATTGGGGAAAACTCTCTAGATTGAAGTTGGTTCTTACTCCTCTATTTAGGTGTATGCATGTAATTTTTGCAGAGGTTTTGATTCAAAATTCCTACTCTAAAACTACCAAGGAGATAGGGTTGAGAGAAAACATGGAAATGGAAACAAAACTAAGAAAAATAGAATGGTGATACACCAAAGGAGTGTTAGACTTCTTGCTTTGCAAATTTGACATAGATCATGGAGATTCAACACCAAAACATGCACAAATTACTAGAATGTAATGAAAGATCAGAAGACAATAATAAATGCATGAGAGGATTGAAAATCGATCACAAAACATACATTATCATTTCCAAGTTTGATACAATACGTTCCATTGGTGAAGAGGAAAAAATGAGTTACAATCTCCATGGGAGGTCTGAAATTCTACAAATCTACCTACTAAGGAAGAAAAGAGAGCTTGCAGAAGCAAGGGGGTCCAACACTTTCAAAATGAGCCAAAATTTGGCATATATCGATCAAACAGAATGAAGAAAGGTGAAAAAATATGGGCAAATTGATTCAACATCTCCAACCACTAACAATATTCATTAAAAAATAAAGGAAACCCTCACAAATCCATTTTTGATGCATTCAGCCATGCTGGAGAAGAAACGGATGCCATACTTCATCAATTTTGGTGGTTGGGGGTCGGTTCTACATTTTTCCGTCTTTGGAGACGTTTCTTCAATTTTCTCCCTCCAAATTTTCCCAAAACTCAAAATTGAAGCTTTCATGGCATAGAGGGCATTGATAGCTTTCCAATGGTACCAAATTTGATGAATTTTGACCACTGGATCGAAAGATATGACCTTTTGAAATTTTGTGGCCAAATTAGGGAAAAAATGGTGAAAAATGGGTCCACAGGCTCAACCTTTCCTTTTTCCCTTTTTTGCAAAATTTACAAAAAGTCTCAAAAAACCCTGTGGCCCCATAGGGGAAAAGTGCCATGTGGTGTTAAAAGGGCTTCGTAGGTCCAAAGATCACTTTTGCGCTAAAAGCACAAAAAACGTTAAAGTTTAAAATACCTCCCATAGCTCGCAACCCTACTTCCTGCTTTGACTTTGAATTTTGTCTTTGGCGAATGTCGGGTCACCTGTGACTTTTTCCCTTTGGAATGAAAAAGGGTTAAGTTCCAAATTCCCTTTCGATCCTCCGCCTTCTCGCTTTGCTTAATATGCGGCCACGTGTCCTCCTCGGACCTTAGGCAAATTTTCTTCCTTTGTGCCTTTGTGGGCTCACGGGCCAAAAATTACCTTTGTGCCCTCTTAGCCAAAAAGAATAAGTATCAAAAGTCTTCCACTTTCTGCTGACCCACAATCTCCTTTGGAAAAATTTCTTCCTTAGCTCCATGGGACCCGCCCAGGGAAAATTTTCATTGTAAACTCCATTGAGCCATAACTCAAAAAATACAAGGAGTTAGGAGGACTTCTTTACCTTTCTGGAAAGGGGAAGAAAAATCCTATCTAATGAAGCCATCTCTAGGAAATTTTGAGTGCTTTAAAGTTGCAAAAAAATTCTTGCAGCAAAAGGAGGGAAGAATGAAGGCAAGTTAACCAAAACAAGCATGGGCTTATTTTGGATAACAATTTTGGTGACTCAGAGGGGTCATCTACCTACTAGATGAAGTGATCAACTACCTTGAAGCATCCATTGGGCATGGATTCATGAGTAGTATCTGTAAACTGATATGAACTTTGAAAACCGATCAAGTTCCAAAACCAAAACACTGCAAGGGGCAACAAGGCTCCACAAAACCATTATGTACAAACTAGAAAATCATACATACCCCAAGTGGGATATGTAGAGTGTGCAAAAGAACTTATTTTTTTGAAATAAAACCTACCTACTCTACTCTGACCAAGAGCAAAGGGAGCTCAAACAAATCCTACAACTGGCAGGGAGAAATAGCTTCCCTTCCTCAAAAATGGCAGCCATGCAACTAATTTGGCATTGAACATGGCTGGTTGGATGAGTGAAAAACTGACAATAAGCTAGTCCTCCACCCAAATCATCAAGGTATCAGAATTAATGGAAAATACCTCCTTAATCTGACTTGCATCAGACTTTTAGAGGTGTTGATGATGACCCTTGGTACTTTGATGCTCATCCCCATGCCCTGAAGTAGGCATGACTGGTTTTGGTTTCTCCTTTGGCTCTAATGAAGCCAAGTACCTAATTAGGCACAATCTGATCCTTTGGATGTGCCCATTTCTCTGAAATCTAACTCCAAGAATGGAGTCTTCTTGTGGACCTTCTTAAGTGGATGGTGTGAGACAAATGATGACATCTTCTTGCCTTTTCTTTTCCTCCTCCTTTGAAGAACATGGAAGATCAAGATCTTCTAGCCTTGGTTCCAGAGGGCTGTTATGAAGTGCAGGCTATTGTTCCTAAATTTTATCCTCCATGGTAGCAAGCTCATGTTCTTGGAAGGATGAAGATGGAGGAAAAATGATGTTATCTCCTCAGGATCCTCTCCATCAAGACAATCCTCCAAGTTAGACAGATAATCTACCTCCTTGTTGTCCTACTACAGGTGCTCAACCTCCTCCATGGTGTCCTTTGAATCTACAATTTTCTCACCATGGTTCCCCTCATCTTCAAACATGAAGTTTGAAAGATCAAACTCTTCCTCAACATCAGATCTTGAAGGGGATGAAGTGGGAGGAAGAACTAAAGGTTCTTCTATGGCCTGCTTTCGCACTTGGAGCCTCTGAAACTATATGGTCCTCCTCCATAGCTGGAATGTACTCCTCTTCTTTTGGATTAGGAGTAGCTCCTTCTTCCCCTACTTGTGTTATAGTTAGAGCTTCCACCACTTGTAGCTTGACCTCAACCTCCTCCATAGGCTTAACCAACAAGGGAACCTTTGAAAACTCAAATTTAGTAGCCCAATTCTTCATATTTTCTATCATTTCTTCTATATTGGGTTCCTCTGTTTGATGTTCTCCTTGGCTGGTTTTTTTATTGTTTTCTTCCCAACATGGACTTGGGAAGGAAATAAGAGTGGTGGAGGGGAAGGCATTTCTTTTGCCTCTTGTAGAGGGGAATTGGATTTGGAAGGGAAAAGGGCAGAAGAACTGAAATGGGATGGAAGACTAGGAGATGGAGAAATGGGATTAAATTTTGAGACAATAGATGGACAACTTGAAACTTGACACTGTTGAGATAAAACAGATTAGGAGAGAGGTAAAGAAAAAGCATGAGATGGTGTGCTTACCCATTGACAAGGTTTCTGAATACTCCTCTCATACATCCCTATTCCTTTCAGTCCACTTTGCAAGTAATGGAAGTGTTGCAACAATGAAGTCAAGTTTCTCTTGCGGGCTATAATGCCTTGGAATATGTCCCACCCATGGACAGGGTGCTCTACAACCAATTCCAAATGCTTTCATTTTTGCTTAAGCCCTAGATTGCACCATGTTTACCTCCATATTTTGGATTTTCTCCAACAAATCCATATTTTCTTCTTGACTTCCCTCATCATATGCATATTCTTGTGCTTGATATGCTTCATAGCCAAAATGATTTTGGCATTGCTCATATGGATATGCATATTGGTTTTGAATTTGATCAAAATGCTGATTTGGAGGATTTGGAGAATGCATTGGAGGTGGGAAACATTTTTGCTGTTGTAACAAATGCAAATTCCATGGGGAAAATGAAGTCATGATTACACAACTTCATGGGATGAAAGAAGAATGAAGATATGGAAGGAAAAATGAAATGGAAAATGAATGGAAATAAGGTCTGCACAACTTTAGAGATGGATTGCTTTGATCGGATGGAGTCACCAGATGTGTTTGCAAGTGCCTCCAAAAGATGAAATTTTAAACAGGAACACATCAACCTACAAAAATTGAAGTAGAATACCTCTTGGTCCCATCAGGCATGCAAAATCTGTTAGTGCATATTCACAAAGCACCCGCAAATCAACCCTCAAATCTGCTTTATAGACAAATGGTGAATTCAGTGTGAATGCACAACATGGATTTTTCCCAAAGTGTGGGACCTTTGTAATTGGGGAAAAATCTCTAGATTGAAGCTAGTTCTTACTCTTCTATTTAGGTGTATGCATGTAATTTTTATAGAGGTTATGATTCAAAATTCCTACTCTAAAACTACCAAGGAGACAGGGTTGAGAGAAAACATGGAAATCAAAACAAAACTAAGCAAAAATAGAACAATGATACACCAAAGGAGTGCTAGACTTCTTGCTTTGAAAATTTGACAGATCATGGAGATTCAACACCAAAACATGCACAGATTACCAGAATGCAATGAAAGATCAGAAGATAATAATAAATGCATGAGAGGATTGAAAATTGATCACAGAACATACATTATCATTTCCAAGTTTGATACAATATGTTCCATTGGTGAAGAGGCAAAAAATGAGTTACAATCTCCATGGGAGGTCTGAAATTTTACAAATCTACCTACTAAGGAAGAAAAGAGAGCTTGTAGAAGGGGGTCCAACACTTTCAAATGAGCCGAAATTTGGCATATATCGATCAAACAGAATGAAGAAAGGTGAAAAACGTGGGAAAATTGATTCGACATCTCCAACCACTAACAAGATTCATTAAAAAGAAAGGGAACCCTCAAAAATCCATTTTTTGATGCATTCGGCCATGTTGGAGAAGAAACAGATGCCATACTTCATCAATTTTGGTGGTTGGGGTCAGGTTTCTACATTTTTTCCCGTGTTGGAGACATTTCTTCAATTTTCTCCCTCCAAATTTTCCCAAAACTCAAAATTGAATCTTCTATGGTATAGAGGGCATTGATAGCTTTCCAATGGTACTAAATTTGATGAATTTTGACCACTGGATTGAAAGATATGACCTTTTGAAATTCTGCAACCAAATTAGGGAAAAAATGGTAAAAACGGTCTGCGGGCTCAACCTTTCCTTATTTCCCTTTTTGTAAAATTTACAAAAATTCTCAAAAAACCCCATGGCCCCATAGGGAAAAAATTCCACATGGTTTTAAAAGGGTCTTGTGGGTTCAAAGATCACTTTTACACTAAAAGCAAAAAAAACGTTAAAGTTTAAAATACCTCCCGTAGCCCGCAACCCCGCTTCCTGCTTTGACTTTGAATTTTGGTCTCTGGCGGAAGTGCGGGTCACCTTGTGAATTTTTCCCTTTGGAATGAAAAAGGGTTAAGTTCCAAATTCCCTCTAATCCTCCGCCTTCTCGCTTTGCTTAATATGCGGCCATGTGTCCTCCTTAGACCTTAGGAAAATTTTCTTCCTTTGTGCCTTTGCGGGCTCGCGGGCTGAAAATTACCTTTGTGCCCTCTTAGCCAAAAATACTAAGTATCAAAATTCTTCCGCTTTCTGCTGACCCACAATATCCTTTGAATAAATTTCTTCTTTAGCTCCATGATTCGCCAAGGGTAAATTTTCACTGTAAACTCCACTAAGCCATAACTAAAAAATACGAGTTAGGAGGACTTCTTTACCTTTTAGTAAAGGGGAAGAAAAATCATATATGATGAAGCCATCTCTAGGAAATTTTGAGTGCTTTAAAGTTGCAAAAATCCACCTGTAGAAAAAGGAGTGAAGAATGAAGGCAAGTTAACCAAAACAAGCATGGGCTTATTTTGGATAACAAAACCATGATGATCATACCAAAGATAGGGTGATGAACTTAAACCCTCTAAAATGCAATGCATGATTGAAATTTCTAAGGGTGAAAGAAGTTACATGATCACAAGGTGTCACATGTGCACCACATCCCTTGAGTAGGTAAAAAATAATAAAACAAAGGAGTGTGTGGTGGAAAATATTGTTTAGTGTAACCTTGTTATCAGACAATATGCATCTTCTACAAGATACCCAAAACCAGAATAGGTAAGTCCATGATGAAAAAGTTGTATTTTTTTTTGTATTTTCTTTTTTCTTTTGTTTTATAGATTGATCGATGTGAGAAGTCTATGTGGTATGAATAGAATGACTCCTTGAGGTCTTTATGAAGCTGATCAATACAAGAAGCTTTAGAATATTTTTATTTTATTTTTGTAGAAATATTCTTCTTTTTGGATAGACTATGTACAATAGGGCTAGATTTTTATAGTTGTCTTTTGAGGGAGAAGTTTATTTATAGTAGCAAGATGGAAAGATAGATGTTTGATTGAGGGAGTCATATATATAAAATAAGACTATAAAGGATTTATAGGCTATATTATTTTATGAAGAAAAAACCATAGCATGACTATAAAGGAGTAACCTATGAAAGAGAGTACTTTAAGTGATGAACAATGATGGGATTCCATCCTAAAAAGGATGAAAAGTATCCATGAGAATCATGCCATGAGTAGAGCCATGGTACTCATATTTAAGATAAGGCTGAAAGGTGACAGATAATCACACAATTCTTGTGTAGTCATTGGTCCTTAAAAGAGGTAGAAAAAATGAACCATTACTCAAAGGATGAGTGTATTCTAAACAAAAGGTGATATAGTACTTGATTCAATAGTAGAATGGTCGAATATGCAAGGCATTGAGGGGCTCAGGCTCGGGTTTACCTTTGAGAGAAGATAAACAATAAGCACCTGATCCATAGGTATGAGTGACGATATAGGGTCCAAGAAAATAAGATAAAGGAGACAACAAATGGATCTTAGCATGAAAACAAAGTACACATCTTTAAAATAATTATGTAATTTGCAGAGAAAAGCCAAATGAAAATATCATTCAAACTTATGTATTTCCGTTTGTGAACACACAATTTTATATTGTTTACAAAGCTAATCCTCAACAAAAAAATAGGAGGAAACACTAAAACAAGGAGATAATCACATATCCATAGATCAAGGAGTGGAGGCAACAACTCAAACAACTCCAAGAAGTTACTGGAAGAAACACTATCCCATAAACTAATTAAAAAATAATTTTAACCTATGCTCTCAAATGAGCTTATTTAAGGTGAAAAATATTTAGTTCACAAAGACAAGTGTGAATGTGTTTACACCAACATTAGAAGCAAACTCACCCCATTTAATTTTCTCGATTTTGGTTATATGTTGATTTTCCTTCGGAGACAAGGTTACCGAAATTGAAGGTTTGTACATGGACATGTTTTTCATAGGCACGTTTGATACATTTTGGTAGATTTGAAGGTGACCTAGAGCACTTAAATGATGTTCATCTAGAAGCTCAATTTGGGCCAAATGGTCTTCATGAAATTCATCATCATTGAGAATGTATTTGAGTGAGATACGAAGAGATGGAATTTGGACTTCAAGAGGCAAGACAACCTCGTACAAAATACCAAAGATAAATGTGTAGTGAGTGGTGGAGGTATGAATACTAGTGTGATAAGCCCATAAAGAAAATGGAATGTGCATGTGACAATACTTACTAGTATCATCAAATAATTTCATAAGAATTTTGTTAAGAGTTTTGTTAGTCGATTTGGCTTGACCATTTATTTTAGGGTAATAAGGAAAAGAGAAACTAAGTTGAATGCCAAAGGTGTCACAAATTTTGCATATGGTTTTGTTTTTGAATTTTTTGTTTTTTGTACCAAAGTGAAAAATGATGTGATGTTGATGAATTCACAAATTTTCTCGGCTTTGGTAGAAATGAGAAGGTACAATTTCACCCATTTAGTGTAATATTCAATTTTGGTGATGATCCATTGATGACATTGAGAAGAATGATGATTAATTTCTCCCATGAGATCTTAACCCCATTAGGATAATGGCCATAGGTCTCTAGTGACTTGTAAGGGCATGAATATGGGTGTTGTGAATATTGGCATGTTGCTAAAATTTCCCACAACGTTTGACATAGTCACAATAGTCTTGGGTTAAGGTTGGCTAGGAGTAGTTGAGGTGAAGGATGCACTCGGCGATAACGAGGCCACTGAAATGACCACCGAAAATCCCATCATGAACTTCCTTAATGGTGTATGGGATTTCAAAATGTGTAAGGCATCGTAGGATGATACCATCAAATCCATGTTTGTAGAGAAGACCCCCCATGATGATGTAGTGAGAGAAACTTTTAAGGAAGGCTCGTTATCCATTGTGAGTGAGTTATGGAGGTATAATTGAGAGGGAAAGATAATCGACGAACTACTTATACCAAATGTCACTTGAATCAGTTTCAATTCTTCTTACAAACATAACGTCTTGAAATAAATAAGAGGGTGATGGAAAAATTTTACTGTGACAAAAAATTTGAGTCGAAAGGAGAATTAAGTATTTGAAAAGCAAGGTAGGCCATGGTATCTGTGAATTTGTTAGTGGAGTGTGGAGTTTTTGAAGCTCAGAATGATCAAAGGCAGTCAAAAGTATGTCAACGTGATGTTTATACTTTTGAAGTACCTCGTTCGACATTGGTATAAACTGTTGACTTGGTTCACAACTAGTTGGGAGCTATCAAAGACATTAATGGATTTAACATTTAAGGCTATAGTGGTTTAAAGACCTAACATGAGTGCTTCGTATTTGAAAATGTTATTAGTGTAGTCAAAATCTAGTTTGAAAGATAAAGGCATAGGCTCACCATCAAGAGGAATGAGGATGAACCCTACACCACCCCCACATTGACATTTAGAACCATCGAAAAATAAGTCCATCTGATAAAGGGTGTCATCAAGGGAGAGGGTAGCAATGGATTCATCAAGGAAATAAAATTTAGAATATTGATGGATGAATTTGAGATCTAGGTCTACCAGAAGCATGAGCCAACGTGCAACATGTTGGTTTTGGTAAGGCTTAATGTACATATAGTGTAAGGGGTCAGTATTGGTGATAAAAAAGGTTTTATGACCGAGCAGGTAATGGCGAAGTTTAGTGGTGACGAAGACTAGGGAAAGGAAAAGTTTTTCGGCATGAGTATATCTAGTCTCGTATTATAAAAGAGTATGACTTATATAATAAACCATATTCTCCCTATGTTACTCATTGTGATGAGAAAGCATGGTACCCAAGGAATGGTCTATGGAAGAAATATAAAGGTAAAAGGGTTTGTCGTTCTTTAGTGGTATGAGCACATATGGTTGAATTAGGTATTCCTTTAATGTTTCAAAGGCTTTGTGGCATTCATCATCCCATTTGAAGGAGAAATCCTTTTTGAAAAGATGATGAAATGGATTACGGTGATGGTGAGAAAGCCGAGAAATAAAGGGACAAATAGATTGCAACTTTCCTTGCAAATTACAAAGTTTCCAAAGGTTTGTAGGTGGAGAAATCTCAAGAATGTCCTTTATTTTAGTGGGATCAAATTAAATGCCTCACAAAAATGGTGAAACCAAGGATCTTACCTAAGAGAATAGTGAAGACACACTTCTTAGGTTGAAGGCGAATGCAAGATTTGATGAGATAGTCAAAAATGACCTTAAGGAATGTAAGGTGTTGCCCCATTTGTTTGGATTTGGAAAAAGGTCATCGACATAATATTCCATTATGTTATGCATGATGTAATGAAAGATATAAGTCATAGTCCAGCGATATGTGGTACAAACATTTTTAAGGCCAAAGGGCATGAACCGATAGCGTAAGAAGGTCCCCTAAGGAGTGATGAAGGTGGTTTTGTGTTGATCTTCTGGGGTGAGTAATATTTTCTTATAACCTGAGAAACCATTCATGAGTGATAGCATCTCATGGCTAGTGGTGATATCATCTAGTTGGTAAGAGTACTAGGTAGAGGGAATTCGTCTGGGAAAGCTAGGTTAAGGTCACGAAATCCATTATGGATAATAAATGGGTAGAATGAAGGAAATAGAAAGGAGACACTTGAGTTCTTCTTTCACAAGAATGGGAAGGTGAGGATGTATTTTTCACATATTTTATTTCATGGATTTGGCGTCGGGAATGGTTATAGTATTGTGGACTATGATATTTGGGTCAATACTTTGGGCATATTGGTGTAAGACCAAGAAAAATTATTTTTATGATCTCAGAGGAAAGTGGTGAATGCTTCTGTTCAAAGTATCATCTAAAGATTGACCTATCTTTAGAATGTGTGGGTCATCTTGAGTATAAGCTGTTGATCTCGATAGTCGATTCATTCAACATGGTTTGTGTCTCATAAGGCAATGATCGGTGAATATAAGAATCTTCCTTACCAAGGTAGGTTAGAATATAATAATCATCCCGACATTGAATGATGTTGATAGAAGGTGTGTCTTCATTGATCATGTCAAGATAAAGTAAGGGAAGATAAGAGGGAGCCTTGCCATCATGATAATAGGTCAAAGGTCCCTGGGAAACAATGATGCTCACAATTTTTTTAAGAGTAATGGATTGTAGATCCATAGAATTTGTCGGTGAAGGTGGTGAGGTGGGTGAATGGGGTGGAGAAGGTTTATCATCCTCAATGAGTTCAACTCGGGCCTTCTTGGAAGGTGGTTTAGAAAATATGATACCACTATGGTCTTTACGCTTACAAGTGGTGCAAGGAATGATAGTATGATGACCTTGTTCATAGAAGCCAAAACCAAATTCCTTCCAAGCATAATGATGAAGGAAGGTGTGGGTGAAGCAAATAAGTTCTTTGAGAGATTGGAGATCGGATGAAAATGGTCTAGTTTGGGAAGGTGGCTCAGGCGAGTACATAGAAATGTTAAGTCCCCCATATGTTAGATTAGTGTGAAGGTAGGAGAACCATGGGGAAAAATTCACCTACTTGGTGATTATAGGGTGGTTATTGATGAAGGTTACCATAATCTTGAGCATTAACGAATGTGTCAATGTTATGAAGGAGGTACTCCCCAAAATGAGGTGATGAAAAACACATTCTAAAGGATCGGTAGTTGGTATGTGGGTAGCTAGAATATATGAATCATCTGGATGGCTTAGAAGAAGAAACATCAAATGTTTGAGAAGTATATGGGTTGGTTGATGGGCCAGCTATAGAAGCTATGGAAAAATTGGGAATAGAGGATTTGGTTGTGGAAGATGTAATGGTTTGGATGAGGTAGTGGTGAAGAAGAAATAGTAGTGGTAGATTCCTTAACGGCATAAGAACATTATTTGGTGATAGAGCATGTTGTAAGTTTTGAACAATGAGGGATCTACGAATGGTGTAGTTGAGCTCTTCATGTTCAAATTTTAAACAACAATGTAAGGTAGAAGGAACACAACCCATGACATGGATCCATGGTCAGCCAAGTAGCATGTTGTATTGGAATTCCCCCTCTAAGACATAGAATAATTCAAGAATAGTACACGAGGATCCATGTGAATTTGGAGAATGATGGTACCGAGGGTGGAAGTCATAGATTCGTTAAATGAATGTAGCGTAAATGGGTTATTATGCATGTAATTGGCAGGGATGCACCTTTTTTTTGTACATATGAGAGGAAATGATTGTTATCGACACCTCCATTGATCATAATGCATCGAACGTGTGTATTATCAATGTAGACTTGGATCATCAGCCAGAGGTATAATCTCTTTGTTAGAAAAAATAACAATAGAGACTTGATGAATGGTAGTGGAGTAGAAGATGGAGGTGAAGTGGTGAGAGCAGCCACTTGATGAGGAGTAATAAAAGTGACGTTATGTGTGCGGTCATTAGGTATAACCTCAAAATATTGTGGGACCTCAATGAGGGCTTGATGATGAGACTTAGAGGTTTGGATGAGGTCATACAAAGACATTTTGAGAGGAGATTGGTGAAGTTATTTGATCATGGTACAATGTGTGACTTTTTCAAAAATGGGATATACCAGCCCATGGATGGTGATTTTGGGTGTAGGTGTAGATGGAATGTTGGGTAAAGGTGTAGTGGATGGTTTTTTTGTCTTCTCTTTTCCTTTTTCCATTTTTACGCGAGTGTAAACTTGAACCATGTTGATCGAGGAAGAGAGGGAGATGAATTGTGAAAGCTATAATGGCAAGAAGGAAAAAAACCTAGTGTGGGGTAAGAACCCTATGAAATAAGTATGACACACTAGAATTTCAGAGGAGTTTTGATGAGTTCTCTAATCTAGACCATATTGATCTCAAAGGTCGGAGGAGGAAAAGAGGGCTGCGGAGGTGGAGGTGAAGGTTGCTAGATAGAAATGGGGTGAGGCTGTGTGGCGACATGCGAGGGCAGAATGGGTGCTTCATCCAAAAGGTCATCTTCTAATAATAACTCTTCGGGAGAACACAATTGAAGAAGAATATTCTTAAGGTCCTTAAAATTTTCAACATCATGTCCTAGCACACGATGATAGCTGAAAATCTTGGTATCGTCAAACCCTTATGGTTTAGGTTTGAGTTGGTCATAAAGCTTGAGAGGTGGCAATGTGATGATAGAGGTTTTAAAAGGTTAGAAAGGATGGTATCGTAAGACCCTGCCAAGGGATCACAGTGAGAAGTGAGAGTAGGTTTGGATGGAGGTTTGGGTGACTTATGTGGAAGGAATACTATTGGAGGCACAGCTTGATTTGGATGTAGGTTTGGGTAATTTCTACGGAAAAGAAGCTTCTAAAGGTGGAGTTGGAGGTTGATTAGGTTTAACTACCCTTTTTGTAGGTAGTGTGGTTGTGGACTTGGGTTGCACCTTCTTGGGTAGACATGTTGAGGGAGTGTGTGAGGTAGAAGGGAATACAAAATATGGAAGGGGATGGGTCAACCATTATTAGAGTGAAGGTTCGGTGAAGTTATTGATAGGAGGAAATATGGGAAGTGGAGGTTGAAGAGAGTGTAAAGGTGTCGATAATGATGAGGACATGGGAAGTGGAGAAAGTATGGGAGGTGGGAAAGGTGTAAGTAATGTAGAATTTTTGGGTGGGATGGAATATTATGGCAAGGATGTAAGTTGTTTCATTTTAAGTTTACCTAGAGAAGGAGGTTGCTTGACCAAGGTTGATGGATGAGGACCTAAGATAGATGGAAGTGGTGAAGGTGAGAGAGGAGGAGTGGGAGAAACTAGGGTACGAGGTCTAAGAGGTTGGGTCTTCCTCTTAGGTGGGGGGATAGGCTTGGTGATAGTTTGGGATGATGTGGATAAATCAATCTTAATGGGAGGATGGAATAGACTCGGTGTCGGCATGACCCCTAATGTAGTGGTAGGTTTGGGTGTAGATGCAGGTATAGGTGTAGGTAGAGGTTTGGGTGTGGGTGGTTGTCAAGGTAATGGAAAAGGTTTGGGTGTAGGTGAAGATGATGTAGAATAGGCTACTATAACTGGCTTAGGTCTAATGGATTTAATGGTATTAAACAGTTTAGGATAAATTGTTGAAGTGTCTGTAGGTGACATTTGCATTTGAGTCAAAACAGGAAGTTGAAGGCATCCCCAAAGCATGAAATAGTCAACATAATCTAAGTGGTTTTCCAAACGTGAGAATGGTGCAAAATTGAGGGGGATGACATTGATTTGGTAGTAATCCCTATAAATAATGTCATGAGACATGAAAATGGTTGGCTTCAGACTCTGTTGGTAGAAGAGATGATAGAAAATTGACATGGTCTTTAAAATCTAGTGCAAAATTGTCACCGATTGGAAGAGATACCATTAGCGGGACCTCGTGGGTAGAGGATAAGGAAAGGTTGATTTAATAGGATCTTCCTTTGGTAAAGAAGAGAGTACATTGGGCTCTTATGTAGGTAGAAGAATGGTAATACAAGTTATTCGGACGGTGGCAAGATGACTAGGATAGATGAATCTGAAGATAAGGTGGACTCCTCCATGGGTAAATAAGAAGGTAAGGTAGACTCCTCCGTGGGTAGATAAGAGGATGAGATAGGTGCCTCCATGGGTGGAGGAGCTTGTGTAATAATTTCCTCAATGGATGGGATGAGAGGAAACTGAGCGGAAAGAGATGATATAATATCATAAATGACATTGACCTCTCGAACATTGGTATCATTAGTTGAGGTTTTGCAGTTTGGTTGGATGATGGGGTGTGATTTGGAAATGATTTCGTGAAAATGTGGAGGTTTTGGTTAGCTGGTGCATTAGGGTTATCCAAGATGAGATATCCATTATCTAACAATTCTTGGATGATGTTTTTGAAAGTTATACAATTACCATAACTATGACCTCTAACATGGTGATAATCGCGATGAATCGTTCTCCTTGTACCATGTAGGTACAAGATGGGAAGGGTAAAAACTAGTATGTGTTTTAATGGGTAGAAGAGTGATTGCTCCAACTTTTAGAAGTTTTTCCAAAACAGAGGAATAAGGTTCTCTAATGGGAGTATATTTTCATTGTTCCCGCTTGAACTGGAAAGTTTGAATAGGAGAAATATTAGAAGAAGGTTTTGATTAGTTGGATGGATGAGAAGGGCCGTATTTTAAAAACATTGTGTTAGAAGATCCTTTTACTTTAGAATAATTATTTTGTGGTTTTGAAGAAGAAGAGGTGTCATTGGATTTAAATGAAGTGCTTTTGTTGCACAATTGTAACTTCTTCTCTTCGATAACATGGATTTCAAGTATTCGAGCCATGGTGAATTCCTCATCGAATGTTTAGAAGGTTTCAACTTGGAGAGTGGGAGAGATATGTTTAGCACAAGCTCTATTCAACTACTATATTAATTCAGTTTAAGGCAATTAGAAGTGACTTGATTAATAAAATTTGGTCATGGTAACATTCTTGATAATGTTAATGGATAAATGATCAAGAAATTTTATGGGCTAATTGATTGAATGATAAAATAGAGTTCCGAGATAGAGCATTATACCAACCCAAGGCTAGTCTTGTCAAGCACATCAGAAAATTTCAAAGAAGTAGGGCTTCATCATGGGAAATTAGATAACATACATGTTTAAAAGATCAAAAATGTTTTTATAGATCTTCCTTGTTATTAAATCAGTTAAATTTTTAGCATTTCCCAATGTGTGGGGTATGGATGAATTGGAATATAAAAGTGAATAGGCTCGTTACAAATCTTGTCATAAGTCAGTTTATTGCGAGAGCTAAAAACAGATACTTCAAGGGTCTGCATCTTGTCCATCATCATCTTGATCAAATCATTGGTATGATTCGATTGAGGTAGACCTTTAGTGGTATAAGGAGGTGGATATGATGAGTAGGATGTAGGAGCACCTATATATAGAGGTGTCGGTAAGAAAATTGAGAAGGGGGATATAATTTACGATAGATGATGAAAGCATATACCCTGAATGGGAAGTGTAGGTGATGGGTGGTGGCTAAGACAAGGTATAGGTGGGAGGAATGTGTGTAGAAACCCTCATGGAAATCAAAGGTGTGAGTAGTGGGTATAGACATGACCAAACTTTGGAAATGGTTAGACACAAGTGGACGTTGCAAGGTAATATGGTGATGAGATGGAAAATCCTTGCACTAGGGGTCATAGATGATGGTGAGGTGGATGTCAAATATGTGATAGGTGTTGTAGGTGTAGTATATATAGAAGACGTGGGAGTGATATGATAAATGATAGGTGGTAAGGTGGAATTAGGTACCACTACACTAGTGGTGGCCGATATGGAAGTGAGGACCAAAGCGGGAGGGATGGATACGGACATACGATTTAAAAAGTTATCTTGATGAGTCATAGATAGATGAATGATATAGATAATATTGTAAGGTGGTAGGATTATGATCAAGGAGTTTTACAAACTCCTCATCACCTACATGTATAGAAATAGGTGAGGTGGGGTCCATGGGTGAAGAAATAGAAGGTGGTGAAGGACTAGGTGGTAGTGGTTGGCAACTAGCGTAAAAACTAGAGTGTTGGCCTATCTACGAGTCAAAACCATGTGAATGGTAGTAGAACAGGTAATTTGAGTTCTTCTGATGATACAAAAATGTAGAAAGATGGAGTAGGATGAATCTAGATGGTGGAATTTGATGGTTGTTTTGACAAAAATCAAAACATAGAAACTAACGCTAGTTGGCTAACTGATACCGGTATAGAGTGGTAATCGATGCTTGGTCCTTTGGACCAATGTCAATTACTATGAAGAAAAGGTAGATTTGAAAATTTAGAGATAAATAATGAAAATCAAGTGAATCTGGACTCTGACAAAGTGATACTAGAGACTGAAAAATGTGATAAAGTGACAAAATAAGTCACATAAAGTGTCAATTTATGAATTGAACACTATTTTGGGAGAAATAACCAAAATAACAAGGAACCGACACCGGTCATTAAACCAATTCTGATATGAGAGGTAACTAATGTCGAGTCATTAGAACGATACTATTGTGAAATCTAAGAGGAGATGAAAATTTGAATTTTTGGTGATTAAATCAAATAAAAATACCAACCCAAAAATCTGAGTATGGCAATGATAAGTCCTAACACACTCAAAAAAATTCAGAATACACCAACTGTGATTGTGGAGTGTGTAGGGAAAGAAAAAGAGATGAAACAATCTCACAACTCAAAACACAAATCAAGAAAAATCTAACAAACACGTAAAATCCTAGGAAATAGATTTTTATGTTGTGTGGCTTATGCCATTTAGGACTGACTGTGAGTAGAGTAAAATTTTTGGTCAACGAGGGTGCCCTATAGAAACTAAAAACTATGGATGGTTTTAGGTGAATTTTAGCTTGGGGTCCCCAATATATACTTCACAGTACATGAGGCCCTACTCTGATATGAGGACTAGCTAGAAAACTAGTTGGATTCACCGCTAATATGATTATTAGTTGTTAACAAATTTGTTGGGAAGGAAGATGTTTAAGAAGTTTGTAATTTGTTCAAGTGATCTGGTTTAGGGTGTGTGTGTAAGAAGTGAGCTACACTTAATTCCCACCAACCATCAACTGGTCATGACCTCCAGCATATAGGTTACAAATAAATTTAAATGAGCTAAATGCAACATACACAAGGATGAAATGCACCAATTTTAAACCCAAATCAACAATTAGATTCAATGTAGCAAATGATGAATAGGTCAAGAGGATGCTCCTTCACTACTATGAAAATGCAATAAGGAAGAAAGGATTCATTTTAAGCACCAAACAACAAGTGTATTTTAGACAATTAGAAGAAGAGAATGTTACCAAGGAGAAGATTAAATGTGATTTTTCAGAAAGAAAGAGACACACAATATTTCCCTATATGAATAAAATGCAATGAACCCAAGAGAGGGTCCCACCGGCATGCCAAAATGTTTCACCTCAAAATTAATGTGATAAAATAGATAAGTGGGTAACGGGAATAGGAGGAATACCTGTGTTATGTAGATGGTAGAATGCATCGTGCGTGATGTAGAATTTTGATCCAAGTTGATTGTGTGATATTTCCTTTGGCTAGGAGGAATGACTTGGTATGTTGTATATCCTGTGAGTGGAGGTGGTTGGTGGTTGATTGAAGAAAAGATGCAGGTCGGTGCCATGACGCAGTGAAGCTTGTGTGCTCCTATGAGTATTCCAATGTTTTGGAAGGAGAACTGGCTTCTTGTCTTGCAATGTGGTTGTGTGTCTATTGTCGAGATGTAAGAGGGATTGAATATTCAAGCTCTAATGCAAAAATCTCTTATAACTGAATGACCAACCCAGGTAAAGAGTTGTGAAAATGTATATAAAGTGACCGATGGTGGTTAGGTAATCAACGCCGATCGAGGAAAAAATGGCGTCGGTTAGGGTGAATTAGTCCCTTTTACCAAAAATAGGAAGATCTTCCTAGATTTGGCGTGTTTTCCAAGTTGAGTCCACTTAGGAAAGTGGATTTCTCATTATAAAAGGTAGGAAATTCATAGAATAAGTCCAACTAGGTTTGAGAAGAAGTCTTAGTTAGTTAGGTCAAGTGGTGACTCAACACTAGAAGTGATGACTCAGTGTTGAGAGTGATGACTTGGTCACTGTGAGTTAAATGCCCCTAGAATGGGTCTAGGGTGAGGTGTCCTGATGAGGTGGATGTGTGAGGATTAAATTAACTTAATTAAAATAATTACATTAATTAATAATGTGAGGATGAATATTAATTCAATTGTAAGTGATTAAATTAATATCAAGGTGTGGAAGGGGACTATGGTTAGGTGCATGCATTACGTTGATTAATTGAAAGGGATCGAGGGGAGTGTGACCCAAATTTGGTGTCTACATGAACTATCTAATGAAATTGAAGGATAAATTTCCTCCATTTGATGCATGTGGTACAAAAGGCATATGACCTTGCTCAAAGAGTGGTGGTATATGAGACAAATGTTGTGCTGGGGAAAAAAGTATATGTGCATGCGATGGGTGAGTATATGATGAAGAATTTGGTGGAGGAAAATGTGTTGGTGAGGAAGATCTATGTGATGCCAAGTGTGAGGATGATGGACACCCATGTTGAATAAAGCGAGGTAGTGATATACTACGAGATACGTAATGGTCCTAGGAATGGGTCGATACCTATGTGTAGGACTAGTGGAGTGGTGAGGTTATGTAGAAAATGCACGAGTAGGTGAACTACGAGTAGATTGCGCTTTGAGTAACATAGAGTGTGATGTGTTAGACGATGTAGGTGGTAATGTGCTGACTAATGTGTGAGGAGATGATGACCATGGATTAGATGGTGGGACACCATCGATAGAAATAACTTGATTATTATGGATGAATTTAAGTCACAAGTGATTCATAAAGATGATAGATTGGGACCTGGCGAATCCAATTTAGACCAAGAAGCATGTCGTAACCATCAATTGTGTTTCTAATAAGGAAAGGCACAAGCATAGTAAGAGGACCAACCATGATGTGTAGTTTGATGACACCGAAGGGTTTGTTCATAGGGTATTTAATTTGTAATAGAGGATAATTGATAGCCTTAAGGAGTGGAATGGAACATGCACTAATGGGCCATGATGGGTCAACCTTAGTGTTATTGATAGGGACCAAATCGACATATGCCTTAATATGTAAGTGATTAGATGTAAAATTTACATGATAATTATGGTTAGAAAAAGAGATTATTGGTGGTGAAGCGTCAATATGTGCAACTAAGAAATCAAGAGCCCCGATGTAGGAGGAGGCATTACATGATATGTATGATTATCAAAAGAGTCAGATGCTTTCTTATCATGTTGTTGGGATTCATTATTATTTAATTTAGTTTACCCTTGTCAGTGACTAGTGTAAAATTTTTGGGTTCCATAAATTCAATTTTTATTATCAATAAGATCTTGAATGATTGTGTGGAGCTTGAAACATTGATTTGTAGAATTTCCCACACATCTATGATAATCACATAATTTTTTTGTAATTCCTACCTTTTGGTCATGATGGATCTAATTCAAGTGGTGGAGGGAGCATGATAAGGTTTCTCTCGATAAGTTTTGTAGTATGAGATGTGGGGCCATAGGAAAGTTAGTAAATGCTCACCTAGGCAGTTGTGATTGAACTTCTTTAGGAGTATCAACTGCATTGACAATAACTTTAGCACAAGCATGCTGAAGTTCTGAGATGGTTTAAATGGTGCCTTATTTTGAAAACCAAAGAAAAGGAAGCTTGCTCTTGATACTTAAGTTTTCCTATGGATAAGAGTTTAGTTTCACGAAGCTTGAGAATGTGACAAAGTTGGTCAAAAGATGGAGAGGTTTCAAAGAGAACACTTTCCTAGAGTGGTGGTAAGAGACTCTAAATAAACAAATCCTAAATTTTGGAGTCTACTAGCACATTAGACATCTTAGCTAGATTATTTTTGTATCTCAAGATGTAGTTGGATAGGTGTTCATTGTGTCCTTGTTTCAGTTGTGCTAATTGAGCATAGGAAATATTGGAGCTGATATTGATATAAAAATGAGTAAGAAAAACATCACTCATAAAGGAAGTTCTTGAGTGAACACATAGTTCATAAAACCAATTCATCGTATAATCATGGAGACTATGGGGAAATATTTTAGCCAAAAGAACATGATCATCAACAAAATCAAGACAAACAACATGAAATGCTCTAAGATGTTCTGAGATCACCATGCCCATTGAAAATTAGAATCTTAGGGGTGAAAAAATTAGGAGGAAGAGGATAAGTTGAGATGACAAGTGCAAACATAGTATTCAATAACAAGGTGGAATCTAAAGATGGCAACACATGCGAAGTGTCCTATTTTAACTTACGAATTTGAGCTTGAAGGTCTTGATAAAGAGAATTTAAGTCTTGATTACCAATGGATGAAACTTATCGTATATGAGAAACTAAAGGTGGTGTAAAGTGATTGGTAGGAGTAGTGACTAAAACAAGAATGGTAGAAATAGGTGGAAGAGTATAAGTGAGTGATTGAGTAGCAACATAGGTTGGTATGGTTGCGGAAGTAGTGAGCTCTGCCAAATTAGTAGCTTCCTCACGAGAAACATGTAAAAGTAAATCTAGATCTTGTGGATGTTCAAAAATATGATCATTAATGGCCTTAAGATGAGATTTAGTAAAGGCTTCATGAGATTGAGCCATGGAAAAAGGAGACTAAAACCCTAGACAAAAAGTGGATTCGAAGGTCGGGTTCACCAAAATGATTAACTAAAATGTGGATAAATGGTAGTTAATCTAACTAAGAACAATAGTAAATAAAAGTAGTAAATAAATATAGAAAGTTACCCAAGCAACTAGGATAATGAAAATAAAAACCCTAATATGCAAAAAAGGGTTGGAAGGATCTTAGCTTATTTGGAAAACTTGTTGGAGTGTGTCACATAGGTGACTAGAGAAACAAGAGGAGGAAATGACTATGCTGAGGTCTAAAAACTTGTAGATCCAAGAAATATGAGTGCCTTTGGGGTGCCTAGGAGAGGATTAGGGTGCCTATGGGTGCCCTAGTCTATGTTCTGGGCACCTGGTATGTGCAGGAGATCCAAAAACAAGATTTATAGGATTACTATTTGATCTGAATCCTTGGCGACTATCACACTAATTTATCCAAACTTTGTTTGATGTCATCGATAGTCAGTGATGAAGAAAAGACTTGTAAAACCCCAAGACAAACATCAAACCCTAAAAAAAGAAAAATGCATATGAAGGGGTCGGATTGACCTCATCTACCACAATGGTGGACTTAATAACTGATTTCTACACTACATCTAATACCCGATGTATTTCTATTTGTAAGTGTGTGCAATCATGCTCTAGGTGCTCTTGTTCTAGTTGCACTTTTTGAAAGTAGAGAATAATAACTATGTGTAGAAAATGTAATAGGATGGTGGATGGAATAAAATAAAATTCCCTCCTATGCTTATGTGATGGAAATGAAATATCCTTGTGACTTTTGATGGAGCTAGATAGATATAAATGGAGCCTTTGATGGATACAACCTTAGATGATGATAGTAGTGACTAGTTCTTGGTCCCTCATTATGGTTTCATAACTTTATATTTATATGGTTCTCTTGATCTAATTTTGTAATTAACCTTGAAGAGGCCAACCAAAAGAAATATGAAATGCTCAAATGGCTAGAAAGTGCCCAAAAAGTGGCGGGAAAGTGGGAAAAGGATTAGGGCACCTCGAATGGGAACATGTTAGTTGTGGGCACCCTAGTATAAGCATGGACACCTCGAGTCAAGGCTAAAGTGATGGAAAATGAAAAAAATAGGTGGGAAAGTGTGTATGGGAGTTTGGAAGTGACGAAAAAAATCAAAGTAAAATGGCCAAAATACGGGGTTAATTGGTAATTTCTTCACTCAAAAACCATATGAATAGTAATATGAGAACAAGACTAAATAATGTCTAAAGTCCGTGATATTGTGACTATAAGGATTTAGTGCTAACGAACCCGTGTTTTTTCCCCATGGTACATATGCAACCATCTCTTATTAAACTCCTTATTTAATTTATTATTTAATTTATCATCTTTAAGAAACAAGATCAAGGGTTGGTATAACTAGACTTGTAGTGGGGTATTCAAATGGATCTTTAGAAACTTGTCTTAGAATTTTTCTAGAGGAAAGTATGAAATCAGATTGTTCTTGCATATCAATAGAGGATTATGAAATATTACAATGACACTTGTTTGGTCTCCCTTATAAATTTTTTATCTTCCAGTTTGAGGAACCAATTCTCTGATTAAAACATCTCTTTTTTTGAAGGGATGGAAAACACTTAGGAATAGGAATATGCATTTGCATATTAATTTAATATTTTGAAGTTTAATTTTTTAATTTATTTTTGGATCATTATAGGGTGCAAGAAAGTTAAATATTCCCTATGATGGGTGCCAAAACCTGTTGGTGAAATAATTTTTCACAAGGGAAAATTATAGGTTTTCACTAATGGTCATGGGCCTAAGTCCCTCATCTTGGGAATGGGGAGGATCCAATTTATTTAATGCAAGAAACAATAAAATTTTTGGGTGGTTGTTAGGTTAGGGATCATATAGGAATACTCCACTAATCCTATAGCAAATTGCTTGTATGGAATACAAGGGAGGAATTTTCTTTAAAAGAGGTGAAGGGGATATGAGAATAGAGAGAGGGTTAATGTTGTGAGTAGTCACTTGCATATTTCACAAAAATTAACCAAATTAGGTTCACATTTAATATATAGAGAAATAAATGTGTAAGCAATAACAAGATTAACAAATCAAATACATAAAGCTCTATGGATTTATTCCTTAAATACACACATTTCTTTCTTGGTTCAAAATTTGAGAGATTACATAGTTGGAAAGCAGAAAGTAGATGAAATTAGACAAGGAGATAGAATAAAGTATCTTCTTTATTTTAGTAGTACGAGAACAAAAGGTAACCCTTTGAAATGGAGAAGCCATCCCAATATAGTTTACAAAATTTTCTTCTTCTCCCCCAAGTGAATTTTCATATTATTACCACTTGTGACCTTTCATATTCATGTAGTAATAAAAATAATCTCTTTTCTTATTTACGAAAATGAAATTTTACAATGCAAAATACAAATATCAGTTAAGTGAATAAGATGAAATATCCAAAAAGTACATTCCCAATGAAGAAATAAATGTAGAGAGAGAAGAAGAGAGAAGTAATCAATCTGGAGATGAAGAAGCCTCTAATGATGAAGAGATTTCTCTTGATGAATTATATGGAAATAATCTAGGGATAAAATAATTTCGCTTGACCTCTTTGTTAAAAAAATCCACTTGTGAGTAAAACCATCTTCTCTTACGATAAAATCTTTCTCACCAAGGAGTGAGAATCAAGATAACTCATCTCAGATATCAATGGGAGAAACACTATCCCAATGGGTTATTTATTTCTCGATATAAAACTTTTCCATATTCACCTTGGAAAAAATGGTGAGAGAAAATTTAAATAGGGAGAGAATATCAGGTGATAGTACTTTCCTCTTTTCAATGTTCTTATCAACCCATCCATCCATCATTGTCTTGAAAGACAAGTATTCGATATTCATGATGACGACTATTGAAATGGATGGGAGATGGATGGATATGAACAATTTGACAAAAATCCCAACATGTACTATTTTTATTAGGTATTACCTTGGATTTCAATTTTTATAGTGGTATTTTTAATGTTGAAATGATATGAGAGTGGTCTCAAAAGTTTCTTTATTATTTTGGGATGCTTTGCTTGAAAGTTCAAATAATTCTCTCATCCAAATCAACGGGAAAGTACAAACTTCATCAAAGAGGGAAGAATATTGAGAGAAAAATCAATAATCCATATATCCATAAATAATCCACTTCGTCATGAAAGAAATGTCTCAAATAAAATTCAATTTTATGAGGATCATCTACTTCAAAATTTAGGTGATTTGGCTAGTTGGATCACCGAGAACATGTAAATATATTTGAAGAGGGAAAAATCAGTCCTCCATATCTAAAAAAATAATCCACTTAATCATGCAATAAATGGATCAAATGAAATCTAATTTTATGAGGATCATCTTCTCCAAATTTCAGGAAATTTGGCTTGCTTGATCACCAGGAAAATGCAAAGAAATTTTTAGCTGTTCTGGGGAAAAATGGAGTTCTTCACTAGAAAATTCTTTCTAAAATATAAAATAAATCATGCCATGACATCCCCCAAGTGATATATTATATTAAATTTTTTTCAAATGAAACATTTTAGAAAATGTTTAAGGTTTTTTTACCACAAGATCACCGAAAATGAGAAAAAGACCATTTTGGAAACATAGAGCATGAAGATAGTTTTAATGGCTTCCAGGATGAAACTAATGAAGTTTCAATGGAGTTACATGCTACACTTCATCTATTTTCATGTTGAGGTTATCTTTTGGGGTAAAACTATTTTAAAATATGAATTAGTGTTGGGGTTTGAATCCCTCTCTCCTTTACGACTTTAACTCACGTTTAACCACACATGCTTAACCAGGGTTAGTTGGGGGTTAGAAGGTTAGTTTCACCCATGAAAATAAGGGAAAATTGAAATGATAATAGAATGGGGGGAATAAGTTACAAAGTGCACACTAGAATGTGATATGTGAGAGCATGTGAGGAAGATGGAGGGTGATTAAATAAAATGTAGATAATATGCACTAGTTAATATAAGCTATGAACAATTGTAAATGCAATAAATAAAATGTAGTAAAGAAATATGCAAATGACCCTAGAAAATATGTAAAAGGAAATGCTAACCCTAATATATAAGAGAGAAGAGGAAAGAACTCAGCTGATTAGAGGAGTTCATTGGATTCATTGCAGAGGTGACTAGAGAAACAAAAATCGGGAATGCATGTGCCAAATTCCCAAAAAGGATGGATCTGGATTATCTAACAGGATTGGAGCACCTAGAGAAGGATTAGGGCATCTGTAGGCACTCTGGTCTATAGAATGGGTTCTCTGGTTTGTGAAAAATCTCTGGGCCCGATCTTTACAAGTTTGGCAGATGGTCCTAAAAGCTCGTTGTCTGTCGCATCAAGCTCGTTGTTTTGTGCTAGGTGTCACTAATAATATAAGATGATGAAGAGACCTATAAGAGAATAAAATAAGTATCAAAACCCTTTAAAAACTAAGAATGCAAATGAATGGGTCAAACTAGCCTCATCTTTAACAACATTGGGCTTACTAAATAAGTGTTGTACTACATTTCATATCCAAATGTAGTTCGATGAGTGTGTGCATAATGTGCCCTATGTGTTCTTGTGTTAATCACACTTTGTGAAGTAGTGAGAAATAACTAGATGTAGAAAATGTAATAGAATGTGCATGGAAAAAAATAGAATCCTCCCCTATGTTTTGTGTAATGCAGATGTCCTAGCCTTGTGCCTTGTGATGGAGCTATGTAGATGCAAGTGATCTCCAATGCAATAAATGGAAGCAACTCTAGGTGGATGATAGTAGTGAATTATGTTTGGTCCCTCATTGTAGTCTCATAACTTTATATTTATAAGGTTATCTTCATATAATTTCATAATTAACCCTGAAATGGCTGACCACCAAAAATATAAGAATCTAAAACGGCTACAAAGAGCCCAAAAAGTGGCGGGAAAGATATAAAAATTGGGGCACCCATGGTGTGACCAGGCACCCATGGGCACCCCAAGACTAGCACTGGGAGCCCAATCGAGGATAAAATAATGCAAAGTGATGAAAGATGACTAGACATGTGGATGTAAAATTTCTTGAATGATGAAATAAAATAAAACAAGATGGCCAAAAGATGAGGGTTAATTATTACTTTCTTCACTCAAGAACCTTCTAAATAGTAGTATGAAACTAGGATTAAATAATATCTAAAGTGCATGATTTTGTGACTAAATTATTCCCCACTTCATGTTGGTGTTGACAGTGGTTCTTCATAAGATTTTGAGATAGCCATGGAGATAAGGAGATAGCTGCCAAGTTCAAGAAGAATCTATCAAGACTGGAACAAACCGTGGAAAATAGGAGGAAAGATGTGGTATATTGATAAAGTTGTGGTAAATTAGAAAATTTGCATGATATTGTAGTCATTTATTTACCCTTAATAACTTTACTAACCCCAAGTGTGTTGGCCTATCACCCAGTAGGCATTGGGAACTCACCCGAGGCACACACGGGTGCCAAACCCCTCCTTTATGTGAGATTTGTGAGAAGGTTCCACCATTAATGGAGGATGATTTACATAAGGAGTACATTCACTTATTTAAAGAGGTACAAAATGCAACTAATAGATCTAACATTAGTGCATCACAAAAGATAAAGAACATTGCAAGAAGTGTGATAAATTTGAACTAAGCCATGATAATTCAAATGACATGAGGGTTTACACCCTTAAACAAAATATATAGATTGAACCCAAAGATATATTGATTTAACATAGTTTAGGTAGCCATATTACAGTCAAAAGGGTCATCTCAGACCATATACAGTAAATGACAGGGACTTAACTCTCATAAATCATTCCCCACATGATACCCCAACTATACTTTTCCCATTTTAACCCTTATTACAAATCCTAGTGCCATACAGAGATTTATGGCATCCCTTACAACCCTTAGCAGTAAGTGCTCTAAATCCTAGCATTACTGTAGCACCTTGTTACTCTACTTCTTATTCTTTTTGCATTCTCTTCGTCTATCTCTTGCCATCCCTTTCATTCCTCTTCTATCTTATCCTCTCTTCTTCTCTATGTCTCCTATTTTCTTTAGCCCGGAGCATCTCTCTTTATAGGATCAACACTCACCGCCATGCCCCCTCTCCTAGATAGATCACATGTCAAGTGTCGATGTCATTCTCCATTGGTGAATGTTTATCCCTTTTCAAACCTTATACTCTCTACAATGATGTCTTCTAGGAATATTCCTTGCGTGGAATATCCTTTTCTTAACCTCCAAGGTTCTAGGATGGCACCTTATCACTTTTTCATGCCTATTTGGGTCTTCATGTTTTTCCTCAAGTGCCTCTAGAATGTCAAATATTGCTATGTCTTTTAAACCTATTTTTGATTCCTTATGTGCCCTAGTTTCACTTAAACCTTTCTTAAACCCCTTTTTATATGCACTTTCCCCGAGCACCCTTCTTCTCACTGGTCTTGTGCTCACGTGCCCTTTGGTACTTAGCCAATATTTTAGGGCCCAACATCACCCCACACTAAGCATGTTCTCTATCCTCAAAAACATCCTACTTTTTCAAAGAATAAAGAATAATGGGACATGGATAATCTAAATAAATAATGAAAGAATGGAATAATCTACTACTATTGTAGGAGGAGGGGGAATTCTTTATTTACTATTGCTTTAATATTTTCCAAGGAATCCACCTCACTCTACGCTTTCTAAAGTAGGTCACCCACTAGAGAGATCACCTCATCAAAACCCAATACACTACTTTTAGCATTCAACGTGTCTACAATTCCTTCTAGTTGCTTACTAAGATCGTCTAGCACATCCATTTTGTGGGTGACTTGGGGATATAGTTCCTTGAATAGATTCTTAATCGAACCCCACAAGGTCTCCATTTATTCCAATGTTTTCTCAACTTTGGATAAGATATTATCCCTCTCTGCCCTATTTCCTTTGTTCTTTTCTTGAAACTCCTTTAGATCCACCTCATGCATAACAACTAGTATGCTTGTTACCCTTTCTCTCTCAACGTAATTATCATAAACAGTCTCATCCATTTACACGGTGGTCTTCATATTGTCAATGAGCTCGAGAATACAAAGTGCTTGTCTCCCGATCTTCAATTTCTCTTCCTCCTTCTGGCATGCCAATTTCTCTTCTATTGATTCTAATGTGAGTGGCCACCTTTCCATGGTGAGGATGTGGGTCAAGTCCACCAATAATTACATGATCAACTTGTATTTTTCCTCGGGCGGGGAAAGGTCTAGGTGCTTCAATATTATGGCATCGAAATAGTCTCTATCTTCTTATGGATCTCTCACACCTTTTCCTTTTCCTCCCTTAATTCACGCCTTAATTATGTGTTGATCAACTCCTCATGCTTTAGCTCCTTGTCCTTTTCAATGATCTCTTCATTTTTCTTTTCAATCTCTTCTTCTAGGACCCTTACTCTATCATTCCTCCTAAAGAGCCTCACCTCAACCTCCATTGATACCTTGTTGAGTGTGTTACACACTAGCTCATATTGAGCATTCACATGAGGGTTTACTCCCTTGGTGTCTGATATCTTCATCAACACCTCACGGTTAACCTCAAATTTGGGCTCATCAACATAGGACTCAAAATACAAAGACAACATCTTCCTTTTGTGTGAGTATACACAATCTTCATTGAAATAAGACCATGCAAGGAGTTGGTTTGAAGGCACTATACTTTGGAAATTTGGTACCTTACTTGGATCATTAATGTAGGTCATTCCTTGTTCCTGTGTCATTTCCATACCCTTTCCCCCTATGCGCACTTCCTTTGGGAAGCTTACTGGCAGGATGGGATCTCTGCCCATGCTTCCATACTCCTTTTCTATGATCTCATTTCCCTTTGTCTCCTTGAGAACTTCTTCAGTGCTATACTCCACCTCGTGATCCACCAAGTATTTAAAGATGCATTCTACCTCCCTTTCTATGGAATCCTCTATCTACTCTTTGGTCAGGCTTGGAGTCCTTTGATCCTTCATGTTGACCTCCTCACTTCCCCCCTTTCCATGAGCACCTCCTTCATCCTCATCCTTCTCTTCATTTCCCTCCTCCTCTAACTCATGTACATTGTACACAGGATGGTCCTAAGCCTCACCATGCTCTTCATCATCCCTATCACCCTTGTTGGCCTCCATGCTCTCTGTTTCTTCTTTGCCTTAATTTTTGGTTACCCTTTGTTTCTTCCTAATTAGTTATTCTAATATAGGAGACTCTTATTTTCTTCATTTCTAGGTGAATCCTCTCTTTCCAACAACTCTTCTTTTAGGGGTATTTCTTGCTCTAGTACCTCTTCCTTAGGTGTCTTCTCTTTCTCTTATATGGGGACTTCTTCCTCCGTGCATAGGTTCTTGGCCTTTCGCTCGACTCTTTTGTGCCTACATATTTTGTTGTCTATGCACTTGGTACATTTTTCTTAAGGGCCTCCTCTCTCTCCCTTTTCCTTAGTGTGACCTTCTTCCTTATGGTGGGGTCTTCTAGGATAGAGACATCATTTTCAATGTAAGTTCCCTTCTCATACTTCAGCCTTATGCACAATTATTCCCTTTTGCGGTCCTCCAAAAAATAAACAATGTTACTATCTTCACCATATGTACATCATGGGATACATACTTCTCCACATAGACACATTTCTTTGGATATATAAAATTCTTGCGTGGATCGTAACAATCATGGTCTACCATGCTGAGGTCAAACCTTAGTTTCTTTGCCTCTTTAAATCTATTGACTCCAACTAGGAAGTATTTTTTTATGAAGGAGAATGGAAACTTGCACTGAGGACCCTTAGTTCCATCTACTAGAGTAAACATGCCAATATAGAAATGTTGGTATACGATGAATTCAACTTTTCTTTACAAGAGTAAAAAGGTAAGTGTTGAGGTATCCTCCTCTCTGCACCAAATAAGTCACTCATCTATTTATACCATTTTTCTAGGTGTGCCTTATGGGCGGACGTCATGGTATCACAAGTTTACTCCTCAAATATTTTGGCGGGGAAGGGTTCTCATCTGGGTACTCCCATACAAATTTATTTGGCCCATCAGGCACTCCAAGCTCCGAAAATATGATGGTAAGGAGGACATTACCAAATATGATATTTTCTCCATCGCACATGCCATTGTGATTTCTTCTACTATGAACACCGAGAGGTTATGGATGGTTCCCTCCGAGATATTATGTCAAACATTTAACCAAGCCTTATTGATCTATATCCATCTCTCCTACCCATTTAGTTTTGTGACCAAGCATGTAACCATCCTAATTAAAAGGTCGAAATCATAGAGATCTCAAAGTATCATGACCCCTTCTTGTAGCAATAATCTTCAACGGTCTTCTTGATGGCCTCCTTATCATCCAAGTATTCATCAAATGATTCTCCTCATAGGTAAGACTGGTAAATCTGGAAATCAGTCAAGGAGTTATCCACATCATACGCCCTACGAAGTATAAATGATCTTCATGTATGCATGAAATTAACCACTATTATAGTCACTCGGGCTTGTCAAAATAGGAAACTCATAGAGTTGCAATAACCTTGACCTTCTCTATATTCACCTTTACCTCATCATCATAAATAGGCATTCCATCTAGTGTCCTTTTTTCTGTAGGGAGAACCAGTTCCAATGCCATCTCATTCTCTATGGTGCTCTTCGATGGTTGTAGTCACTTACGGATATCTTTCTAACATGATACGCCTATTCTTTTCCAACTAACACGTCTTACGGGAATTTCATCTCCATGAACCATTCCTCGTGTAAATTGGTGGAAACAACTTGTTTCCCTTTTCCCTTTCCCTTCTTTGGTGAAACATTTGCTACTTTCCTTGGTGCCATTTCTCTGTCAAGTCACTAGCAGTTTCTTCTTTCTCCGATCTTGGCTTTGCTCAATTTTGTAGCTCTACCATTTCATGAAAATCCCTTCAATATTGTACCCTAGCTATGGAACCCTAACCTAGAAAAATCTTCTTTAGACAAGATAGTGTATTCACTTGTGATATTTGAAAACTTCTACGACCCTCTCCCTCATTCTCGTGTACTCTTTTACAATTTGGTTAGTTAATCAAACTAGCTATGCACTTAGATATTCATAACCATTTTTCGTACAAAGTTTCTTCAAGGATTCCCTAGTTCACAAGAGCTCTTCAATATCAAAAATAAAAGGTAAAAACTAATCTACCCCGACCTTCTACTTATAGTTTTTTTCCTTTTTACAATAAATTCCATGTCACCTACTAAAGTACCATTGTAATAAAGGTGAATTATTCTTCTAAAGCCAACCTTTAGTTCTTTTACCCACACACCTAATCCTATGCAAGAACTTCTATGACCTTCCGGGTGAAAAAACCTTCTTGAATGAATATCCTTATGCACGCTTGAAGCACCGAGAGGCACTTCTATCTTTACCCGATTTTTGACATCACCTACCTCATGTTGTTCCTACACTTCTCACCCTTGTACATAGTTTTTGTAAAGCCTTCCTAACACCAAACCGCTTATGTTCACCTTCTCTACACGCACTCTTCCCAACTACATGATTTTAATCCTTTAACAAGGGCCATGAAACACAACTTCTCTACCAGCTTCTAGTACTTTTTGGATCACTCCACTCCACACAAAAATGGATATGCGGTCCTCTGCACATAGAATTTTTTGAAAATAATAAGTATCTACTAGCGCACAACGTGCACAAAACAACAAAAATAAAGGGAAAAAGAAAAGATAAAGGGAATCACAAAGAAAGGAAATGCATTAAGGGAAATCCTAGGCTAAATGGCAATACTTCCTTATTTACAAACACAAGGAAGACTTATTTATAGTAGGACTTTAACCTACTCCCATTGAAATATCCTAGTAATTGTGTTCCATTCAGCACTTGTAACTGGAAAACACCCAAATCAAGTATATAGGATACAGTACAAGCCCATCAAATGGAATTTGAATTTCCCTAGATGGTGTATAAACTTGGAATCATATAACAGAACCATCTACCCAACCTCAAAAAACTTGTTCTTGATGTGTCTATCATGCCATGCCTTCGCTGGATTTATCTATTTTTTAAATCCAATGAGTAATGTCCCTCCTCTCATCTAACTACATTAAGTTATCAATCCTCTCCTTAAGTGCTTATTTATCAACTAATCCTCTTGTGTATGCTATATGCAAGTGATGGTAACATGAATTCAATGGGTAATACTTCTTCCACACTAAACACTAGTTGAAAAGGCATGTCTTTGTTTAGTCTTTTTAAGTAGTCCGGTATGACCATAACACAACTAAAACTTTAGAATTATAATCCTTTCTTCCCACATCACAAATTTTGGTCAATGTGTGACTCTGTATCTTGTTGAATTCCTCGGTGGCTAAATTAGCTTGTGGGTGATAATGGGTAGTCTTGTGGTGGGCTATCATGAATTCTACCGATAAGATTCTAATTGTCTCATTCAAAATATGAGTATCCCTATCACTTGTTAAAATCAGCGGACATCCATATCTGTTGATTATATTTTCTCATAAGAACCTAGATGTTGTTTTCTGTTGTGTAATCCCTTATAGGTGTTGCTTCTTCCCACCTCATAAGATAATATGTGTATGTAATGATATCGCACGAACTAGTCCTTCACGTGGCAGGTGAAATAAATCCTAAAAAATCAAGCACCCATTTCTCAAATGGTTTTGCGCTAGCTATTGGTCTCAAGGGTATCTCATCTCTTCTTCCTTATTTTCTAAGGTGTTGACAATAGTAATGAGGACTTGTAAAACTTAATGCACTCCTAGTATATGCTTTCCCACTAAAGCCCTACTAGAAATATCTTACGCATGGTTTCATTCCCTACAAAGTGCCCTCTTATGATCCCACCATGTGCTTCCTCCATGATTGCAAAGTGTTCATACTCTAACTAACACCGAGTACCAATCCTCATCATGACCTAGCTTGTATAAGTCTTCACCAATTAACATATAGGGTGTGACACGTATCGCTAACTGATTTCTTTCCAAAGTCCTAATTCCTTCTGGTGCCACACCCATTTTGAGAAACACAACAATATTTTCCAAGTTAGTGGGCATGCATCATAATCTAAATAGTTACACATTTGGAATTGTATCCTTAATTCTCTGCATGTCCTCCCCTAATTCAATCCTTGATAAATGGTCAGGTCCCAAATTACTCTTACCTAGTTTTATGACAACTATAAACTCAAACTCTTGAAACAACAGGACCCACCGGCATATGCGCCCTTGTAAAATGGGTTTGTTTACCAAGTAATTCAATGTCATGTGGTCTATGTAGAAGATAAAGGGTGTTGCTAGCAGATACTTCATGAATTTGTGTAGTGCATAGATCACGGACAATGCTTCATGCTTAGTAGTATTATAGTTATACTCAATGAAACATACCATATTCAAATATCTATAATCAAAATAGATCTTTATCCTCCCATCATTTTTAATGCTAATAACCATTGGGATTATCCATTTTGATTCCTCAATAGCCTCAATGATGCCTGATGTGATCATCTTATCCATGCCTTCCTTTACCCGAACATGCAGATTTGGGTTCATTCAAGAAGAAATCTTCCGAATTAGCCACGCTCTTTCCTTTAGCTTGATTTTCATTTCCCCCAAGGAGTGGTGAACTCCGTTAAGCTCATGGTACCCACATAGAAATAATTCCTGAAACTCACGCAATAGATTAATGATCTTTGAAACATCATTTTCTAACCAATAGTCCCCAATAGTAGCCTCCTTAGGTTTTGTTTCTAAGCCAATGTTAACCTTCTTTATTTTGAGGGGTTCATGGTAGGCGCATGCTTTCTCATCAACACTATCTATTACTTTGTGTGTACCTACAGTATGGTTAACATCCAAATTCTCCACTTCTTCACCATCGATCACGTAGACCAATTTTCCTTTCTCTTTCTCCATGCATGCACACTCAAGTTGTATCTCCTCTAATTCTTCCTCATCAAAGCATACTTCTAAACCAGGTTCACCCAATAATTCTAGTATTCTATCCTCCACCATGGCACTATCTCCCATTGTTAGGTGCTTAACAACTTGTAATGCCTCATCCACCAATGGCTTGGTGCTCGATATTCAAAAGCTTAAAGGAGGTTAGCCATCAACTCCTACCAATTTCCTATCTGATGGCACATCTCTGAGTGAATGTACCATGCATGTGTAACCTTGTAAAGTGGAGTAAAACTTGTGCACCCATAAATAAGGGGGAAAGGTTTCCGCAGCTTACATCCATACCTTCTCACATGCTTGGATGATCCTTCCCATGATAATATTGAATGATAGTAGGTGCATTGCTTTGGGAAAACCTAATAGAGAACATGATTCTCACTTCACGCTACTCTAGAAGGCTATCGTGATGGGTTACCCACCAACATACTGCAGTTTTGAGCAAGGTATAGCTGAGCATCCCTCTCCTCTCAACCTCACTTCTCCACTGGGTCTCCATTTCTCATAGGAAAACATTAGGGTTGGATCCTCTAGAATAACTTGGTAACTTCTTTCCTCCTAGGTGCTTGATTGAGTATTCCTTTGCTACCCTTATCACAGAGCCTCTTAACTACCTTCCCACCAACTCATATGTCCCATGTGCCCAAATCTCACATGTCATGCTAGTTGTATCGCTTATAGATTAAACATCTTCCCACTAAATATTGCCCTCCTTTATTAGTTGTAAAACTTCGAGGGTCTCAGATAGTGCGCATGTAAATTATGTCCAGGTGATATTCTCGTAAAGGCTCAATATAGGAAACTGACTTCCCATCTGTCAAAGGAATGATAAATTATTCCTCTTTAATCTCAAAGCTTATGTACCCCTTATTAAAATGCAAGTCAACATTGTTCTTATAGCACTGGGGGCACCCAAGTAATGTTGGAAAGTTTTCCACCTAGTGTTAATACTTTGTAGTCCCTAGTGAATTTTTCCACTTGGATAGTCATAATAACATCTTTTAAAACACCAATGGGCATTGCCTTTGTCTTAATGGCCATATACAATACATTTGAAGATGGTTGTAATGGGGGCCTTCCCATTTGATTCCAAGCATCTAGGGTGAGAACATTAAATTTTGTGCCTGTGTTAATTAGAATGTTTCTTAGGAGCCATCCATTAATAATTACAATCAAGGTAATCTCCTTATCATAGTCGATGTTGTGGGGGAAGGTTAGCATGCAGAACCTGCCTCTCATGCTCTTCTCCAACACTTGGTATCTTATCCCTCAACCATTATCCTAATAGAGGAATGATATTTTCTTTCCTCAACATTTTTCATACCTCCTTAACATTATCTATATCCTTCTATGGAGCTTGAATGCTCTTCTCTAAATTTTAGAATTTCTCCTTAAATTTTAAGATTTAATTACATCCCTTGATAGACATGGGTAAGTTTCCCCTTGAAGATTCTCTAATAAATTACATCCATGGTCTCTTGCTTTGAAGGGATTTTCTGTCAAGTTAGGTCATATGTTCAAACAACTCTAGGAAATCTATACATGGGTAAATAGTTTTGAAGGGACTATACCAGGCTCAAAAGCCAAATATCAAAAGAGGTAAAAACAGCCAAAAAAGAGCATAAAACAACTCTCCAACATCAAGAACAGAGGGCTGTTTATACGTAGATCCAAAGTTTAATAGATAATACAAAATATACCCTAATAAAACTCAAAAGCTAGATCAAGAGGTATAATGATCCAACCGAGGGCTCAAAAAGTAGAAGAGAAAAAAATGAACAAGAGATAACCATCACTGGTCATCTCAGCCAAAAGACAACACCAAAACGCTAGTCAACAACAACTTCGCAACAGGCCAGTAAACAACAACAGAGCTCCGCATCACTTGATAGCCCGGTCAATCTTGGCTTTGATCATTTGAAGTGAGACAAAGAATGCAATGGCGGTGGCCTGGGAAGGGTCTTTCAAATCCACCTGAGCAATTGCAATATCTCTTTTCTCCTTGGAGCCCCAAATGTCCTCGGTAATACCGCTGAGACTGCAAATACTACGAACATGTTGTTCGATGAAATTGTAGATACTTTTAAGGGTAGAGAGGATACAGTCATTACGTCCTTTTACATTTCCAAGTCTACCATCTAGAGATTGAAGCTTCTTGAAAATTTCAGCAGTGATATCCTCCTCTTCATCATTTTGCAGTTTCCTTTTGCCCTTAGCTTTATCCATATCTCTAATAACACTCTTTAGTTCTTGAATTTCCTTTTCCATCTTTCCCACTCTGACCAACAAGTCCTCATCCTTAGGCTCCTCCACCGGATTACTAATGTGCAATAGATTCGTGGCAAGCTCCAGGTCTTTATGACTTCTAAGAACCCTCTGAGAAGCAGGGACCTTTGTTTTCATCTCCTTCCTTTTCTTGCTAGTTGAAGCAGTGTCAAGCTTCCTTTCGGGTAGGGGTGGAATGGAGGCAGGGGGGGGGGGAGGAATGAAGGTAGAGGGAGGAGTAGAATCCAAGTGGGGACAGGCTGAGCAGTGGCGGTGAATAAGCAGTATTAACCCTTGATGAAGGGGAACCGCCCTAGTGTGATTTTGTACTTCCAGAACAGATTTCTCCAAAGAGTTCAACAAGTAATGAGGGAAGTTGATGATGATGTCTCTACGAAAGTGATTAAGAAAGATCAAATGCTTTTGGGGAATAGTGACAAATCTCCCCTCTAAAGTAACATACCTTACTACCATCCTTGCGATCTCAGCAAAAGGCTCGGGAACAGAGGCAAGCTTGATGCCGCCACCATCACAAATTCAAGATTTTCCCCCTCATCAAGAAACTTCTTAGCCTCTACCTCTCTGTCCACCCACTTGTTAAAGAATTTGGTGCCATCTAGACTGAGCCCGGTGACTTGGGCAATAAGCTCCTCTGATATCTCAACCTCGATGTTGTTGTACTTAACCACGCGATTCCTCCATCCCTGAGCAAATTTAATTGAGAGATCCTGATCAAAACCTTGGATTTTTTCAATAAAGTTCACTAGACCCCCTTTTTGAAGATAGTTCCAAAGAACTGTATCATCTTTCCAAGATGGATTATGGGTGGGCTCTGTCTTGCAAGGTGGTCCCCCCATTTTTCCTATGTCTCTACCCACAATGGTAAAAATTGAAAACTATGCGAATCAGCCTCAACTCTATTTTTGAATCCCTCCCAATCGTGTGAAAAGATGTAATTATTAGACTTTACTTTGTAATTATTTAACCACTCCTTAGCATCCGCCCTATGCCTATTAATGATGATGCTCCAGGTCACACAAATCTTTGATGATGTCATCATTTTGTACTTAAAAAGCCGCTCCTTAGCATCAGCACTACAACCATTAGTGATTACGTTCCAAGTCATGTAAATCATTGATGATGTCTTCATTAACTTTAGTGGGAAGAATGTCACCTCTTAGCCAAGTTTGAAAAGTATTATTAACCCCAAAATTTTCCAAATCATCTGCCACCCTATTGCCTTCCTGGTAGGTATGTTTGATTTCAAAATTTTCAAAACTCTTGCAAATATCAGTAGCTTCAGCAATAAAGTCTCTGATTGACCAACTGGGGGTTGTTTTTGATTTAAGAGATTGATAATGTTTAGTGAATCACCCTCAATTATAATATTTGAAATATTACAATCCCTGGCTAGCCTTATTCCCCAAAGAGCAGCAAGAGCTTCAGAGTAGTGGTTAGTTTGCCTACCCATTTTTCTAGAAAAAGCAGCAACAAAATAGCCTCTGTGATCTCTAATGACTCCCCCACCTCCGAATCTCCAGGATTTCCTTTTGAGGCCCCATCAAAATTCAATTTATGCCAAGCACTGGGAGGCTTAATCCATCGGACAGTGGATCTATCAATACTATTATTATTCTTATTCAAAACAAGTGCCTATATTCCAAGTAGCCAAAATGTGCTCTTCTTCCTCAGGGTAAAGTCTATTTTTAGGAGGTTTAAATCTTTCAATGTTGTCCTTCACATCAATGATAATTTCTTTGTAGACTTTGTTACATAACTTTCTAGTATTCCTGAAAATGACATCATTACGAGCTTTCCAAACTCGCCACATGGTGTGGGGTAAAACTAGTTGCCATAATCTCCTCACCACACAATGTTTGTAAGGAGAGTTCCATTGTTCCCAGGCCTGAAGACAAGTAAGGGGAAAGATCCAATCCTGATTAAATTTTGCAAAAATAAGATGCCAAATTTTGGAAGTGTACTTACAATGAAGAAATAAATGTTTGATGTCTTCTGCTTCTTCCTGACACATGCAACATCTATTCGGCATGATGAACCCTTTCCTAATGAGATTGTCATTAGTTAGGATCTTTCCTTTAATGATGAGCCACTAGAAAAATTTCACTCTAGGGGTTAGCTCTGGCATCCACAACTTATGCCACTCAGTATCACTTTCAATAGAGGCAAAGAAAGAATTGTAACCGATTTAACCGAGTACTCTCCATCAAAAGAATCTTTCCAAATGAGCTCATCCTTATGATTTTGAGGACTGATATGAATTAGGGAGAGATGACTTCTGCATAGATGAAACATCAGACTACACATTATCCTCATCTACTTTTAACTATTTCCATTTCCTTTTGTTTTCATCCACCTCAATATATCCCTGTACTTTGTGCCCATAATTTCTAATTAAGTTGTCTTTAATGTGACCATAAGAGGAAATCCAGTTAATATCCGACCATTTATCAGTCTAGAAATTAATGTCTTGACCATCCCCAAGCTTCCAACTACATCCCTGAGAGAGAATATGTCTGACGTGGAGAAGATTGTTCCAGAAAATAGAACCATTCGGAAGAGACTGATCAGAAATAAAGGAATTCTTGCTTTGGTTGGAAAGGTATTTGATTTTAACCAACTCTGTCCAAGGCTTGTGTTCTTTTATAAGTCTCCAACCCAACTTTGCAATAAGAGCAGCATTCATATGTTTGATGTCTTTGATTCCTAACCCCCCAATCCTCTTTGGTTTACAGACCTGCTCCCAAGCCACTAAATGGTACCTAAACCTGTCTTCAGTACCATGCCATAAAAAGTGCTTTTGAATTTTTTCAATACTATTCAACACTGCTGCTGGAATGCTGAACATTGACATGATATAAATAGGTAAGTTCTGAAGAGTGCTTTTTATCAATAAACACTTGCCTGCACTTGAAAGTAAAGCTCCTTTCCAACCAGCCAGTTTTTTTTGGAATCTCTTAATAAGATCATTCCAAACCTCATTAGAAACCTTACAAGTACTCAAAGGGAGTCCTAAATAAGTAGCGGGTAGTGAATTAATAGTGCATCCAAGTATAAGAGCAATCTTTCTTTGCCTTTCTATAGGAGTATTGAAGAAATAGATAGAGCTTTTGTCAAAATTAACTTTTTTCCCCGAGGCTTCCTCATAAAATCTAAGAATAGTTTTGATAGCCTTCGCCTCAATTATTGAGGCCATCAGAAGTAGGAGAGTGTCATCAGCAAACTATTGGTGTGAGGAAACCTGATTACCAGAAGTAGGTTGAAAGCCCTTTATCATACCAATATTAATAGCTTTTGAGATAGATCTGCTTAAACTATCAGCCATTATAATGAACAACAAAGGGGAGATTGGATCCCCTTGCCGAATTCCTCTATTTTTGGAAAAAAAACCAACCGGTTCCCCATTAACAACCACTGAGAATCTAGATGAAGAAATGCAAGAATGTATAATTTTCCTGAATTTATTTTGAAAACCAAACTTGGATAAAACCTCATCCATGAATTTCCATGAGACTCTATCAAAAGCCTTATGCATGTCTAACTTGATAGCCATCCCTGTTTTTTTACTTTTATCCATTGTATGAATTGTTTCATGGACCATAATAACTCCATCCTGAATAATTCTTCCTTGAATGAATCGCTCTGTTGTTGAGAAATAATCTCCATTAGAATAGGTTGCATCCTAGTGGTTAAAATATTTGTGAAGATCCGATATATTACATTAACCAAACTGATTGGCCTAAAATATTTGAAATCCTTTGCATCCATCTTCTTAGGAGCAAGCACAATATGTGTATTATTTAACTCTTTTATGAGATTTCAGTTCTATAAAACTCATTAACAACTTTCAACAGATCTTTGAGAGCAGATTTCCCAAGCATCTTTGGAAGAAGTTTGTAGAAAAACCATCAGGGCCCGGAGCCTTATCCCCTTCTAGAGCAAAAATAGCTTTTTTCAATTCCTCAATGGTGACAGATTTGGAAAGACTCTTAAACCTCTCAGCAGGTAGTAAATTATTAGGAATGGAGTCTAAGAGAAAGGAGGCCACTTGCTCATTGTAGGAATTATTCTCAGTGAGTAGATTCTTGTAGAATTTGAGGGCTTCTTCTTTGATGTCTTCAGAATCCATAGTAATGTTCCCATTTCCCTTTGAGACTTCAGTAATTCTATTACAAGCCCTATGTTTGAGGGCTGTCATATAAAAAAATTTGTATTGTATTCTGTCACCTGCTTTTAACCAGAGAGCTCTAGACTTCATTCTCCAAAAGGATTCCTCACAACTGTTTATATTATGCAGGTCTGAAAGTAGCTTTTTTCCTGTTGATGATCCTCTAGGGTCATACCTTTCAAAGAAACTTTAAGCTCAAACTCTTCAATTGTTGCTTAAGCTCTTTCTTTTTTTCAAAAATATTCCCAAAAACCTCTTTATTCCAGATTCTAACCTTTTGCTTCACATTTTTCAGCTTCTGAAGAAGCCTGAATTGAGTCGTCATCCCTGTTCCTTCCCAAGACCACCACTCTTTAATTCTTGTCCAGAATATCCTCATGCTCAAGCCACATCTTTTCAAATTTAAAATTGTAGTGGAAAGGTTTTGACCAATTGAAGAAATTAAGGGCAATAGGATTGTGGTCTGAACCCATCCTGGGAAGGGAAGAGAGATGAAAATTTTGATCTAAGATCCAATTAGCAGAAATGAGAGCTCTATCCAATCTAACCTGAATCAAGTTTTCCCCAATTCTTCTGTTAGACCAGGTAAATTGATTACCATGAAGTTCTATGTCCATAAGATTAAGAGTCGATATGAAGTCAGCAAATTCTTCCATGCTGATAGAAAAATCAGAGTTCCCTCCAAAATTTTCCCCTGGATTTAAAGGAGTGTTAAAGTCTCCCATTATCAACTAGTTCATATCCTCAATATTATTCTGAAACAAGACTAACTCCTTCCACAAATTTCTTCTACCAGCAACAGTATTAGGGGCATAAATATTGGAAAGAATCCAGCTAGAATTATTCTCAAGGATTTTAAAGATTATAGCTAAATGATTCTGGGAGGAAGAAAGCACATTACCATGAACAATTTTAGTATCCCAGAAGATCGCTAAGCCTCAGAAGCACCTTGAGAATCAACAAAGCAGCAAAGGCAACATTCTCCCAGAAATATCTTTTGCAATCTTCAACAACTTTACTTTTCATTTTAGTTTCCTGAATTAGAAGGATGTTGGGCCTGTTTGATCTTTTAATTTCCTTAAGCATTCTTTTCTTAGGTCCCCCATTGAGCCCTCTGACATTCCAAGAAATAACCTTCATTAAAAAAGTTTTGGGGATGAGGTTTGGATGGTTCAAGATCCTTTGAGTACCATCTACAATTTCTTTCTCAGTCTCTTTTTCTCTTACTTCTCTCTTGGAGAGTCTGCCTTTTCTATAGGTGACTCCAATATTTGTTGTTCTCCTAGCAGTAGCCCTTGTGATTCTTGAGGTGGAAGCTTCCCAGCTTCCTATCTGCTTCTTTTTATCACTATAGAGCGATTCCTGGAATTTCTTCAAGACCTTTTAGTCTTCGTTTCTTACTTCTCACTGTGATGAATCCATCTTTATCACATTCCGATAGAATTTTCTTTATAGTAGGAGTAATTTCCCCTTCCTCTTTTCCTTTATCAACATCAAGTTGTTGAGCTATTTTAGGAGTGAGCTCCTCCATATCAGAAAACTCTTTATCTTGGTTTAGATCTCTTGCTATGGATTCCAGAACCCCTTTGGCTTTTCCTTGTCTCATTTTGTGTAGTTCCAGAGAGCTACTCTTAGCTATCAGTTCTTGATGAGGAAAAGGAGAAATTTTTTCCATCTCTTCTTCTCGTAGAAGTGGTAAGATGAATGTAAACTTTTTCATTTTCTTCATCAACTTCCATGTTCAGCTTTACCAGATTTGATGTCTTAAGGATCATTGTTGGATCCACTTCCATTTCCTTCTTGCTTTCTTCACCCTTTGTCGATTCAGGATCATTTTCCTTTTGGGCTTCATCATGCTTTTCTGACTGGTGAATTTTGGGTCTCCACAGTTTCCTATAAACCGGTGGCCTCTTTATTATGGTCTTAAAGCCTTTTTTCCGGTCCTTTAACCTTAGGTTCATCTGCATGCGGCGATCTCCTACATGTTGGTTTAGAGAGACTTTATCATCCTCATCCATCTACTTTTTACCCTTGTATCTCAGAATGATCCAAGGGATTTTCCAACTTTTGCTTCATTTGTTTGGAGCATTTGCTAGCAAAATGCCCTAATTTATGACATTTGCTACATCTTAGCTGGAAAGCCTCATATTCTATTTGTTGTTTCCATGCCCCAAATTTGACTACGAATGATGTGATCAGGCAGCTCCTGATCCATTTCAGATGAGACACAGAACCTTGCAAAGGCAAGTCTGGATCTATTTTTCATAGGTCCATCTAACCCAACTAGTGAACCAATCGATTTAGCTATATGAAGAAGAATCTCATCATCCCATAGATGAAGAGGCAGCCCTGGGAGTCTACACCAGATGGGTATGGTATGAATGTTCTCAGTATTTGGATTAAACCCGGGATACCATTTTTTCAGAAAAAGCCCCATATTGCCAATAAATCAGTAGGAAAAAACCACCCAATAAGATAGTCAAAGTCCACATCATCTGCGAAGCCCATTAAATTGGGCTACAGTCTTGAAAAACCCTGGCCATGGTGATAGATTGTCAAATCAAGAGCTTTTGGTTTCCATCAAGCAATGTAATGTGGGTCACCCCCCATTTTCTTATAATATCTACATTGGGTCTTGATCCCAAATTTTTTCCAAGAGGCTAGATTAACAATTTTCTCAGGCTCTAGCTCTATACTAGACATTAGTCTAACACTTGTATGTGGGTCGGTGCCTTTTAACAGCTAGTTCCTCATTTTGAGAGACTTTTCAAGAAGGTACTGTTGCTGAAACCACAATCTCAAAACCCTCTTGTAGTCCTCCATAATCTTCAAACTCGCAAGTCATCCATTCCACTAGCTAAACCCACCACTATTTGAGGTGAAGTAAGTGACTTCACTTCAACTATTATAGATAAGAATAAGAAAGTAAATTCACTCCTCCCACTTTTGTGGTTTCCTCGACCTCGAAATCCTCCTCGAATCCTCTTCCTTGAGTTCCTCCATCCACATGTCCCTCATAGTGGTGACCATCATCCTTGGAATTATTTACAATTTCATTCTAGTGCACACCAATATCAACGAGATCATGTATCTAGTCAATAAATCTACAATTCTTAGTGTCATGAGTAGTAGAGGTGCAAATCTTGTAGTAGTAAGACACGTTCTTATGGATTGTGCACTACAGTAGTGGACACCTACTTACATCATGATATCCATGGAAAATCTCATAGTCTACTTTCATGGCATGCATCGATCTCCAAGGACAATTTTCCTTTGTGTGCCCCTCTACCTCACAATATGTGCACCATAGGCCATTGTGAGTCTCATGCACCGAGTTCAAACATAAATTAACCAAACACATTTCCATTGCAACAATATGAGATTCAAGAAAAGGGATAACATCAATATCCATGCTTCTAATAGCCTCTAAGGCCTCACGCAGGCTGTGAAAGTCTTATGTGACATTTCTCTCCTGAAAGGTGTTATTAGTCCTCCAACAAACCACTGAGCATGCTGAGAAGGATGAATATCATAAGACAGATTTGATAAGAGATTCTTAAAATGTGCATCATACTCCCACACACTCTCTACCATACCTTATTAAATCTCCTTCATCGTGCTAATGCTCTTTTGTTCAAACTCAGGAATATGAAATTTAGCTAAGAAGGTGTTACATAGTGTGGTGTAATCTACCACTGTCTGGGGTGAGGGTCATACTTTTGATGCCAACTATGCACGCATCGCTACAACATTGTTCCAAATCGAATTTCTTTCCATTTAGGGATAGTGATCCCCTTTATGTGCCATAGTAGCTCACACTTGTGTACATGATCTCAAGCATCCTCAACACCTTTGTAGTCTGGTAGGTGTAAATAAATTTGGAAAAATACTTGCTGAGGTGGTTGAGGCCCTTATCCCCGATATAAAGCCTAGATTTCCTCTGGTGTTACCTCTACCACCAGATCCACTAGTGCATGTTCCTTCTAATCTATCAGATCCACCAGATCCACCAGTCCACTAGATCTTCTAGTTAATATTCCACTAGATCCACCTCCGTAGCTTCTTGTACGGCAAGGGTCCTAAAGTGGTTGTGCCTTGTGTCCCCACTATCACGCCAAAATGCACACCAACAAAGTCTATGATATTTCACTTCTACTAGATGTGTGTCCTATGCTACTTCTAAATGTGATACCCAAGCTTTGTGTACCCATACTTTTCCCAAATTTCATTCTAGACAATATACCTCTAAACACAGAAATGATTATGCAGCCATAGATGTGCCAAATGAAAAGTTATACCTCCTTGGTGTTGATCAGTCACTTCCACCAATACCAACTGGGTTAGCAATACTTATCTCTATATTTTGAAAATAAAGCGTTGGGAGTTGCTCATCAGGTGGATTTAGATGCACATCGACAACTTTCCTTTCTCCAAGTGATGTGCTCTCATCGAAATTAAAGGGGACTCTCTCCTGCTCTTGCCAAGATGGGGTCACATAGACGCTGCTGTGCTCCACATCCTCTCGCATGAACCTCAATTCCTTCACACAATGTCTAACTCCATAAATCCATCACTCCTAAAAATTCATGTTGTATATCTTACTCCCTCTCATGAGCTTCATTGTACTTGAGTCATCTCTCTTCCCTATCCTTTTCAGCCGCAAGGTCTGCCATATTTCTCTACCCTAGCTTCCTCCCCAACTCTCGAACAAGCTTATCCAACCATGGAAAATGCTTCCAAACTTAGTGTAAGTATCACGATATTTATAGCCAAAGTTAAAACATGCAAGAATGATCCTCTTGGCTCTCTTAAAAACTCAAACTCAAGCAATCTCTAAATAGGAATACATAGAAATCACGTACTCCAAGGTGTAACTTGTCAACACTCTACTCCACCAATGATCAACAGCATGTGTCCAAGTCAAATCAGCATCATGTAGCCTTTGATACTCATCTTGGGTCCATACGTGAGGTCTATATTACCAGCTCGATCTAGATGCATATGGAAAGTCATTCATACAACTCCACCGAGAGAAACAAAATAATGTCTCATATATCTCATGATACAGATGCTCTTCTACCCATTTACGTGCATCAAACAAAGTTCCAAAGACTAAATATCTAAGCAAAATCATTCTCTGTGATTTTAATCCATGCTTCAACACTATCCAAGGTTAATCTCACGGCATCATGCACCATTCTCACAATTGCTTTGAAAAGAGGTCTCAACAATGAAACCGAGATGTAGTCATTTATTTACCCTTAATAACTTTACTAACCCCAAGAAAATTGGTCCTATCAATCAAGTAGGTGTTAGGCGCTACCGAGGCATGCATGGGCATCAACCTCCTCCTTTATGTGATCTTTGTGAGAAGTTTCGCCATTAATGGAGGATGATTTATAGAAGTAGGAGTACATTCACTTATTTAAAGAGGTAGAAAATGCAACTAGCAGATCTAACATTAGTGCATCACAAAAGCTAAAGAACATTGCAAGAAGCATAATAAACTAGATCTAAGCCATGATAAGTCAAATGACACGAGGGTTTACACCCTTAAGAAAAATATACAGATTGAACCCAAAGATATATTGATTTAACATAGTTCAAGTAGCCACATTATAGTCAAAAGGGTCATCTTAGACCATATACAGTAAATGATAGGGACTTAACTCTGTAAATCCTTCCCCACATGAGACCCCAAATATACTTTTCCAATTTTAACCCTCATTATAGATCCTAGTGCCATATAGAGATTTATGGCATCCCTTACAACCCTTAGCACTAAGTGCTCTAAATCATAGCATTACTATAACACCTTGTTACTCTTCTTCTTATTCTTTTGCATTCTCTCCATCTATATCTTGCCCTCCCTTTCATTCCTCTTCTATCTTCTCCTCTCTTATTCTTTGTGTCTCCTATTGTCTTTATCCCAAGCATATCTCTTTATAGGATCAACACCCACCGCCATGCCCTCTCTTCTAAAAAGATCATGTGCCAAGTGTCGATGTGGTTCTCCATTGGTGAATGTTTATCCATTATCAAACCCTCCACTTTCTACAATGATGTCTTCTAAGAATATACCTTGCATGGAATATCATTTTCTTGACCTCCAAGGGTCCAAGATGGAACCTTATCCACTCTTCACGCCTAGTCGGGTCTTCACGTTTTCCCTCAAGTTTGTCTAGAATTCCAAATATGGATAAGTATTTTAAAACCATGTTTTCCTTCCCACACACAACCTAGTTTCACTTAAAACCTTCTAAAACCCCTTTGTCATGTGGGCTTTCCCCGAGTTCCCTTATTCTCACTTTGGTCATGCATGCGTGTGCCCTTTGGTAGTTATCCAATATTTTAGGGCCCAATAGATACTAAAGAAAGCCGTGAAACACTATAAGAAGCCACAGAAGCTGAAAAAGAGCCGCAGAACAAAGAAAAGTCAAGACAAGACGAGATAGAAGTGTGAGAGACACGAATAAAAGTAAGTGACTCTTGGAATGTTTTTTTTTGTATATTTATTGTAATTAATCCATTGTATATGGGGGCATCACAAGAAATAGAGAGTGAGTTCCTTATGAGAAATATATGATTGTAAGAGATAGAGAGATGGAATATTGAATAGAGAAGATCTAAATATGTAATTGAGACTAATGTATTGAATATTGAAATATGAATGAAAATTGATGTTCTGGAGAAAATTTTGTATGTGTGTTTACATTATTTTTGTTCACAATTTAGAGTAGTTTACTTTTCCCGCATACATCACTAACAATAGGTCAAACTTCTTAAATCTCACATTGTTGTCAAGGTTTAAGGTCAAAATTTTGGTGTCTGAGCCTAGGTTCCTTTTATTAGATGTCAAGAAAAATATCACCACCAGGATATTGGAAACCAAAGCAGTGATATAAATTGAGGATTGGTGGGAAATTCAAATTCAAAAATTTGTTAAAGGAGAAGCCAAAAGACTGAAAGCATCATATAAAGAGATAGAAGCAGAAGTACTTGGAGAATATGGAGAATAATTTTGGTCTCATTTCCTCATTTTTGTGGCCTTGCATACTAGCACACACCAAGAGAACAAAGTGGTCACAATTACACTTGAGAGAACCTTTTGAGTGGACTGCAACAAAGTTAACTATACTTAATCACCTTGATGAGCCTTGGACTAGAGAAATTGATTATTGGTATGAGACTACCCTAGATTCATACATAATTACTTGGGCCATACAAGGGTGGACTAGCTTCGACTACAAGAAAGGTGAAGTTTTAAGTGGAGCAAGAGGCTGATTTCTTAAATTAGTTCCATTTTTAATTAAGATTTTGATGGTAGAAAAAGGTTTAATCAGAAGTGTGGAAAAGTTCCTTTAGGGGATAGGCACTGTGGGATGGCATACATGAAGGGGGTGATCCAAGAGACATAACTTATCAGAATTAATGGGGTGATGGTTGGGATAGTAGAAATAGGACAACATGAAGAAAAGAAAAATTAGAAAAATAACATAGTTGGCAAAAATAGAATTAAGAGAATTAAGGAGAGTTTAGTGTCTTAACAAAATAGTAAAAATGGGGAGGATGGAATAAAGATTCATGATAATAGAAATAGGGATAATTTTAGTGGTGAATATTCATAATATGGTGAATTTTCTAACATGGAATTGATGATCTTTGCCTAAAAATTACAATTTAATTTTTTTAGGGGTTAGCTTCACCTACCCTTGAAACTATCCCCTATATAATCCTATATTATTTACCAGGTAGAACACTATTAGCTCACTCATACCACCTAGGGGCATATGTATTATCAAGTACAATAAACACGTGACATGAGGGCAGAGGTTGCAGATGCATGAAAAAGAGTTTGTTGACGTGTGACAAGGAGAGTTTGTTGACGCGTGACAAGGAGAGTTTGTTGACGTGCGACAGGAGTGCAGAGGAAGTAGACATGTGACAGAGATTTTTTTGATGCACGACACAGATATTTTTTTGTTGCGTGACCAGATAGCGGAGGTTGCAGACACATGACAAAGATTTGTTGACGCGTGTCAACAAGGTGGTTACGCGTCAACAAACCCCATTGACGCACGTCAACAAGGTTGTTGACACGTGTTAATGAGGTTTGTTGACATGCATCAACCACCTTGTTGACGCATGTTAGAAAATCTCTATCATACGTTTGTAGCCTTCTGTCCCACCACTTAAAAATTAGGTAAAAACATTTCTGTCAGACCCCCAAAAAATTCACCTTCCCGTGAAACAAGTTCCGAGGATATTCGCCAGGTATTTTCCACCTCCTATTTCTAAGAGGTCTCTTAACATGAACCTTGAATAGAACATAAAAGGAATTAGAAAATAAGTTAGAGACATGTAGGATAACAAGAGGGGGAAGAGAAAATAAGTTGAATAAAAGAAAATAAAAGTTAAACAAAATTCAGAAGGGAGAAAAGAAAGAAACACCCACTTTGAGTGGAGGCCAACAATTGGCTAACCTGGAAATGGAGGCAAGTCACACGAGTATTTCTATAATACCCATAATGAGTGGAGAAAAATTGTTTTGGTTACCCCACGGAACCCCATGGTACGATATTCCATAGACAATCCAATCCAACAATTGATAACAAGGCAGGCTATCCTAATGAGATATTTATAGCTAGTTAGTAGGAGGTTTAAAACCAGATTTTAAAAGAGTACTAGGATTATAAAATTAGGAGTAGAAAGAGAAGTCTCATTATTGATTAAAGAAAAAGGTGAAGAAGAAGTTACTGGTATGAAAGAATTGATTGAATAGTTTGAAGAGAAAATAAAAATAGTAGGTGAGGAAGACGAAGAAAAAGATAAGTCCAAGAAACAAGAGGAAGAAAGGGAAAAAAATAAGAAGAGAAGAAGTGATGAAGGATTAGAGGATAATTATAGATTAAGAAATAGTAAAGGAAGTAAGATAGTTGTAGAGAAATATAATTATGAAGAGTCACCAACTAAGGATGTGTCCCCCAACCACCACACAATCCCAAAGGAGATGACCCCCCTAGATCAGTCACCATTCCATGTGTTGCTTGAAACACCAATTCAAAAGATAGAAAAGGGAGAAATTTTGGAAGAAAGATATCATCAATTGCAAGAAGAAAGTTAAAAGAGACAGAAATTGTAAGATAATTCAGAGAATTTTTAGGAGAGTTATATTTTGATATTGAGCTATCTAGAGACAAAGGAAGAAAGAATAACTTGACAAAGGCTCATAATCAACCAAAGAAGGTAAAACTAGTAAAGCAATAACCAACTAGTCATCCCCAAGTACATTCTAAACTAGTTAAGATAGCATAGAAGAAAAATTTAGTAGTATTTGGCATAGATACAAAGGATGTCATAGAACATTTATTCGTATTGGATTCTCAATGAAAGATTATAAATCTCATAGACAACATAGTGAATTTATATGATTTCATTGGAACTTTGAGGGACGATGGTATATGAAAACAAATGCACAGGGAAATAAATATTGGGATGTCATTGAGAAATAATTTAGAACATATTTTCATTATCCTGAAGCACCATCAGAAGGAGTGAGTAAAATGAGAGATCTTGTTTAGGGAGAAAAGGAAATAGTCAAGGAATTCAGCTATAGATTCAAAAATGTAACTAGGAAGTTGGAGGAACCTCTCACAGACAAAAAAATATTGAATGGTTCACTTTAGAACTCCCCTTATATCATAGGAAAATTGGATGGACAACATTTCAATACACTCTCAGATGTAATAGAGATGGATATCATTTTGGAGGCCCAACCATGGTGTAGAGAAGGAGAAGCATCATTAAAAATAGAACATGGGAGAGTACAATTAGAGCTAGCCAAACTAAAAATCCAACAATAAATTTAGAGGAATGAAGACCTTAAGAATAGTTCACCTCCAAGAAATAATGTAAGGCCTAAGATTTGGTGTGTGGTATGTTGTGTAGAAGGTTATAGTAAGACCGACTATGCTTACCTAGAGAACATAAAGAGAGTTGTAGATGTAAGACAACACTCATCACAGAAAGCCTCTTCTAGTACTATATCCCCAATAGAGAGAACATGGTGCAAAATTTGTAGATTATGGGACCAGCACACTCAAGATACTTTTCCTTTATTAGAGGTAGCACCACCTACTAATCAATTGATGTATTGTACAACCTGTGGATCCTATAACCATTATCACCACACATGCCCCTCTATAGAAGCACTTGAAGACCTAAAGGATTACAATACTTGGAGAGTGATGGCAGCAAGACAAAATACAACACCTACCCCTCCCCCTCCCTCACAACCAACACCTACATTGAATCCACCACCTTCACAACCAGCAATTATTGCCCCTCAATATCCAAATCAGCAAGGTGGACAACCTCAATTCGGAGGCAGATATCAGGGGAATAACTACAATCCTAATTATCAAGGATACAACAATGGAGGATACCATATTTTATAGAGGAGGTTACATAGGAGGTTATAGAGGAGGATATCAGAGAGGATATGAAAATTATCAAGGAGGAAGAGGATACCAAGGATATAATGGATATCAAGGAAGAGATAACCAAAGAGGTGGTTATCAAGATAGAAGACCCATGAATTGTTATAAGTGTGGACAAGATGGGAACTTAGCTAGAAATTTCATAGAGCTCGATCCTTGTAGTTTATGTCATGAAAGAGCACATGATTCTTTTAGTTATCCTAAAGCAACTCAATTTTATAGGAATGGAGGCACACAAAATGAAGCATTGAGAAGAGATGCACAGAAGAATGTGCAACATATCACAAAAATACTATGGGATGATGAGGAAATAGAAAAATACAAGGAAAGAGCATCTAGCTCATAACTAGACCAGAAAATGAGGATAAGAAGGAAGAAGCTAAAGAAAGCTATCTGAGGAGAAAATTTGCTAAAATAGGAAAGAGTATTGAAGAACCAAAATATCGAGCCGTGGTTACTACTAGAAGTGCCATGAGGAAGGAATATTCACCTAGAAAGAAGAAAATAATCAGATTACCTCATGAAGAAATCTCCTCTAGTGGAGAAGAATGGGATTTTAAATAAATTAGGCCAGAATTTCATAAGAAAGAAGTGGAGAAAAGTAGAGAAGTAGTAAAGAAGGCACAAACCCAGAAGAAACAAAAAAATTATTTTATGGAAGAGGAGATCATTTCTCTAAAGGAGATAGCTAGACTAACGATCAAACATGGTCTTACAAATAAATTGAAACAATTTAGTAAATATTGGAATAAGGAGAAAAAAGTAGGAGTATATGCCTTGAAGGGTAAGCACGAAGTTGGTGGACAATTCCGTGGACATAAAAACCTGAAATAAAGGAACCGCGATCGCGGTTCCTTTATTCTAGGTTTAGTAATTACCAAACCTAAAACCGTGCTCGTTGTTCTAAACCGCGATCGTGGAACTCTGAGACAAAATTTAACAGTCCCGCGACTCGTTATTTTACTCATTTTTCATTTCGAACCGCGACTTTTCCTAAACGTTTTTCACTCGCGCTTTCAATACCATCTCAAAATTGCTCATCGGACTTCTGGATAGCGATATATTCAACCATGCCGCCAAGACGAGGAGGTAAGTCCCCGATTGTAATCATTTTTTTGCATTTTAGGTTTTTTTTTGCATTTTAGGTTTTTTTTTGCATTTTCATGGGTTTTTTGAAATGTTTGTTTATGTATACAATTTTCTTGTTTTATCAGTTGGTCGGCAAGCTCGAAATCGTGCAAACCATCAAAACATTCCTCAAAACCCTCCGAACATTCCTCAAAACCCTCCTCCAAACATAGATCCGCCTCCTGTGGCTCCTTCTGTCCCCACTGAGCCAAAAAGAACGCAAGATAATATCATTGGAAGAATCCAAGAAAATAAAATTGCCATTGAGAACCTAATTCAAAATATAAGACAAAATCATGCTACAAATCCATCCCATGATGACTTTAGCCAATACATCGCAAACATTGATTGGCGAAGTCGAGTCTCGCAACCAACCAAATACATAGATGGAACACCTTTAAAAGTGATCGTAGGCGGTGGTATGCGGATAAACTATCCCATGTGGCCGCCAAAGACAAAAAATTGGAAAAGACCAAATTTGTGCATTATTTACCGACCCTAGTAACCAATGCCCCCGCAGAAGCTTACTTGCAAACGGTTCCCAATCCATGGTGCCATGATGATAGAATCAAAAACAATTTTTGGGACCGATGGTGGATGGTTTTGACTATCCACCATGCAACAACAATGAGGTTCCTCTTTATTTTTGAAGAAATTATATGTGAGTTCGTGCTCAATGAGGTCCCGAATTATTTTGACTTTTCCGACTTTTTTTGGTCGAGGAGGTGGTGGCTCGCACAGCAGTGCACCGGTGCACGCGTAGGTCACCTAGGATCCCCATGCCCCAAAACCCCACTACCTTCAGTTATCCCTCCTAGTTGAAGGAGGTTCAGGAGATTGATACATCGCATGCATCGAGGAGCTCACCGACACTCTCACCCAAAGATAAGCACCCAGATTGCATCTGATGATGTTGGTGGAGGTGCCAGTTCTAGTGCACCACACCACTGTGGATCATGTGGTGCCGTATGCACTGCAGGCGAGACATCATTTGCTGGTTCACAGGATTTCTTTTCTATAGATGAGATGCTGGGGAGTGTTTTTGGAACTGGAGCCACTGATATTGGTCTTTCACAGGTAAATTTTAAATAAATTTAATATATATATATATATACAATAGTTTAATTCACATGTTTGAGATATTAATATATATATATATATATATATTGATTGTACGTCATGTACATACATGTAAAAAACTAATTTTTTATTTTATTTTAAATAGCAAGAGCCGGTGAAGGAAACATCCAGTGTCGACATGCTAGCTACTGCGGCTAGGCGTGTTTCAAACGTAAGTTTCAAGTCAGACAAACTTACATTTTTAATAAATCATTTAATTGCACTAGATTATTATTATAATTTGTTTCACGTGTGTATGTTGTACATGTATTAATATTTTTCTTTTATATACACAGAGCCTCATGGGTCATCATCGCTCAAGGAACCGAGGCTATCGGCACGCCTCACATGAGTTTTACGCAGGTTAGTAAATCTCTTTACACTTTGTTTCTAATTACTGGAAGTTCACGCACGGATTGCATGCTTTGGACCTCTGTGTACATGAGTTTCACTTTCTTATACTCAACCTATATATTATTTAGTAGGAAATGCCAATTCATTTGATATAACTAGCCATACAATGTAATCATATATTGGTTTTACATGTCTTGAAAGTACCACCTGGGGTAAGATTGTATAGTAGGGACGGGAATGAATGTATAATTTCCCTCCTTTGTATAGTTTTTTTACCTTCTTAAAATCTCAACATGTGGAATGAGTGCTTGTAAATGTTTCATGTACCTATATATAGATCTGGTGTTTCCTTGATGAACGTGAAAAGATATGTTTAGAGTGTAGGGACCTTTGAGTTCCTTTACTATTATTTTTTTCAATAGGTTTCGATAGGAGTGCTAAGCTCTTAAGTAGATTTTAATATTGATTTGTACATGTTTTTTGTATAGCTTATGACTGCTAGAGAGACTCCTCCATATATGCAGACTGTGGAGGCTGCTGTAGATACTGCCATAGCATCTGCAGATCCACTAACTGAGGTACACAATTTTTTAAATTTGTTAAATTTTGGAGACCTTCATTATTTCTTATTAAACTTAAATCTACAATATCAAATTTTGTAGGTATATATGTGAAATATTTAATTTGAAAATTAATTATTTGTATGTAGCTTACCCCTCGTGAGACTATTGTTGTCCTCGCGACGTCAACAACAAATCGATAGGGATCATGACATCATGTAAGATTTCACATGCATTTTAACTAAATTGTACAAGTTTCTAAATTTTGAATGTATTTTAAAATTTTGGGTGTTAAAAACTTGTTGTTTATGAATGTGTAGGTTAGGTTCACAGCATGCTTAGAGACACCTAGACCACACGGATGAAATCCGTAGTGGCATCTCCCTCCACTACATCCCCAGGTCGTGGACGTGCTACTTCTAGCAGGGCGAAGAGAGGGAAGATGTTTCATGAGTAGATTTATAGTGGACACCTGGATGTACATATGTGGTCATGAGTAGATTCACAGTCCATTGTACTATATATAGCCTTTTGCGACCGCATGTGGTCCCATATGTACATTATGACACGTGCTTAGTTCGAGATGTATACATACATTATGAACTTATGTACATATATATTTTCAGAGACGTGTGCGTCTGGAGCACACTTTGTTTGATATATATATATATATATATATCCATGTGTGTTGGTTAAATCATATTTATTTTGGTTATTTTGGTATTATTGCTAACTCTGAGAAAGTGGGTTTTGATCTCTGTTCGTTGGAACTTGTAGATGCCCCGAGTATTCTCTATCTGTGAATTTATCTGTACCCAAACTAGGTTAATAATATTTGTATTGTTTATTAAATAAAATTTAGTGTTCAAAAGTATACATAGATCATAGTTTTTGTTTGTTGATAAAAGCGATTCCTCCATATATGGAACTCCTATGGATATCTCTGCTACGGTTTTGTTTCCGAGGCTATAAATTTGAACTATTTCAGGTCTTTTAAATCTTGAGGTGGATTTAGTGTATTACTTCTAGTTATATATTTTCTAGTATCTTTCTGATTATTATTTGTGGTATATTTCACCATGGGCATTTTGAATTTTTATTTTTCAAACTAAAACAATATTGTTAGCTCTATTGCCAACTTAAGTATTAGTAACTAAAGCTTATATATTTAATGGAATTCATCAATTTATCATCCTGTTGTATTTGGAAAAGTGTGCAATATGAGTTAATCCTTGAAGTTAATATGGAATTCATCAATTTATCATCTTGATAATATTACAGGTATACCCAAAATTGGGTCTGCATTGTTTGTAACTTTTGTGTACATATGAGTTAATCCTCAAGTAATCAGTATTGATTTTCCAACTCGTAGCTGCATGTTTCTTTTCAGAACTCATAATAATCCTGAAATATTGTTAAATTTGAATGATATGTGGCTACATATCTTTATATTATTTTTATTTGCATCATAAGCTTGTACTGTATTTGTATTTGCATCACAACCTAGAAGTTATTTTCAAATGTATTTGTACATTTGTTTTAGCTGATTGCTTCATGTATTTTGAGTTCCAAAACTGTGAAGAAGTTGTAAGTACCTTCCAACATGGATATTGAACTTGGCAGTTGAAGATGGTAGTTGATCATTTTGATTACGCTCATAGTATCTACATTAGAGTTAGATAAATAATATCAGTAAGAAACCATATAGAGGATAAGGGATAATATTAAATTTGGAGTACATGTTAACTAGTGAAAAGGAGTTGTTTGAACTTGATCAAAAGACAGAGTTGAGTTTTTAGGGAAACATAGAAACCATTGAATACATATGTTATAAATTTTTTGAACTGCAACATGTGGTATCATAACTTGAAGATCAAGGAAGATTAGCTAAAAGGATTTGAGATAAGGTTGATACAGTGGTCCAAGAAGAGAGACAAAGAGATAGATGAAAATGATGGGTGAAGTAAAGAGTGAGGTCATGGTTACAAAATGCCACATTGGATGGAGAAGTTAGTATCAGAGAGATAAGATGCTAGACTAAAGCAATTACATGAAAGGATAAGAGAGTTCAAGAACATATGTGAAAAATAGAAAAGATGAAGAAACGTAGAGAAAGGTAATTGAAGGTTATTAGGCCTCATGAATCAGACTTGATATATGGTGAAGAAGAAGAAGAACTAGCAGGAAATGTGATTCAAAGGTTGATAGAGCTAATGAGGTACAAGAAGAGAGAGAGAGAGAGAGAGAGAGAGAGAGAGAGAGAGAGAGGAAAAGGAAAGAAGAAAGGATGAAGAGAAGATAATTATGGTTTCACAGAGGTCGAGAGTCAATCAAGAGGTAAAGACAACTGATGGTCTTCATAGAAAGAGAGAAAGAAGAGAAAGGAAAAGAAAACCGTAGAACAATATTACCCATAATATTATAACAAAACCAAGTGTTAAGGATAAGGCAGAAAATAAGATTCATGAGCCCCATATATCATCCTACCAAGGACACTTGATGACAACAAGAGATAACATAACAACCAAGTCATTGTAATTTAATTTAAATAAATAAGGAAACACTATATTTTGCAAACGGTGGGTCGTGGCACCAAACGGACTGCGCCGACATGTCCGGGTGGCCAGGTGAATGCTAGAGGAGGTGGTGTTTTGGTGCGCGAAATGGTCGTTGCTTTCGGGCTACTTCGTTCGGGCGCAGTCCCTTAAGAGCCCTGAGACCAAAATATCATTTAACTTCGACGGGTGACTACTCAGACTGTGGCACCTAGAGAGGCCTCGTCTGATCCGACACCTAGCGTAGGGACCCTCTACAATAGCCTCTCTCGGTTTTTTCCTTCTCATTTCGGTGCTCTCGCTGTCCTACTGTTTGCAAACACGCGAAATAGTGCAGTTAGAGCCAGTGTAAGGTTGTCAAATGCTATATTTTGCAAACGGTGGGTCATGGCACCGAACGGACTACGCCAACATGTCCGGGTGGCTAGGTGAATGCTAGAGGAGGTAGTTTTTGGTGCGTGAAATGGTCATTGCTTTCGGCTACTTCTGTCAAGCGCATCCCTTAAGAGCCCTGAGACCAAAATATCATTCAACTTCGACGGGTGACTACTCAGACTCGTGGCACCTAGAGAGGCCTCGTCTAATCCAACACCTCAAGGCATAGGGACCCTCTACAATAGCCTCTCTCGGTTTTTTCCTTCTCATTTCGGTGCTCTCGCTGTCCTACTATTTGCAAACGCGTGAAATAGTGCAGTTGGAGCCAGTGTAAGGTTGTCAAACGCTATATTTTGCAAACGGTGGGTCGTGGCACCAAACGGACTACGCCGACACGTCCGGGTGGCCAGGTGAATGCTAGAGGAGGTGGTGTTTTGGTGCGCGAAATGGTCGTTGCTTCCGGGCTACTTCGTTCGGCGCAGTCCCTTAAGAGCCCTGAGACCAAAATATCGTTCAACTTCGACGGGTGACTACTCAGACTCTGTGGCACCTAGAGAGGCCTCATCTAATCCGAACCTCGCGTAGGGACCCTCTACAATAGCCTCTCTCGGTTTTTTCCTTCTCATTTCGGTGCTCTCGTTGTCCTACTGTTTGCAAACGCGTGAAATAGTGCAAGTTGGAGCAGTGTAAGGTTGTCAAACGCTATATTTTGCAAACGGTGGGTCGTGGCACCGAACGGACTACGCCGACACATCCGAGTGGCCAGGTGAATGCTAGAGGAGGTGGTGTTTTGGTGCGCGAAATGGTCGTTGCTTCCGGCTACTTCTTCGTCAAGCGCAAGTCCCTTAAGAGCCCCGAGACCAAAATATCGCTTAACTTCGACGGTGACTACTCGTGACTCATGGCACCTAGAGAGGCCTCATCTCGATCCAAACACCTCGGCGTAGGGACCCTCTACAATAGCCTCTCTCGATTTTTTTCCTTCTCATTTTGGTGCTCTTTGTCCTACTGTTTGCAAACGCGTGCAAAAAATAGTGCAGTTGAGAGCCAGTAAGGTTGTCAAATGCTATATTTTGCAAACGGTGGGTCGTGGCACCGAACGGACTGCACCAACATGTCCAGGTGGCCAGGTGAATGCTAGAGGAGGTGGTGTTTTGGTGCGCGAAATGGTCGTTGCTTTCGGGCTACTTCGTTCGGGCGCAGTCCCTTAAGAGCCCTGAGACCAAAATATCATTCAACTTCGACGGTGACTACTCAGACTCCATGGCACCTAGAGAGGCCTCTGCCTAATCCAACACCTGGCTGCATAGGGACCCTCTACAATAGCCTCTCTGCTTTTTTCCTTCTCATTTCGTGTGCTCGCTGTCCTACTGTTTGCAAAAACACGAAATGAAATAGTGCAGTTAGAGCCAGCTTAGTAAGGTTGTCAAACGCTATATTTTGCAAACGGTGGGTCGTGGCACCAAACAGACTATGCGCCGACATGTCTAGGTGGCTAGGTGAATGCTAGAGGAGGTGGTGTTTTGGTGCGTGAAATGGTCGTTGCTTCCAGGCTACTTCGTTCGGGCGCAGTCCCTTAAGAGCCCTGAGACCAAAATATCGTTCAACTTCGACGGGTGACTACTCAGACTCTGTGGCACCTAGAGAGGCCTCGTCTGATCCAACACCTCGGTGTAGGGACCCTCTACAATAGCCTCTCTCGGTTTTTTCCTTCTCATTTTGGTGCTCTCGCTGTCCTACTGTTTGCAAACGCGTGAAATAGTGCAATAGAGCAGCCAGTGTAAGGTGACAAACGCTATATTTTGCAAACGGTGGGTCGTGGCACCGAACGGACTGCGCCGACACATCCGGGTGGCTAGGTGAATGCTAGAGGAGGTGGTGTTTTGGTGCGCGAAATGGTCGTTGCTTTCGGGCTACTTCGTTCGGGCGCAGTCCCTTAAGAGCCCTGAGACCAAAATATCGTTCAACTTCGACGGGTGACTACTCAGACTGACTCGTGGCACCTAGAGAGGCCTCATCTAATCCAACACCTCGGCAGTAGGGACCCTCTACAATAGCCTCTCTCGGTTTTTTCCTTCTCATTTTGGTGCTCTCGTTGTCCTACTGTTTGCAAACGCGTGAAATAGTGCAAGTTGGAGCTAGTGTAAGGTTGTCAAACGCTATATTTTGCAAACGGTGGGTCGTGGCACCAAACGGACTGCACGCCGACACATCTGGGTGGCTAGGTGAATGCTAGAGGAGGTGGTGTTTTGGTGCGCGAAATGGTCGTTGCTTTCGGGCTACTTCGTTCGGGCGCAGTCCCTTAAGAGCCCTGAGACCAAAATATCGTTCAACTTCGACGGTGACTACTCGGACTCCGTGGCACCTAGAGAGGCCTCATCGATCCAACACCTCGGCAGTAGGGACCTCTACAATAGCCTCTCTCTTAGTTTTTTTTCCTTCTCATTTTGGTGCTCTCGCTGTCCTACTGTTTGCAAAAACGCGAAATAGTGTGTGCTAGAGCTGCCAGAAGGTCATTGCCAAACGCTATATTTTGCAAACGGTGGGTCGTGGCACCGAACGGATCGCGCCGACACGTCCGGTGGCAGGTGAACGCTAGAGGAGGTGGTGTTTTGCGCGAAATGGTCGTTGTTTTCGGGCTACTTCGTTCGGGCGCAGTCCCTTAAGAGCCCTGAGACTAAAATATCGTTCAACTTCGACGGGTGACTACTCGGACTCCGTGGCACCTAGAGAGGCCTCGTCTGATCCGACACCTTGGCGTAGGGACCCTCTACAATAGCCTCTCTTATTTTTTTCCTTCTCATATCGGTGCACACGCGTAAGTATGGTCTTGTAAACACTTGGGGAGGAGTCGTTTTCAAAATTTACAACATTTTCAAAATTTACAACTTTTTCAAAATTTACAACATTTTCAAAATTTACAACATTTTCAAAATTTACAACATTTTCAAAATTTACAACTTTTTCAAAATTTACAACTTTTTCAAAATTTACAACTTTTTCAAACAATGAAAGCTTCTCTTAGCTTCGAGAATTTAAAATTCTCTACTAACAGTGCCAACCACGTGAAGGTGGAAGCTTTTATGGCACCACTAACCTAAATAAAAGTGTTAGTCAAAGAAATTTAAGTTTCAAATCAAAACCATATATACTATAGATAGATATAATGTACGTGCAAAATACACAAATTTAAAATAAAATATATATTCAAACTTAAATCTAGATCTTTAATTTCTAAAAAATTTATATATATATAAATTGAAAAGAAATTATATATATATATATACTGTACATGCTCGCATCAGTAAATTCATTCCAATGAACCATCAGATCGGATCTACTCGAATAAAGCAGCATAAGATTGCTTCATGATCTCGACTCTCGAACCTTCCAAAGAATCTTGTTATTAGGCCTTCCTCGATATCTATACAACTGAATATTTGTCGCTAGAACTAGATGTGAATATAAGAGTATTTTCCTGTGTGTCTCAAAGTCTTCAAACACCCAAACAGAGGAGTTTTTAATGGATACCGTCAAGCCAAGTTCCAAGAACTACCACTCGACCCTGTAGGATACTCAATATCTTCGCCATCTATAATAGGAGAAGTCAACTTCTTTCTTTCCTCGATGCAACGACATAAGAAATAGTCTGTTCCTTCTTCATTGTCTTCTGTCGCAATTACTGCAAACACATGTCCTACAAAAAAATAACCAAGGAAAGTTGAACAAATCAAATTTAAATTACATATTAAAATTTCAATGGACATATAACTCAATTTACAAAAATTAAATAAATATAACCATATTCATACCTTGTCGCACCAAAATTGAAATTTCGTCAAAGTCCTTGGATGTTGTAACTTCATCTGCAAAAACAAGTCGTAATGCTTGTGGAGGTTGATAACTAAGAAGCGGAGTTAGAGGCCTACAAATCCATCCTTCCACCCATTCTTGTGAATCACACTCAACAAAGTTGACAAATTCGATACAAGATGCACAAAAGCATGTCAACTTTCTTGTCCATACGGCCCATGAAGTAGCATCTCGAGCTACAAAATGAGTGCATATCACCTGGACCCAAGTGAGTGTCATACAATCCTCGTAGTTAGCAATATGTTTTTCCTCTATCAACCAAAAATATCTCGCAAACCGTGGAATTTTCTTGAGAACCTCGGGCCATGTTGTCAAGACACCATTCCACTATGCTCTTTGCATCTTTTTTTAATTCAGCACCATCTTTGTACTTCAACTCTTCTCTTGCAAGAGCTCTTTTCACACATGCCCCCGCACCGTCATGCTCTCCTTTTCCATGTCCACCTCAAATGAAACTCCAAATATGTTGCACACCCATCTGACGTGCATTCTTCTCATCCAATAAAACATTCGTGCATTCTTAAACCGAGACGTGTAATTATCTCGACCATATATAATGTTGTTTGAAGTGGATGTCCCTATCAGACAAGTTTCCATAAAATAACTGGAAACACCCTTGCACAAATTCAGTAGAATGAGTACGATCATCACTGATATAAAAGTGGTACTCTCTTAAGATTTTTCGATCATTCTCTGAGATCGTCAGAGAATGTAGAAATGCTATATGCACAAAAATGGCAACTTGTACTGAGTTGTAATATTGCGATCAACCTCCATTTGTGGTCGCAATGTGTAATTTCTCGCAAAATCGACCACTGAAACAATAGTACCAATAGGAAATGTGTCTTTGCATAGCTTGAATTGTTCATCCAACCATCGAGCTCTATGTGTATGCCTCGCATACTCATAAACAATTTCATCCTTAAATTTTCTCATAAATTGAAAAATGGGCATTTGTTCTAGAACTAGCTCACACCATTTCGACTCTTTTCCATCTTTCAACTGGTATGCAACTGATTTATATTTATCAAATTCAACTAAATTATGTCCTATTGTACCTTCAATTTTCTCATGGATGCAACTTTCCAATTTAGGTAATCCGCCGCATGTACTACAACTTCCATCTAAACAATCCTGACTATAAAAAAATTGTCCAACTTCTTTTTCACAAAATATAGTAGGAATGAAATCCCTGGAAGATATTGGTGGAACTTGAACACCACATTCAGATAACATAGTTTCATAATGAAAATTAGAACGAATACGTAAAAATTTAGCATAATGCATCGCAAATTCAACATGTTGCCTACAACAACAAGTGGTGCGAGCATGGTTGATTTTCACATAGAATGGTTTCAACATTTCAAAAAAACGTTGACTAATTTTAATTTCTGGATTCTCTTGTTCAAACTTACTTAAAAAATTGAGTTTGAGTCATATCTAAGAAATGCTTTGGATGTGGTTCACGATTAGTAGAACCAACTCTCCGTTTTATAACATCTCTTGTATTAGGTGAAACTCTAGTGTTATCATGCCAAAATTTAATAACAACTTCTCTTATAAAGATCGTAATTATTTTTGTCCTTACGCGGTGTTTCTAGCGTAAAATGCCAAAAATCGGCATTATTGAGTGATCAAGGATATTACGTCTTTCAATTGCTTTCATTAGAGTTTTTCGATTAACTTGCAACATTCGACTTGTTTGCGTAATCAAACGTTGTTTTTTTATTGATTCACTTACAACACTAGTAAAGCAAGTACACGACACAATATTACTATCCCTAGTGCCTCTCGACACCAATAGTGTGATATGCATCATGAAGGTTTTCAACAATTGTAGAGGTTTGTCCACGTATATTAGATGTCATTCAATCCTAAGGTGTTTAATGTAGGTCTCATTTTAATCAATTTCATCAAACTAACCAACAATCGACATCTTTGGGAATCATTTAAAATTTCAAAATGATTATCCCAAATTTCAAAGTGGCTTTTCTTCCGATTTGTCATTCGTAAAGTTTGTCGACATTGGTTTCAAAATGTTTTCATCAATTTCAATAAAAATTAGGTTTCTTACGTAAAATCCTAGGAGGTGTTTTTGTCAAATTTTTTTGCTTGTCTACAGCTTTCAACATGAATTTCCTTATTTACATTTTCATCGTCTCCTTCAATTTCAACATTTGCTACATCATGAGTATTTAATTCTTCTTCAACATCGATAAGAAAAACTTCTTCATCACGAGTATTTAATTCAACTTCAACATCGATAAAAGAGAAACATTACCTAGTTCTTCATTGCTTACAATAGTTGGGATCAAGATGAACCTCTTCTAGATTCACGAAGTTTCCGCATTCGCCAAAGATTTTGAATTTTGTTGGCCTCTAATTCGTTTGGTGCTTTTTTACTTAATGACTTCCTTTTTTGACTTCGTTTTTTGTCTCCCATGATGTTTTGCTTCCGATGATAAGAAAAATGCGTAGAAAAAGACAGAATTTCACAAAGAATTGCACGGTAAGGTCAGAGAGTAAAAATCACATGGTAATTCGAGCATTGGGATGTGTGTAAATATGATTTATAAACCGTGATCGCGCTTTATAAACCGCGATCGCGCTTTATAAACCGCGATCGCGCTTTATAAAGCGCGCTCATGGTTTATAAAGCACGATCGCGCTTTATGTTTAAAAAACCGCGATCGCGGATCTATCTGCCAAACCTAAGGCTCGGAAAATCTTTGTTTTTCACCAACCAAAGCTATGGAAGGTCATTATGAAGTGTAAAAGGTCAAAAAACCTCAAATCTGCTCTTCCAAAGACTTGAACCATGCTAAAAAACTGAAAACATTTCACAAAAATGGTGCCATCGCGTAGGGGAGACTCTTAGCTTCAGTAGAAATATTGTTTTTAAAGTGAATAGAATAAGATAAATATCATTTTATAATTTTTTACTAACAATAGGTCTTTAAGACATTTTTTCCCGTGAATGTTCATGTCTACATTTAAGACTGTAACTTTTGTTTCGCTTATCAAAATATGATAAAACTTATACCATCCCAAGCGTGGACAAATTCTATACACGTTAAAAAAAAAAAAATTGATTTCGATATTTTTTGATATAGTTATGGCGGGCAAACGGAAAGCGCTCCGTTTTCTAAATATTTTCAGACCACTTTCACTTTAAAAAATCATAAAAAAAAATATTGCTAAAAAAAATACAAAATAAAATCCATCCCAAGATAGACAACTACATCTAACGTTTCACCAAAGGAAAAAAAAAAATAACAAGATTTGGTCATCCAAAATGCGGGCAAACGGACTACAATCTTATAAGTTTTTTCCGTTTTTTAAAAAAAAAAAAACTAAGTCAAATAATTTTAAGTGTTTAATATAGCTAAACTTGTCCATTTTTTTTTTACAAAAATTAGTATTTTAGAAACTAGATTCCGAATGCTACGATTCATATTTATATAAATTTTTCTAATTTAGAGTGCGTGTATAGCTAATAATCCCTACAAGTTGAGATTTTGCTGTTTTTTGCAATATGATGTAAAATTAGAGGGTTATTTGGAAAAATGAGCGAATATTTCTAAAGAGAAAGCAATAATGTTATAAAAATAATTAATGGATAGGATGGTGGGAAACTCACAAACCTAACATATCCTCACAAGAAAATTACATTAGGTCTCAAAAAAAAAGTTTTTAAAGAGTGAATTATTACACGTGACAATAGAATATATGAAAGTGATTAGAGGCACATATGATCCATGGATGATACACTTTTTGGAGAACATTCTCCATTGGTATGTACACAACTATTTAGAGATAAAATTGATGAAACTCAAATAGAGACAAGACTGGGACTAGATCATGAAATTTTTTTCCACACATTCAAATTATGGGATGCAGATATTAACATATGATTAAACTATAGAAGATTAGGAATTTTCTATTCCTAACCCTAGAAGAGGTCATAAAACAATTCTCACGTAAATAACCAAAAACTAAAGCACCACAAGGAAAAAAAAATCTAAATAAAAATCCAAACAATGAATATTACTTATGGTAGGGAAAGTTGAAATGCCTAAGAATCTAAGATATAAAAATGAAGGAGAAATTTCTAAAACCAAGAAGAAGACATGTATTATGGAAGCCTCTAAATATAATAACTAAAAATATTGGCGCCAATGGAATGAGAAGCTTTCCAATATAGGATTGGTTAGAAGAAGAAGTAGCCAAACCTATTACAAATACTTCAATAATTCAAAGACATATTTCCCAAGGATTTCAAGGAGATGTAAAAGCACAATAAAATGTACTTTTTTGGTATGTTTTGTACCATTATAAACATGAAAGTTTCATTGATTTTCTAAAGGTAATAGCCATAAAACCATACATATTCGTGAAATTCCACAAACTAACGAAATGTTGTATTTAGAGTGTAGAATACATGTAATTTTTATTTTTTAAATTACAAAAAACAGTCTTTTTCTTAATTTTTCATACGTTGTTTCTTATGTTATAAAAGAGGAATATGTGGTTCTTTTGAATGAAAATTTATTTTTTCACCATGAAATTTTAGATATGTGTTCAAGATTTGAATTTTGAAGTGCTGCCAAATTTTCATATTTTTGGGGACTTATATTTTTTTTTAATTAATTATTTTGTAAAAATATTTTCAAATAAATGGCGACAAATGTTTATGCCAATAACTTTTAAGATTTATATCGAAATTGAATTTTTTTCACAGGTAAGAAGAAGACTTCAATAAATAGTAATTTTAATTTTTTCAAATTTTTTTGATATTTTTTGCTATTTTTCAAATTGGGTTGATTGTGTACGATCGATTGTCCTAAAATACCATATGTTAGAAAAATATAAAAAAAAAATAAAACATATTTTTAAAAAATAAAAATTATATTTTTAGAAAGCTAATAAAATTTTGTATTTTGTGTTAAAATTTTGTAATTTTATTCATTCGTTAACCCTAATTACGTGGCACCTAAGTGGCACATTTTGGCATAAAATTATCCTCCAAATGGAAAGGCCAAAATGTGCCACATAAAGGTGCCACATGGGGTTCGCGTGAAGTTCACGTGAATGCATGAACCCCTTCGCCCGAACCCCCAAACCTTAAATCCGCCGCCCAAAACTATATAAATATCTATATATAACTCTTGAGAAGCTTTCAAAAAATTTGAATTCGAGGGGTTCAAGAAGAAGTAGCCAAACCCCATTAGCACGAATACTTTCACATACATGGCATTCAAAGACATATTTCACGAAAGGATTTCGCAAGTGAACACCCTCGATTTCCGATCCCGCCCAACTTCTTACTCACATTTTTGGGACATGAAGGGGCTTTTATAAAATAATAAGTTGGCAAAATGAATATTCAGATCAAGGAAGGGTTCAAACCCTTGAAAAAGAGGCCATATAGGTTAAATCCTAACCTAAAAGTGAAAGTGAAGACTGAAATAGATAAAATGTTGAATGTTGGAATCATAAAACATGTTGAAGATTTAGAGTGGATAAGTCTAATGGTGATTCAAAATAAGAATGGAGAAATAAGGATATGCATGGAATATAGAGAGATTAATAAATATTGTGTACATGACCCATTCCTGACATTGTTTACAGAAGAAGTGTCAAAAAAATTCTCAAGAAGAGAAGTTTATTCTTTCACTGATGGTTTCTCTAGTTACCATCAAGTTAAAATTTCCCTAGAAGACCAACCAAAGACTAATTTTGCTATGGAATGGGGTTCATTCATGTATATTTTTATGTCATTTGGACTTAAGAATGCACCAACATTTTTAGTAGAATCATGATTAATGCATTCAAATAATTCATCCATGACTTCTTGGAGGTATACCTTGATGATTGGATAGTCTATGGACTGTTGAAAAACCATATTCAAGTGTTGAGATTGATGTTTTAGAGATGCATAACATTACAAATATCTCTTAATTTAAAGAAATGTATATTTTTAACCCCATTTGGCACATTGTTGGGGCACATAATTTGTAAATAAGGATTATTAATCGATCTAGTAAAGACTTCAGTGATTGTTAATTTTCCTCCTCCTAAAACACAAAAATATGTTTGAACAATTATTGGATATACTGGATATCATAGAAAATTTATAAGGAATTACGTAGAGATAAGTGCACCTCTAGAGGAGCTACTAAAGAAAAGAACAAACAAGAAAATACAATGGACTAAACAATGCGTGGATGCCTTTGAAGTTTTGAAGGATAAGATCTTGCATACACCGATCCTGATATTTCTAGACTGGAAAATTCCATTCCATGTCCATCTAGACACATCCAAAATTTCCATTGGAGTAGTATTGACACAACCTAAAGAAAAAATGGGTCATCCAAAGTGGAATTTGCAAGCAGGAAGTTATCCAAAGATGAAAGGAACTACTCAACTACAGAGAGAAGCATTGAGCATGGTTTATGCCTTGCAAAAATATAGACAATATTTATTGGCTACTTCATTTTTTTCTATATAGATCATGAGCCATTGAAATATTTTTTGAACACATCTAGTGTTACAAGGAAGGATATGTCGTTGGCTAATGTTGTTCTAAGAATTTGACTTCACAATTGTAGTCAAACCAAGAAGATTGAACAATGGACCAGACTACTTATCAAGGATAGAAATAGGAGAAGATGAGGGACCAATAGATGATGATTTACCTGGTTCACACCTATTCAGAGTAGAGGAAATTCCCAAAGAATTCAATGATATAACACAATTATTGTCCACAAGAGAATTCCCCAACGAGTATACTAAATAACAAAAGAAAAATTTACTTAGTCGGGCATTTCCCTTTACATTGATTTAGGGACAGTTATATAAGAAAGGACAAGATGATGTCCTTAGAAGGGTGGCCCTTGAACATGAATGAAATAATATATTAGTAGAAGCACATGAAGGTATAATCTGGAGGACATAATGGAGGAGATCAAACAACTAGGAAAGTGATGATGGCTGGTTTTGGTGGCCTACACTCTTTAAAGATGCACATAAACACATAAGGTCTTGTGATATTTTTCAGCGGGTGGGAAAACCCAATGCCCGAGATGAAATTCCATTAAAACCAATTTTAGCATTGGCACCATTTGAAAAGTGGGCTATAGACTTCATTGGACCAATTAAACCGCCGCAAGACATTCTCAAGAAAGGTTCATAATTATAGGGAAAAAGTATCTAACAAGATGGTAGAAATCTATCCCAACTAAATATTGTCAGACTACTATGACCACCCCGAGATTCATCTATGAACATATAATTGCTAGATTTGGTCATCCTCTAAGTATTACTAGTGATCAAGAGAAGCACTTTGTAAATTATATTGTGAAAGAACTACTAGAAAACTTCTTGATCAATCATAACCATAGTACGCCTTATCATCCACAAGAAAATGGGACAAATGAAGCTTTTAAGAAAGTATTAGAGAAGGTTCTTACAAATATATGTTCATTACAACAAGTGGATTGGGATTTGAAGATACATGCAGCCTTATGGGCATACTGCACCACATACAAAAGGTTAACAAAATACTCCCCATCAGATTGGTCTATGGAGTAGAAGCCGTGGTCCCAATAGAATTTGTACTTCCAAGCTTAAGAGTCGTGATAAAATTTCAAATGAATGAAGATTCTTCACTTCATGAGAGATTGATTAAATTAGAGAAATTGGATGAGAAAAGGTTCCTAGCAGCATACAACCAAACCCAAGAAAAGAGAAGACAAAAATATTGGCATGACTGCCACATCAAAAGAAAATAATTTGACATTGGAGATCAATTATTTCTCTATAAAAGCAAATGTAAACATCTAGGAAAGGTGAGATGGCTAGGACCTTATGTTATCAAGATATATTACCTTTGAGAGAAAAAAGCTTCAAACACTACAAATCAAGGAATTACCAAGATATGTGAATGGAGCAAGATTAAAAATATATAATACTTTAAAAATAAAAATAAAATATGACTTATTTGAAAACCGGAAATTCGACAAATAGGACAATGGGTAGGATGAAAACCTACAAGGGCATCCTTACTCTAATAAAAACAAGAAAAATAGAAAAAGCAAATAAAAAGAGAATAACCATAGAGGGGAATACCCCAATCAATAAGTAGCAAAAAAAAATAAAACAAGGGAAAATCACGGAAAAGAGAAAAACCATGAAGGAAGGTTACTCATGGAATAAAGGGAAGATAAAGATGTGGTATGAAATTTGCATAATGAAGGATGAAGAAAAGCCACATAATAGAGGAAGGATATCCGCACTATGATGGAAAAAACAAAATATGCCAAATGGGAAAAATCCATCCGAATGAAGAGAAAACCACAGACATGGGAGAAACCGTGAAACATGGAGAATATGTGGAATGATGAACAAAATTTGTGGAAGAAACAAAAAATTATCCCGCCAAAAGTGTAATAAATGCGGTAGGTACAAGGAGGGTTATAAAAGGCATCGACTTGGAATAAAATAAGGCAAAAAAGCTAAAGAAGAGATAGAGCATTTCACCGAGAGAAATTGCAAAAACAAGAGCTTGGGTAGATTGAGAAGAAGACATGGATAATCCAATTGAGATTACACAAGTCAAGCTCCCAAAAGATTTTTTCCACAAGCGGACTCTCAAATAAAATAAACATGATCTAGAGGGTGTGTTTTCACATATTCCATTCAAATTCACCCATACATGAGATTTGTAGAAATATATTCATTCTCATATTGTCAAATATGACCATACATGACTCAAAGTGGATAAATCGTTACTCCTTGAGGAAAATATCGATACCAAGGACTTGCGTAATAAAAAAAACACCAAAGTGATTAATGAACTGAAGATCGACACATGGAGTTGAATTCCCTAATTTTCTAGGGATGACCATGCAATTCAAGTTCTTTTTAGCCTACTACACAATCAAATGTTATATTTGGATCAATTGTACCCAATTAACATTGAGTTCATGGCTAGGGTTACAAGATTATGGGCACAAGGATGATCATTGATCATGAAAAAGAATAGTGTGATGAAATATATCACATAGGAAATGGGAGTTATAAAGACCAAGAGAGGATTACACATCATGGGTATAGTAAATATTTCACATAGGTATGCCGTTAAGGCCATATGCTTAAAAGTTATAATACAAATCCGGAAAATGGCACCCATAGGCTTAGCACACAAATAGCCCTAGATATGGTGAATTCACATTTGATTATAACCTAGCTGAAGTAATAGCTTCATAATTTCATGAAAACACTAGGAAAATAAAAGAAGGAAAACATACTTTTGTTATGGGTCCATATTGATATACCTAGCTATGTATTTCATGAATACCCTACCCCACAAATCAGAATTGGTAGAATGGCGGTCAAATACACCTATAGCTACAAAATTTTGGGAACACATGAACACCTTGGATGCAGTCACCCAAATTACATCTTTATTGGGGTGGACAAATAGAATAAGACAAATAATTGGAAATAGGGCACAACTTTTAGAACAAGTTGTGGAATGATATGAACAAGAGATAATTTTTATTGCTAATATCGATTATACCTTCCTTTAACCTATAACTCCATGTACAACACATATACCACCATTACCATATGAGGCTTCTGATGAATTAGTAGCTACCTCAGTTGAAGTAATCAGGAACTTTCCCATGGACCCTAGAAAATCAAGACTCCCAAATTTTGATCAGGTTATTGAAGAAACATGGAAAGAGTACAAGAAAAAATACCCAGCACAATATGGAAAAATAGAATCAAGAAAAGCATGGCCTAAAAACACAAAAAAACATTAAAAGGGCCCTATTATTGTAGAACTTGTCACCAAATGCCATAAAGCATTGGCAGTTAAAGGAAAGTTAAAACATTATGTGGTCAATACAAGAAGAAGATTCATTAGAAGAAGTGGAAAATATTTCTATCTTAGAAGAAGAGAAAACTCCCATGAACACCTAGCACCACAATTTTCAGAAGAGGCAGAGCCATGGGTGGAAACACAATTGACCAAGACAACCTATGGGTATTATAAGAAATGTCTATCTCTTGGTGGTATTTCATAAGTAGCTCAAGAATATGAGGCTAGTAGAAAGCAATGAATAGATGGATATAGAAGAATTTATAGTATATTACATGGATAAATTCACCTTGGTAATTGCAGATATTGTTCATTTACTTCCACCAGAATTAGAAAAAGAAATTCAGAGTAGGTAGAGGTGGAAGAAACAAACTTCCTACAAGCCCTTCAAAAAGAGAGAACAACCTTAAAGCACAAGAAGAAGAAGACTACTTTGTATCAAAACCTCATAAAGGAATTAGAGGAACTAATTGGTTTGCTTATTAAAGAAATGAAAGAAAGAGAAGAGGAAGCCATAAAGGCCACATCTCAAAAATTAGAAGACACAAAGGTAGAGGTGGAGGAAAAGAAGAGGAAATGCCTAGAAGAAGAACAACAGAAAGCCACGGAAGTGGCTAGAAAAAAGAAGATAAAACAAGAGAAACAGAGAGAACAATAATAAAAACAAAAGGAAATTGAGGAAACTAAATAATTAGTTGAAGAAGAAAAAAATAAAAAGGAGTTGGAAGATTCAAAAGAAATAGAAATACAAGGTAGTGAAGAAAAAGAAAGCACAACAAGAACAAGAAAAACATCAAAAGATGAAAGAAAGGTTAAAGAAAAGAAGAAACAAAAAATAAGGATAATGAAGAGAAGGAAAAGAAGAAGTAAGAGAAAAAAAAGGAAAATAAAGTGAAAGAAAAGAAGGAAGGAAGAGAAGGAAGTAAAGGAAAAGAAATAAAAAAGAAGACGTGGAATAATGGAAAGAAAAAAGAGAAGGGAAAAAGAAAAGAATTAAAAGGAAGAAGAAAATAAAAGAAAGGATGAGGAATTGAAAGAAAAAGAAGAAAGGAAACAAAAACAAAAAAGGAACAAGAGGAAAGAGATAGAAAAAGAAGAAGAAAAGGATAAGAAGAAACAGGAAAAGATAGAACAAGAGAAGAGGGAACAAGAACGAAGGAAAAGAAGAACTAATGAAGGCACAAGAAAAAAATACGGTACCATTAGCATCATCCACAGATACATCCACAAGTATGGTACCAACACAAGCACCTAGAGATTATTTGGCAAAAATCAAACAAGCACTGTAACAAAGGAAAAAGGAGCAATCAATATAGTTGCACAAGGGGTAGTGGAAAAAACCACATATGGATTTAAGGTACATTTGGAAAACTCTCCCCTTATAGAAAACAACTTGTAGCCAAGTTCTAGAACAAAGTGCTAAACAAGATTGGATGCAACGATGTGTTGAGATAGAATAGGAAATGTAGAAAATATTATCCTCTATTCAAACAACAAAGCCACATATTATTACCGCATCCAATCTACAAATAGAGGTGAAAACAAAAAGGATGTGGAAGAAATATTGAAAGAAGATACAATTAGTTTGGAAGTAGAAAAGAATAAAATCTGTGAGAATGTTGTGGAAGAGTACAAATAGAAAATCCTAAAACCACATACTATGGAAAATCAGAAAAGGAGAAAAAAAATGCAAGATGCGATCCACAAGTTGGAAACAAAATTGAATAATGTCGTGGCCTACTACACTTATACAATAGGATGGCCTAGTGTGACCCAAAAATAAAAATAAAAACTAGACAATCTAGAGCAAAAATTCATTTGGCCTCAACAGAGTATGACATTAATAAGGACAAGGATGGAGCTCAAATATGAAAGATAGCCAAGTTGACAAACAATTATAAAATACGAAAAGGGCATGGAATGAAAATATAATCAATAAAAAGAGTGTAGCGCACATTAGATTAAGCCCTTATTAGAATGCAACAAGAGCTCACAACTACCCAAAACAGACTGGGTCAAGTGCAAGAAAAGTCACCACCATAAGAGATCCTCTAGTTGATCCAAGAAAATACACAACTACAAGAATGGGTGAAGTAGATAGATACACATTTGGCATTGTGGTATAATTTTGAAAAGAACATTATGCCACAAATCACTAAGTACATCCCCCTAGCACCACCATAAAGAAGAAGAAATTTTTAGGGGACTATGGCATCCCATAAGTCCAGTTGGGTGAGTCAAGTGAAGGAAATCTTCCTTACGCCAGACATCTAAGTTCTTGGGAGGTGATGCCTATGTTCTCTCAAGGTGGCATCCCATAATTCCAGTCAGGGTGATTTGAGTGAGGGAACCTTTCCTTATGCCAGATGTCTAAGTTTCTGGGAGGTGATGCCCAAATTTGGCTTTAGTAAAAAGAAAGATAAAACTTTTCTCAAAGTTTTGAAGACAAGGTTCTTCATCATGTTGTTGTCTCAAGGATGAGACAATGTTTAAGTTGGGGGATGATGTTGAGATATTTCTTCATCATATTTTGAGATAGTTGTAGAGATAAGGAGATAATGCCAAAGTCGGGAAGAAGTCATGGAAGACTGGAACAAGCCAGGGAAACACGAGGAAAGTTGAAGTATATTGACAAATTTGCGGTACATTAGAAAAGTCACGAGGATACTAAAGAAATATGCAATACATCGTGTATGAAGCCACAGAAGCCAAAAAAGAGCCGCAGAACAAAAATAAGTCAAGAGAGTACAAGATAGAAGTCCCAGAGGGGTGAATCAAAAGAAGTGACTCTTGGAATGTTTTGTATTTTTATATTTATTGTAATTGATCCATTGTATATATGTGCAACACAAGAAATAGAGATTGAGTGCCTTATGAGAAATATAAATTTCTAAGAGATAGAGAGATGGAATATTGAATAAAGAAGATCTAAATATGTAATTGATACTAATGTATTGAATATTGAACTATGAATAAAAATTGATTTTCTACAGCAAAGTTTTTTATGTATGTTTTCATTATTTTTGTTCACAATTTAGAGTAGTTTACTTTGTGTGTACATCACTAACAATAGGTCTAAATTCTTAAATCTCACACTACTATCGAGGTTTAAGGTCAAAATTGGTGAGCGGAAATCACAAGAACATAAAGAAGATAGAGATGTGCATACATGATGTCCATGAATATTGTAGTAGAAAATGCATTGATGGACTAAACAAAGGATGGAATGAAAAAAATATGAAGGAGCATGGAAAGTAAAGATAAAAATGTGCAAAAAGTGATGAGAGTGAACCTAGGGTGGAAACGCATGTGTTGCTATTGATGTGTGATGTACTGTATGGTTGGTATAGTGTGTGTTCTCACAAAGTGTTGTTGTTTGACTTTGTTGTTTTTGTTGTTGTTGCCCCCATCTAACTACTTGTCTCTATTATGTCCAGACTCTACAAGGAGAAAATGATCAAGTAGTTAAATATGTATTTATGTATGTGTAAAACATAATGTAAAAGTATGTAAATGCAAATGAAAAAGTTTAAATGGAACACGTGCACTGATCCATGTTGAGAAAGAGAGTGTAGAAAGATATCCTATATTTTTTGGGGTTTTTTAGATGATCCTATGCCATAGGTCAAGAAATGTAGGGAGGAATTCCGTTGTATCCTCCAAGCTCTAACTACTTCCCTGAATATGTGTGAAGAGAACTTTGTATGTCCTAGTTTATTAGGTGATGTGATGCCCCTGGCTAAAGTAGTGTATGGAGGCACACCCAAAGTGTAACCTATGAGCTTCTAACTACTTCTAAGAATGCTAAGGACACCATGTCCTGTAAAATCCACTATGTATGGGATTTGTAGACTCGCTCGAATGCACTCGTTCTATGTAACCCAAAATTTCAAGGGTGGAAATTTCTTGAACTAAATCGATGTAGATGTGTTGTGTTATTATGTAAAACCCCAAATGATGCCCCCCTCTTTGGGGGCACATGGGTAAGTGCAGAAATTTGGGGGCCAAAACGTGGACATGAAAACCTAAAATTCACATATTGTGATCGCTAGTTATTTTCTATAGGTTTGGGAATTTCTGAACCTAAAACCATGATCACATTTTATAGACAACAATCTTGGTTATAAAGCGAGATTGTGGTTTATAGACCACAATCGCAATCCTCTGAGATAAAAATAATAGACCCATGACCCCTTATTTCCCCCCATTTTCCATTGGGAACCATGATTTTTCCTCCACTATTGGTAGTCAAACTCTCAATACCCTTGCAAATTACTCTTCGGACTTCTAGATGCAAAATTTTCAATGATGCCGCCAAGACGAAGAGGTGAGCCCTCAATTTTGATCAAATTTCTTTTTTTTTTTTTTTTCATGGGTTTTTTTAATTTTTTGTGTATGTATACAATTTATTTTTTCAATTGTTCGGCAAGCTCGTAATCCTCCAAACCATCCAAACATTCCTCATAACCCTAAAAGCATTTCTCAAAACCCTCCTCCAAACATAGATCCGCCTCATGTGGCTCCTTCTATCCTCGTGGAACCAACAGGAACACAAGTTGATATCATTGGAAGAATCGAAAAAAAAAAAAAAAAATTGTCATTGAGAACCTTATTCATACAATAAGACAAAATCATGCCAAAAATCCATCCTGCATGACTTTAGACAACACATTGCAAACATTGATTGGTGAAGTCAACTCAACAAAAACCAAATAAACAGATGGAATACCTTTAGAGCTGATTATAGGTGGTGGTATGTAGATAAATTATCCCATGTGGCCGTAAAAGACAATTTTTTTAAAAGACCACATTTATGCATTATTTCTTCGACTTGAGAACCAATGACGCCCTCATGATGACTACTTGAAAATGGTTCTTAATCCATTGGTGCTACAATGACTGAATCAAGAACAATTTTTGGGATCGATGGTGGATGGTTTTGATTATCCACCATGCAACCACAATGAGTTTCCTCTCTATTTTTTAAAGAAATTGTATTGTGAGTCCATGCTTAATGAGGTCTCAAATTATTTTAACTTTTTTGAGTTTTACAGAAAGGAGGTGGCTCTACATAGATTAGACCAAGTGCACACATTGGGAAACCTAGGATCCCCCATGCCATAAAACCCCATCGACTTCAGCTTATCCCTCCTACAGTGAAGGAGGTTTGGAGATGAAACACTACATGTATTGAGGGAGCTCACTAACACTTTGACCTAGCATAATGGCTAGATTACATTTGGTGATGTTGGTGGAGGTGCTAATTCTAACGCACCATACCACTACAGATCATGTGGTGTTGTATGCACTGTGGGTGAGACATCATTTGTTGGATCACATGATTTCTTTTCTCTAGATGAGATGATGGCGAATGTTTTGGAAACTGGTGTAAATGATCTTGGTCTTTCACAGGTAAATGTCAAATAAATATAATATATATACAATAGTTTATTTCATTTGAGATTTTAATATATATGTATTTGATTACATCATACATACATGTAAAAACTAATATTTTTTTGATTTTAAACAACAAGATTCGATGAAGGACACATCCGGCATCGACATGCTAGCTACTGCAGTTGGGCATGTTATAGACATAAGTTTCAAGTTACTTACATTTCAAATTTCATTTGATTGCACGTTTATTATTAAATACACATTTTAATGTTCGTGTATAGTGTTTCACATGTACATGTATATATTATTATGTTTGTCTTTTTATATGTAGGAGCACGAAAGGTCATCATATGATTTGGGAACCGAGGTGACTATCACGCCTCACATGAATTTTATGTAGGTTAGTTTTTATTTACATGTTGTTTCTAATTGTGGAATTCTCTATTAGTTTGCAATCCCATAACTCTAGCTAGTACAATTTGATAATAACATTAAGCTCTTATGATGCAAGGGTTAAGTAAACACTCTCCTAGATATACAAATGCTCCTTTTATTATGATCATGGAACTTACCTCTATGCTAGACATGTTTCTAGAGTACTCCATCTCTAATGCTTATTCCATCATCCCTTGCCTCTGAGGATCTCTTTTAGCTTCTTAGGATGTATGCATAACTGACCTTGCCAACATTGTTAGTTCTATACATCATTTATTAACCCTCTTCTCTCTAAACAACAAAGAGATGACATATGGGATAATTTACCTAAACTTATAAATATATCATGGGTCCCTTGGTTCATTTTTATCACCAATACTCCCTATGTAATTATATACACCCAATCTCATATTATATTTGTTATTCATCATGTTTCTCTATATTTGCATTCTCATGTACAATGGATATAACTTGGTGACCTTCCTAGAACAAATTTCTACATACCAAATACATTCCACATCTTTAATGAATTCATTCTTGAGTATTAATGCAGGGTTTATGCTTGAACTTGGCCTTTAATCTGTTTTTCTTTAAAATTTTACATTCACATGAAAGACTGTTTCCAACTATAAAGTCCACTTATGAGGTTCTTAGAAAACATATCTCTCTTCACAATGGATTCCTTATTTATATGCAGTCACAAGACATCCTCCACTTGGTTAAGGTGTTCAAGACATAAAATTTAAACCTTTAGACTCCCTAATGAATACTCAAGCAATGAACTTTAATTATGTATTATTGTAATTTCGCCCTAGGTGATGAGGCCGAATATGCCCGATTAATGTATAATATATGATCTCATCTTACTCTCCTTTTTATTAAGTTTGATTACATTTTGTGACTTTTAGTTGATCTGATATGAGATAGGATGTAATTGTTTGTCTTTTGATTGATTGTGATTCTAATGTTTAAAAGCTCTAAAATCTCGATGAAACTGTGTGTTTGAAATTTAGTTTTTAGTAAAGCAAGTCTAATTAGTCAAGGAAATGAAGCATGTAGCATTCAGTATGTTTTTGGTAGCATCTATTCTAACACAACTTAGTTCCGGAACATACAAGCTAGTTCAGAACTCCATCACACATTCATCATCTAGTTCCAGAAATTTCAGACTTAGTTCTGAAACTCCAATATTTAGTTCTAGAATTTTCAGACTTAGTTCTGGAACTCCTAGGTATAGCTCCGAAACTCTCACAATTTTGATCCTTAATGATTTCCTATGGTTCTTAAACTTCTCTGAAGTTCCAGAACTTATGGAAGTTATCTATTCTAACCACATCTAGAGATTTTGCATCCATGACCCTTTTAATCAAGAAAGGATGAGAAGATTTCTGAATGCAGATCTAGGGATGGCTATCTTACAAAGTTGTCTGATCAACCACAATCGACTCAACATCTATTTTGGGCATGATTCAATTTCATCATAATCGTAGAGACAACTATGATTGTAAATGTATATAAAATCAGACCTGTAGTAGATAGAAAAAGGAGAACAATAGAATATGATATGAAATAGATATAGAACAGAGAAGAGAAATATAGACTAAGTACTCAGATCCAGTATGTTTTGTAATACCAAATGTTTTATCAATAAAATAGCCATTCCTATTTGAGAGAATTCTAAGTTGTTAAATCTTGATTTGAGGAGGAGCAAGGGCCCACTCCCCCAAGGACCAGGATATTCATTTATTTGGTATTTATATTTCTTCAACAAATATCTTAGATATGTTAATTCTATATTGTTTTAATTCTTTCAGTTAAAATCTGTTGTATACTTGTTCCTGCAGGTGTTTAGATAGATTCTTATATTTCTTGCAATCATTTTCAAGCATTCTAAGTTGTGTGAGTTTATTTCCAAAAGCAAGTGTGTTTATTTCCATTCTACAAAGTGTGTTTCCTTTTAGCAAAGCTTCAAGCAGTGTGTTTACTTTTATCAACACTTTCATAGTATGATTTAAATAAGGCTTTACTAAGAAGTCCTCAAGACATTGAGCAGATCCCCAGAAAATATAAAAACAACTACGAGTGTACTACTAGATCAATAAGATTACTCTTGTTGCATATAGATTTAGAAACACCCTGGTTTGATATGACATCAACAAGAAGTTGATTAAATGAAGAGAATAATGACAACCATCATTTTTGGTGCCATTTCCAGGGAACACTAGTTGGAATTTTCTAATTAAGTGTTAGTAAGAGCAACAAATCATACATCTAGTAGTTGAAGGATCTTCCCTACTATATCATAAAATATATGAGTAGACCAAGAGACTCACAAGGTAGATTCCTCCCAAAAACATCTTCATAAGAATTCATAACATCCTCTAGTCAAAGTAAGGAAATTGATCAAGAATTGGAGGCACCATCATCCCCTGTCATACAAGAAACAAAATTGCCACCTTTGGAATTCTTAGATCAGTCACCTGAAGGAAGTGGAACTTTTAGGAAAAGGCTTATTACTCAAGATCCATTTAGGTGAGTTTTGATTCTCAATTGAGTAGTCAACCTCCTACTCCTAATTTTTCACCTTCCCAAGGAATACTGCTTACCACATTGATTGGGAGGAAAATTTAGAAAATATTTTTAAAATGGCACGAGAAGCTGAGAGAGTACCTGATAGGACCTTTACTTATCCAATCCAATTGGGAGATGATGATACATCAATGAAAAATATATCACCTACACATTTACCCACATTTAGAGGGATGTCATCTGAAGATCTGACCAATTTCTGTTTGAGTTCAAGGTACTATGTCAAACCTATGACTATAAAATAGATAATCAAAAACTCAAGTTATTTCCATCCACTCTGAAGGATGCAAAAATGAGGTGGTTCATGGGATTACCATCCAACTCTATTAGCACTTGGGCACAAATGGAGATTGCCTTCCTAGAAAATACTAGGATTATTGTAGAGGGAGAAATAGGAAGGAAGAATTCTTCAAAATCAAGTAGGAGGAAGATGAAAACATAGAAGACTATTTAGATAGATTCCTCTTTGTGAGAAAAAGATGTGGATTTGTGCTCCAAGAGGAGTTAAGTAAAACCATTTTTCTTAAAGGTTTGGATGATGAATCTAGGGAAGCCCTTAACTTTATAGGAGGTGGAGACATTAATCAATTGAAAATGAATGAAATTAAGGATATTTTTAGAAGCTATTCTAGAACAAGAGGAGGACCTAAAAAAGGAAAATCAGTGAAAAGTCTAAATCTAGATATGAACAAACTAATGGATGAGTTACCAAACTTTAAGATAGACATTTTACTATAATTAACCTATACTATGGATGGATTACAAGCTAAAGTAAATTCTAAAACTGAACCATTGGCTATGTATTGTCCTAGATGCAGGAAGAAGAATGCACTAAGAGACTGTCCTTTAGATAAAACATAAATGTGTCTTATCTGTGAATCTAAAGAACATGATACTGATGTTTGTTCTTTACTTCCAGTCATTAAGAATTAGCTTAAACAAACCAATGCCTCATCTATAATAAAAGAATTGAATTGTGTTCAGACACAACCCAACCAAGGGCATTTTATGCCAAGATCAGTTCCTAATCCATGGACAATGCCATGGGCTTCTTAGTCAATACCAAAAAATTGGGGACAACCACCTTAGGTACCTCAACCAACTTCAAACCCTCAAGATTGGTCAAATCAAGCTTGGTATGCTCGAGGACATCATCAACCATGGGCTGGTCAAGGAAATCCTTATGCTTGGTCACAACCTAGATGGAACCCTAGTAATTATGCTCAAGGAAGAACATATCCAAATCAGAATCAACAGGACATCATGGGATCCCCTACACAGAATTCACAAACTAAAAATGTAGTCCAAACACAAATACCATATAGTTATTAGCAAACCCAAGAAACAAACAAACAACTCTTGTTTATAGAACAAGAACCAAAAAAATCAGTTGATTTACATGCTATGGATTGTAAGGATATTCAAACTAGATCTAGGAAAATCATTAGCATCCCACCCCTTATAATCACTGAAATGATAGAATAAAATGAAATCCCTACTCGTTGTTCTAAAAGAGGATATAGAAAGGAAAGAAAAGGAGCCGAGATAGAGACACTACGAGACTCCATTTCTAGAGAGATTTAAAGAAGCTATAGAAATCAAGGAGTCTGAATTGGTACAAGAATTAAGGAAATTGAATATTGAGATACCACTATTACAAGTAATTAAGGACATTCCCGAATTGAACAAATTAATCAAAATGTTATGTTTAAAAATCCTGGAAGGAAGAAACAATACCCCAAGACTATCAAAGTAGATGGGAAACTTGTTGATTTATTAGCAGGAAAAATTTTACTTCCCAAATACGGAGATCCTGGAAGTCCTGTTATTTCTATCTCTATAGGAAATAAGGATATACATAATATTTTGATAGATTTGGGAGTGGTTATCAATGTAATGACAAGTGGATACTCTGAAAACATTACCATTAATGGGTATACAACCTACTAATACCATATTGCAGATGGCAAACTAGTTTGTAGAAAAACTAGAAGGAATTATTGAAGACATGGCGGTTATGGTGGAGTCATGGGAATATCCAATTGACTTCCTTATATTGCAGCCAAAAAGTAAAACATTGGGTTATCCCATTATTTTGGGTAGACCATGGTTAGCTACAGTTGCTACTTTAATTGATTGCAAGTCAAATGATATGACAATCTCGAATGGTAAAAACTCTAAACAAATTTCCTTATATCCTACTACATGACCTTTTACTGAAAATCATGAACAATTGTGGGTTGATTCTATTGAAACTAATAAGAAAAACTTGTCTTCTTTGGCTATGATCACATTTATGATCATGTAAGAGAAGTAGAAGAGATGATTAATCCACCATTGGATGAGCATCAATTGTCCTCAAAAAAATTAGACATAGTTCCAAAACCTATGAACTTAGTTTAGGAACTTGCAACTATAGTTCCAAAACCTATGGCTATACTTCGGAACCACCACATTTAGTTCTGGAACCACGACAACAACAATTATCTTTGATTGGAAATAATTTCACTCCGGAGGAATGATATTTCTTTTGGGGAGAGGATGAATCAATAGCTTTCAGTTTCAAATACATCAGGGAGTGGTGAAGAATTTTGGAAAGTAGCAGTGATGAAGAGTTTGGCCTACAAAGAGATAAGTATCATAATTCTCATTACTGTCCTTTTTCCAGTATTCTATCTCAAGGAAATTTTGGAGATGTTGCTACATACCATACGTTTTTACCACATGCATGTCCATTAAATACTCTAATGGAACCATTTCAACAAATCATTTCATCACACATTGGAACCACGCATGTTGAGATTCAACCGGGTAAAACTTTGAACATTAATGTCTGGTTAAAGGATGATGAAGAAGCTAAATTGTTTGATGTTCTAAAAAATCATACTAAATATTTTGCTTGGGATTACAAATACATGAAGGGAATTCACCCAAGTATTTGCACTCATCACATCTATACTGAAAACATTAAACCAGTTAGGTAGCCTCAAAGAAGGATTAACCCAGCCTTAAGGGATATAGTCAAACAAGAAATTGAAAAACTATTACAAGTAGGTTTTATCTACCCTATCTCAGATAGTCAATGGGTATCTCCTCTTGTGATTGTTCCTAAAAATAATGAGAAATGGAGAATATTCGTTGACTATAGGGAACTGAACAAAGCCACACTGAGATATTATTTTCCCTTACCATTCATAGATCAAGTCCTATACAACCTTTTAGGTAAACAATACTTTTCCTTCTTGGATGGCTTTAGTGGATATAATTAAATCGAGTTATCGTTAAAGATAGGACAAAACAACATTTACATGTCCATGGGGTACCTTTGCCTATAGGGTGTTACCATTTGGTTTATGCAATGCTCTTCTGCAACTTTGTAGAGAGTTGTACTTGCAATATTTTTTCATCTAACAAATGATTGTGTTGAGGTATATATGGATGACTTCATTGTACACGGAGATACATTTGAAGATGCTTTGAGAAATCTAGACAGAGTGTTAACAAGATGTGAACAACACAACTTGTCTCTTAGTGATGAAAAGTGTTTGATGATGGTAGATGAGGGGATTGTATTAGGACACCATATTTCAAAAAGAGGAATTCAGGTGGATCAAAACAAAATTAGGATCATTTCAGATTTACCTATTCCTTAGACCCCCATAGATATCAAATCATTTCAGGGCATCTTGGGTACTATAAGCACTTTATAAAATATTTCAAGTAAAATAATCGCCTGCTATGTTTAATTTGTTAACCAAGGATTTGTGAATTTATTTGGGATGAAAAGTTTCAACATGATTTTGAATAAATTAAATAAAAATTAATCAAAGTGCCCCAATATTGAGAGGACCTGATTGGGAAAATTCATTTCATATATAAACAGATGCCTCAAATTATTCCATTGGTGTAGTTTTGGGACAGAAAGATGAGGAAGGAAAAATGTATGCCATTTATTATCTTAGCAAGAATCTTACTCCCATTGAAAATAATTACACCACCACTGAGAAATAATTTCTTGATGTAATTTATGAAATCAATAAATTCAAACATTACATTACAGGGTACAAGATATTTGTACACATAGATCATTCAACAATTAAATATTTAATGAACAAGCCGGTGGTTGGAGGAAGAATAATTATATGGTTATTAATTTTGCAAGAATTTGATATTTTCGTTGTAGACAATCCAGGTAAATCTAATGTGGTAGCTGATTTTTGTCAAGACTAACCACTACATGGGAGCAAGATCCAGTCAAGGATAACTTTCTAGATGAACAACTGTTTGCAATCTCAGCAAGTACACCATGGTTTGTTGATATGATAAATTATCTTGCAATAGGGAATTTTCCTCCTTTCACTAAGAAACAAATAAAGAAGTTAATTAAAACTAGTGCACAATTCAAATGGTTAAATGGAATGTTATTTAAATGTGGTCTTGATTTTGTTTTGCATAGGTGTGTGAGAGAAGATGAAATCTTTGACATCCTCAGAGCATGTCATGATGAACCAAGTGGAGGAAACTATTCAGTGAAAAGAAAAACTCATAAGATACTTGGCACTGGTTATTATTGGCCATCTCTGTACAAGGATGTGAAGAGATATATCAAGCGGTGTGATCCTTATCAAAGGATGGGATATCCAACTTTCACCAATGAAATGCCTCTTCAACCTCAATTTATGGTTAAACCATTTGAGATATGGGGATTGGATTTTATTGGCCCCTTTAATCTTCCTTCAAAAGGGAAGGAATATATTCTTGTGTGTACTGACTATGTGACAAAATGGGAAGAAGTGTAGGCATTGAAAATGCCACTGAAGAAGTAGTTGTTGATTTCCTTTGGAACAAAATTATGGTAAAGTTTGGAGCACCGAGGAGCATAGTTTCAGATCAAGGACCACAATTCATGTCTAATATGATCCAAGATTTCACAATGTATTACCAAATCAATCATAGGAAGTCATATCCTTACCACCCATAATCAAATGGACAAGCTGAAGTAACAAATAGAGAATTGGAGAACATCCTTACCAAAATAGTTGAAGTTGGGAGAAAAGATTGGGTAAAGAGACTACCTGAAGCTATCTGGGCTTATAATACAACTTGGAAAACTACAATAGGGTTTTCACCATATGAGTTAGTCTATGGGAAAAATCCTTGGTTGCTATAGAGTTTGAACTTCAGACATTGAGGACAACAGTTAAGGTGGGAATTGAGTTGGATGTAGCTCAAAAAGAAATAATCCTTCAACTCAATGAGTTGGATGAATTAAGGATGGAAGCACTTCAATAGACAAAGATAATTCAAGAGCAAAGGAAGCAATGGCATGACACATATATCAAGAGAAGGCAATTCAAAGTAGGAGACTGGGCATTGTTTGATTCTAAGTACCAACAATTCAAGGGAAAATTGAGAACCAAATGGTTGGGACCCTATCAAATTGAGCAGATATTTGACAATGGTTCTATTCAGTTACTTCCCATTGATGGCAGCAGCAGAACACTCTTGGTCAATGGACATAGGCTGAAACTCTATAGGAAGCCTCCCACTAAGGATGAATTCTTGAGGAAAATTGAAGCGGACAAATAATTTGATCATATGGAAGAAGTCAGTTCTTCAAAAATGATCAAATAACCAGATGATAGATCTAGAATAAAGGGAAGAAGATGAAAACCAGTAAATGGTATTTTCTTCCCCAATAAATAAATAAATAAATAAAATTCTCTCAAAGGTCAATTGAAAACCAACAATGGCGGTTGACCTCTTCTTTTGGCTAATTCAAATAAAAGGGAATTCTTTTGAATTCCAGTTGTCTTTTCTAACCATATGTTTTTCCACTTGAAGGAATGACAAGTCATCATAAAAGGATTACATCATCAAGGATGGTAATTATATATTTTAACTTATTTAGGGTTAATTAAATGTTTGCATGTGTGATTTGACTTGATTTAAAAGTTGGTATGATGAGTCATCTATTTATACATTATGATTACAAGTGAGTAATCATGAAGATGATAAGGATGGGATAAGTGGCAGCATGGTTATTATTGGTAATAATTAAGTGAAATAAGTTACTGAGTGATTTTTGAGAAGCAAAAAATTAAGCTTGTATTCCATGCAAAGAAAGAATAGTGGATTCCAAAGCTAAGAAAAGAGGTTCCGTAGCTAAGAACAGAGGTTTTGCATCCAAGTCATTAGTTCCATAGTTAAGAAAGAAGTCCTACAACCAATTTGCACAAAATCAAAAGAAACAGAACTCAAGCCAATATGGGGATTAAAAAGAAATCAAAACTAGAGGATGATTCCCAGCTGCTCGCGGATGAAGAAGTGGCATCTATCTTTGAGCATGTAGGATGGCTAGAGTTCCTAAAGAAGTTTTCAAGGTATAATGATGAATTAGTAAGAGAATTTGTCATAAACCTAGAGCAATCCAGGACAAAGGTGAGAAATATCTTTATTCCTTTTTCTGTAAATACAATAAGTAATGTGTCTGGAGTGCCAATTGTGCATGTTCCACATCCTGCCAAAGGGACTTTGAAAGAACTAGTTGAAATCTTACTACAAGAAGGAGAAATTGAACCCTAGTACATCTACAATATAAATAAAATCATAAAAGGGGTCAGAAGGGCCAATTTTCCCAAACCCTTTGACAGGGTAGCATTTTGGATAGTGAAATATTTAACTGTGATGGTCAATTTGGGTCCATGGGAAAATAAGTCTTAAAAATGCTCATATATCTGAAATATGGAGCCACAAAACCTGAGTACATAATAAACCTTCCAGGTTTCTTTTTTATTCTATCCAAACCATGGCTCAGAGGTATTCTGGGGTGTTGGGACAATCAGGCATCATGGTCTAATTCATTTAGTATGCCAGCACCATTTTCTATCAAAGAAAAATGGAGAAGAAATTTGGGACAAGTTTCTTGGCAAGTTCAAGAAAAACCCTAATATTATCATAAGGACAATTCCAGCCCCATTCTCTCCTTCAACTAATTTGGAAATTGATGCCCTGTAGAAGAACAAAAGGAAGTGGAAAGAGAGAGTATACCAAAAAGAAGAAGGTCTATAAGAAGAATCAAAACAACAGAGCCTTCTGTGCCTTTGAAGGAAAATCCTTCTTCTGCAGTAGCTTCAGGGGAGCCAATATCTATCTCTGATGGTGATAGCTCACCTATACAAGAGGAAGAAACAAGAGTAAGAAGAATCTCTAGGAATAAATCCACCACTGGGCATGTTGAAATTCCCCAGAGAAGGAAAATTCATAAAAGGACAAGGGAAACCCCAGAGGGAAGGAGTGAACAGGAAAAGATGGAAAAGGAAGTCTGTTGATATTTTGGGTAGCATGATCATGACTCCTCTTAAACCAAGCCAAGTTGAGATGGGCAAAGGAGATGAGAGACTTGAAGAGCAGGGTTTCAAGAATTGGCTGAACCATCAACATTACCATAGGAAGAAGAAGAGTTGGCATCCTGGAGAAGAAAATAAAAATTTCCTTTGATAGAGGAAGAATTCCCAACTCCTCAAGTAATTTCAGAGGAAGAAGAAAGACATCAAGTTAAATAGGCTCTGTTATTTTCTAGAGTAGAGCTCATTATCAGAGAAAAGGATGAGGAATTGGATTTCCTCAAACTCAAATTAGAACAAAGAGAAATGCTCATTGGAGAGCTAACAACTCATCTTGCAGCCAAGACTGAGGAATTATCAGTAATTAAGGAACAACTGATAGAAAAAGAGGAAGAATGTTAGACTTCTAGAAAATAGAATGTTGTGTCCACAACCTCTACACAAACTGAGTTAACCTATTTTCCACTCAAACAACTATGGAATGAAACTTTCAAGGAAATCAAAGAAGACAAACCATCAAATGAAGAATTGAAGACCAAGATGGAAGAAGAAAAGAAAGCAAGAAAAGAGTGAGAAGAAAAATTTTATAAGGAAGAAGGAAACAAATATAAATGTCTTACAAAAATTCATATGGTCTACATCGGGAGTGAAAAATTACTTTCCTACAGGAGGCCCTCTCTTGCATATAGTGAAAATTTGGATGGGAATGCAAACAAGGTCCCCTTTAATTCTCACCCCCATCCCTCCTTGGCAAAATAGAGAACCTCAATATCCTATTGAATTTGAAGAGTGGGAGAGGAAAATAGAAGAAGGAGATGGGTACAAGTACATTTGAGTTTAAGCATTGGAAAATCCATTTTCAACCATTTGATCGAGCAATCAAATGGAATGCGAACATATAACCCCACTTTTGAAGAATGAAGTTTGTAAAGGGACTTACAAACAAGTAAGTTTAATTGGAAACGATGAGGCGAGAATATGCCACGATTAATGTATAATATATGATCTCATCTTACTCTCCTTTTTTAAGTTTGATTGCATTTTATGATTTTTAGTTGATCGATATGAGTTAGGATGTAATTTTTGGTCTTTTGATTGATTTTGATTCTAATTTTTAAAAGCTCTAAAATTTCTAACGAAGTGTGTGTTTGAAATTCAGTTTTGTAATAAAGTAGGTCTAATCAGTCAAGGAAATGAAGCATGTAGCGTTCAATATGTTTTTGGTAGCATCTTTTCCAACACATCTTAGTTCTAGATTTCCATCACATAGTCATCATCTAGTTCCGAAACTCCGGATTTAGTTAGAGAACTCTGGGTATAGTTCCAGGAACTCCTGGGTATGCATGGAAAACTCACATTTTGATCCTTAACAATTTCCTATGGTTCTAGAACTTCTCCGAAGTTCTGGAACCGATGGAAGTTATCTATTCTAACCACATCCGAAGATTTTTCATCAATGAACCTTTCAATCAGGAAAGGATGAGAATATTTCTAAACGCAGATTCAAGGATGGTTATCTTATAGCTATCTGATCAGCCACAATCCGACTCAACATCTATTCTAGGCATGATTCAATTTCATCAGAATCATAGAGACAACTATAATTGTAAATGAATATAAAATAAAACCTACAATAGATATAAAAAATGAGAACAATACAATATGATATGAAATAGATATAGAACAGAGAAGAGACATATAGAGTAAGTACTTAGATCCAGTACATTTTGTAATACCGAATGTTTTATCAATAAAATAGTCATTCCTGTTTGAGAGAATTTCGAGTTGTTAAATATTGATTCAAGGAGGAGAAGGGTCGACTCCCTAGATATTTGCTTATTTGGTATTTATATTTCTTCAAATAAATATCCTAGATATGTTAATTCTATATTGTTTTCATTCTTTCGATCAAAATCTATTGTATACTTGTTCTTGAAGGTGTTTAGATAGATTATTATATTTCTTGCAATCATTTTCAAGCATTCTCGGTTGTGTGAGTTTATTTCCAAAAGCAAGTGTGTTTAATTTCAAAAGAAAGTGTGTTTATTTCCATTCTTCAAAGTGTGTTTCCTTTGAAGAAAAGCTTTTAGTGTGTTTACTTTCAGCAACGTTTTCATAGTATGATTTAAATAAGGTTTTACCAAGAAGTTCTTAAAAATTGAAAAGATCTCCCGAGAAAATATAAAAAAACTACGATTAACTACTAGATCGATAAGATTACTCTTGTTGCATATAGCTTTAGACACACCCCTAGTTTGATATGACATCAACAATAATTTTATTAAATGAAGGGAATAACGACACCCATCACTAGGTATCTCAAGGTTCTTAACTACGCAATTCAAGGTATTCAATGGAATTAGAAGGTTTTTAGGGAATACCAACTTTTCAATGACCTTTCTCATCATGATTCAAGTGTCCATGATCCTTCATGTGTTGTTCTATAGCTAAATTTGTCAACCCAACTTTCTAATAACCCTTTTTGTAGAGTGTAGAGGTTGTTGTAGATGTTTCCATAACGTCTGTAAATCCACTAACTCAAGTACAATTTTTTAAATTTTTTACATTTTAGATGAATGTTTTCTTACTACTTATCTACAATATCAAATTGTACATGAAATATTTAATTTAAACTATTTATTTGTATGTATCCTACCCCTCATGAGTCTACCATTGACCTTGCAGTGCATCGATGACAAATTGATAGGGATTATGAGATTGCGGAAAGATTTCACATGCGTTAAAAATTCTAAGTTTCTAAATTTTGAATCTATTTTGAAAATTTGGGTGTTAAAAAAATGATGTTTATGAATGTGCAGGCTAGGTTGCGAGACCATCTTAGAGAGGTTTGGGACCACATGGATGAAATCCATAGTGGCATCTCCCTCCACTACATCCATAGGTCATGGAAATACTTCTTCTAGCAAGGTGAAGAGAGGGAAGATGTTTCATGATTAGATTCATAGGACCCATGTATAGATATATATGCCATCTGGTCCTAGTTCATGATTCTTCATAGTCCATGTATATAGCCTTATGTGACTACATGTGGTCCTATATGTATGGCACACTTAGTTTGATACATTATTCTTATATTTTTAGAGACGCGTGGCACACTTAGTTTGATACATTATATCCATGTTGGTTTTCATAACGATATTACTTATATGTTTGATTTGATTTGATGGCCTCAATTATGTGACCATTATCCATATGATATATGTTATATTATGTTATGTTATTCTTATGATATATGATGTTATGTTATATAATGGTTTTGAAGGTTCTTGGGTGCAAGATCATTTTTTGTTCAAGAGATTCAATTGTGGAGTTATATAAATTTTCTTATTTTAAGCACGTGGTTAACACACTCCAAAGTGGAAAAAAATGTAAAAAAATTAAAAATGGTATTGAGGGATTTATTACAAGTAATTTTAAATGTTTTTAGTGTGCTTACAATTTATTTGTTAAGTATTAGTCCAAATTAAGTGTTATTTATGTATGTAACAATAAGGTCCTAATTTGAATTCACTTGTTTAAAAAAATACATAAAAATTGTATTTTAGTTGTCACAAGATATGCAAAAAATATTCTTGACACTCTATTGTGTATTAACATGATTTAAAAAGAGATCAAACAATAATTAGAGTATTTACATGGTAGTGTGTTTACCTTGTTGCAATCTCATTGATGCGAGCTGAGTAGTGAGAATTCATGCCCCAGGACATTGTGGGAGTGAAATTTCACCGACAATGCATCCGAATGGAGGGTATATGCCTTCCAGTGCTATGGTGGGATCTAGGTAGGCCCGGTTTGTAGTCAAACCACCTGATCTGGAGCCAAGAACCCCTTCCCTATTTATCCCAATTAACGTATTCAGCAGAAATTTCTGACAATCACAAATCAGCACTCGATCATCCAAAATGAGAACCATCTAAGCCAAAATTTTAGCAAAGGAGGCCTCTAATCGAACCCAAGAATTCAAGGTCATGGCATTCCTTGAGCCTTTGTGGCATAATTGTTTGTAAATTTCCTTTTCTAGGTAGTCCTAGGAAATGAACGAAGCCATGTAGTGAGAAGTCATGCTTCGGGACATCGTGACACCAAACCGAGCAGTTCCAACACATCCGGGTGGCTAGGTAAATTCTAGAGGAAGCATCATTTCGATGGGGCACAATGTCATTGCTTTGAGGGTACTTTGTTAGGCGTAGTCCCTTGAGAGACCTCAGACCAAAAAATCGTACAACTTGATAGGTGATTACTTAGTCTCTATGGGACCTATAGAAATCACATCAGATCCTGCACCTCAATGTAGGGACCCTCTACAATAGCATGTCTTAGTTTTTCCCATCTAATCGGTGATCTCGCTGCCCTATGGTTTTTGCAAATGTGCCAAATAGTGTAGTTTGAGTCATTGTAAGGGTTTCAAACGCTATATTTTGCAAAAGCGGTAGGTTGTGGCATTGAACTAACGGTGCCAAAAATGCTAGGTGGCTAGGTAAACACTAGAGGAGGTGATGTTTGGTGTGGGAAAATGTTGTTGCTTTCAAGTTACTTCGTTCGAGCATAGTCCCTTAAGAACCTTGAGACCAAAAACTATGAACTTCGACGGGTGATTACTTGGTCTCTGATTCACCTAGAGACATCTCATAAGATCCTACCCTCAGTGGAGAGACCTTATACAATATCCTAACTCATTTTTTCCATCTCCAATTGGCGTTCTTGCTGCCCTATTGTTTGCAAACACACCAAATAATGGAGTTTGAGTCATTGTAAGGCTGTCAAACACTATATTTTGAAAACGGTGGGTCATGGCACCAAACTAAATTGTGTAAAACATCCAGTGACTAGGTAAACATTAGATGAGGTGTTGTTTCTATCTCTATAATGTTGTTGCTTCTAGGCTACTTTGTTCGAGTGTAGTCCCTTAAGAGCCCTGAGACCAAAAAAACCATATAACTTCGACGGGTGATTAATCGGTCTCCGTGGCACCTAAATATATCTTGTTAGATCCCAAACCTCATTGTAAGGACCCTCTACAATATTATGTTTCCATTTTTTCCATCTCCTATCGGTGCTCTCGTTGTCCTATTGTTTGCCAACGCATCAAATAATGCGGTTTGAGTCAAAGTGTAAGATTGTCAAACGCTATATTTTAAAAATGGTGGGTCATGAAACTGAACCGATCGCGTGCGAAAAATACGAGTGGCAGGTAAACACTAAAGGAGGTGACCTTTTAGTGCGGGAAAATTTCATTGCTTTGGGCTATTTCATTCGAGCATAGTCCCTTAAAATCGATGAGACCAAAAAACCGTACAACTTGACATGTGATTACTTAGTCTCTATGGCACCTAGAGGCATCTTGTCAAATCATAAACCTTGGCATAGGGACCCTCTATAATATCATGTCTCGGCTTTTTTCTGTCTCAATCGGTGCTCTCGCTTACCCTTTTGTTTGTAAACACACCAAATAGTGTCGTTTGAGTCGATACAAGGCTATCAAACGCTATATTTTGCAAACGGTGGATCTTGGCACCAAACCGACTGCACCAAAACATCCACCTATTTAGGTAAATTCTAGAGGAGGCATCATTTTGGTGCGGGAAAATTTTGTTGCTTCCAGGTTACTTCATTTAGGCGTAGTCCCTTAAGAGCCCCGAGACCACAAAACCATATAACTTCGATGGGTGATTACTCAGTCTCTGTGGTAACTAGAGACATCTCATCAAATCCTAAATCTCGGCATAGGGACCCTCTACAATATTATATCTCAGTTTTTCCCTCTCCGGTCGGTGCTCTCACCGCCCTATTTTTTGTAAAAGTGCCAAATAGTGCGGTTTGAGCCGGTGTAATATTGTCAAACATTATATTTTACAAATGGTTAGTTATGACATGTAGCTTACCATGCCAACATGTCTAGGTGGCTAGGTAAACACTAGGGAAGGTGTCTTTTTGTGTGGGGAAATTTTTTTGCTTAGTGCTACTTCATTCGTGAGTAGTCCCTTAAGATCCCTGAGACCAAAAAACTATACAATTTCAATGGGTTATTACTCAATCTCGATGGCACCTAGAGACATCTTGTTAGATCCTACACCTCAGCATAGGGACCGTCTACAATAGTATATCTCAGTTTTTTATGTCTCCAATTGGTGCTCTCGCATTTGCACTATTGTTTGCAAATGGGCCAAATAGTGCAGTTTGAGTCAGTGTAAGGCTGCCAAACACAATATTTTACAAATGGTGGGTCGTGGCACCAAGCGATAGTGCAAAACATCTCAATGTTTAGGCAAACACAAGAGGAGGCATAATTTTGGTGCGAGAGGATGCCATTTCTTCCGGGCTATTTCGTTCGGGTGTAGTCTCTTAAGAGGCATGAGACCGAGAAAACCATACAACTTGACGGTGATTACTCGGTCTCTGCGGCACCTAGAGATATCTCATTAGATCCTACATCTTAGTGTAGGGACCCTCTACAATATAATGTCTCGATTATTTTTGTCTCTAATCGATGCTCTTGTTTCCCAGTTGTTTACAAACATGGAAAATAGTGTAGTTTGAGTCGATATCACGGTTGTCAAACACTATATTTTACAAATAGATTCTCGTGAGACAAAATGGATTATGTCAACACATCTATTTGTTTAGGTAAATGTTATAGGAGGCATCATTTTAGTGTAATACAATTTCTTTGCTTTCACGATACTTCGTTTAGGCGTAGTCGCTTAAGAGCCACGAGACCAAAAACTATATAACTTTAATAGGTTATTACTCGATTTTTGTAACACCTAGAGATGTCTCATAAGATCCTAAAACTCCATATAGGGATCATCTACAATAGCCTATATCAGTTTTTTTAGTCTCTAATTAGTGCTCTCATTGCCCTATTGTTTGTAAATGCACCAAATAGTGTAATTTGAATCGGTGTAAGGTCACAAATGCTATATTTTGCAAAACGGTGGTTGTGGCACCAAACCAAATGCACAAAAAAATCTTGGTATTCAGGTAAACACAAGAGGATGAATCATTTTGGTGCGGGAGAATGTCATTTCTTCCGAGCTACTTTGTTCATGCATAGTCTCTTAAGAGCCATGAGACCAAAAAATCATACAACTTCGACAGGTGATTACTCGGTCTCGCGGCACCTAGAGATGTCTCATTAGATCCTACACCTCAATGTAGGGACCTTCTACAATATAATGTCTCATTTTTTCAACTCCAATAAGTGCTCTTGTTACCCTATTGTTTTGCAAATGCAGAAAATAGTGTAGTCGAGTCGGTGAATGGTTGTCAAAAACTATATTTTACAAAAAGATGCTTGTGAAACAAAACGGAATGTGCCAACACATCTTTTTATTTAGGTAAACGTTAGAGGAGGCATCATTTCATTGTGAGACAATGTCGTTGCTTTGAGACTACTTTGTTTGGGCGTAGTCCCTTAAGATCCCTGAGACCAAAAACTATATAGCTTCAACGGGTTATTACTCAATCTCCGTGGCACCTAGAGATCTCTCATAAGATCCTACAACTCCACATAGGGATCATCTACAATATCCTATATCATTTTTTTAGTCTCTAATCGGTGCTCTCGCTACCCTATTGTTTGTAAATGCACCAAATAGTGTAATTTGAGTCAGTGTAAGGCTCTCAAACACTATATTTTGTAAACGGTGGGTCGTGGCACCGAACCGAATACGCCAAAACATCTTGATGTTTAGGTAAAGACAAGAGGAGGCATCATTTTGGTGTGGGAGAATGTCATTTCTTCCGAGCTAATTTGTTCAGGCGTAGTCTCTTAAGAGCCATGAGACCAAAAACCATACAAGTTTGACAGGTGATTACTCGGTCTCTGTGGCACTTAAAGACGTCTCATTAGATCCTACACCTAGGTGTGGGGACCCTATAAAATATAATGTCTCATTTTTTTCATCTCCAATCAGTGCTCTCATTTCCCTATTGTTTGCAAATGTGGAAAATAGTGCAGTTTGAGTCAGTGTACGGTTGTCAAACACTATATTTTACAAATAGATGCTCATGAGATAAAATGGATTGTGCCAACACATCTATTTTTTTAGGTAAATGTTAGAGGAGGCATCATTTCATTGTGAGAAAATGTCATTGCTTTCAAGCTACTTCGTTTGGATGTTGTCTTTTAAGAGCCCTTGGACCAAAAAAACTATATAACTTCAACGGGTTATTAATCGGTCTACGTGGCACCTAGGCATGTCTCATAAGATCCTACAACTCCACGTAAGTACCATCTACCATAGCCTATATCAATTTTAAAGTCTCTAATCAGTTTTGTTCTCCCCTATTGTTTGTAAATGCACCAAATAGTGTAATTTGAGTCAATGTAAAGCTGTCAAACGTTGTATTTTACAAACAAATGCCTGTGGGACCAAACCGACTATGCACATGTATAGGGATGCCTTGTTAAATGCTTGGATACATTTTGTTTTGTTTCCCTACACTTCAAGTGCTTTTGAGCTACCTCCTTCAGATCCAAGAACCCCCTCCACAGGTACATAAACTGTTGTTGGTTGCTTCTCTTTTCTTGTAAAACAATGAAAACATCTCATAGCTTCAAGAATATAAAATTATCTACTAATAGTTCCAACCATGTGAAGGTGGAAGATTTTGGCACCACTAACTTGCATAAAAATTTTAGTCAAAGAAATTTAAGTTGAATCAAAACCATACTAGATATATACAAAATACACAAATTTAATAAAATATATGAACTGGAATCTAGTTGAAAAATTTAAACAATTCAAAGAAATTATATATACCAGATGAGCATGTAAATTCATTCCAATGTTCACCATCAGGATGTGAAAGTGGAAGCTTTTCTAGCACCACTAACCTGCATAAAAGTGTTAGTTAAAGAAATTTAAGTTAAATCAAAACCATACTAGATATATACAAAATACAAAAATTTAATAAAATATATGAACTTGAATGATCTAGTTGAAAAATTTAAACACTTTAAAGAAATTATATATACCAGAAAAGCATGTAAATTCATTCCAATGAACCATCAGGACGTGAAGGTGGAAGCTTTTTTGGCACCACTAACCTGCATAAAAGTGTTAGTCAAAGAAATTTAAGTTGAATCAAAACCATACTAGATATATAAAAAATACACAAATACTAAAATATATGAACTTGAAGATCTAGTTGAAAAATTTAAACACTTCAAAGAAATTATATATACAAGACGTGAGCATGTAAATTCATTCACATGAACCATCAAGATCATATCTAATCGAATAGCGAAAAATATTGCTTCATGATATGACTCTCAAACCTTCAAAGAATCTTTTTAGTAGGCCTTCATTGATATCTATATAGCTAAATATTGTTTGCTAGAACTAGATGTGACTATAAGAGTATTTTTTTGTGTCTCAAAGTCTTCAAACACCCAAACAGAGGAATTTTTAATAGATACCATCGAAGCCAAGTTCCAAAGTAACTACCACTGACCCTATAGAGTAATCAATATCTTTGCCATCTATAACAGGAGAAGTCAATTTCTTTCTTTCCTCGATGTAATAACATAATAAATATTTTGTTCCTTCTTCATTGTCTTATGTCGTAATAACTACAACACATATGTGCTAAAAAAACAAAATGTTTCAACTATAATTTAAATTACATATTAATTTCAATGGACATAACTCAATACAAAAATTATAAATAACCATTTACCTTGTCACACCAAAATTAGAAAAATTCAAATTCTTTTTATGTTGCAACTTCATCTGAAGAAACAAGTTGTAATGCCTATGGAGGTTAATAACTAGGAAGTAGAGTTAGAGGCCTACAAATCCATCCATCCACCCATTCTTGTGAATCACACTTAGTAGTGAAAAATTCGATACAAGATGCACAAAAAAATGCTAAATTTCTTGTCCATGTGGCCCACAAAGTAGCATCGAGCTACAAAATGAGTGTAGATCACTCGACCCTGTGAGTGTCATACAATCCTCGTAGTTAGAAATTTATTCTTCCTCTATCAACAAAAATATCGTGAACTACAAAATTTTCTTGAGAAGCTTGGGCCATATTGTCAATACACCATTCCACTATGCTCTTTGCATCTTTCAATTTATCACCATATTTATACTTTAAATCTTCTCTTACAAGAGCTCTTTTCACACATGCCCATGCACCGTCATGTTCTCCTTTTCTATGTTCTTATGAATCCCGATCATCCAATAAAACAATCGTGCATTCTTAAACCGACACATGTAATTATCTAACCATATATAATGTTGATTGAAGCAGATATCCCTATCGAGAAAAGTTTTCATAAAATAAATGGAAACACCCTTTCAAAAATTCAATAGAATGAGTATGATTATCATTGATATAAAATTATTACTCTTCAAAAATTTCAATCATTCTTTGTACTGTTAGGAGAATGTATAAATTCTATATGCACAAAAATGACAACATGTGCTGAGTTTTAATATTGCGATTGAACCTACATTTGTGGTTGCAATGTGTAATTCTTTAGAAAATTGACCAATGAAACAATAGTACTAATAAGAAATGTGTCCTTGCATATATTTAACTATTCATCCAACCATTGAGCTATGTGTGTTTTCCTAGCATATTCATAAACAATTTCATCCTTAAATTTTCTCATAAATTGAAAAACATGCATATGTTTTGTAACTAGCTCACACCGTTTAGACTCCTTTCCATCTTTCAACTAGTATGGTACTAATTTATATTTATCAAACTCAACTAAATTATGTCCTATTGCACCTCCAATTTTCTCATGGATATAACTTTCCAATTTAGGTACTTTGTCGCACACCACAACTTCCATATAAAAATCCGACTCTATTTTTTTCAAACTTCTCTTTTACAAAATATTCTTAAGAATGAAATACCTAGAAGATATTGGTGGAACTTGAACACTACATTCCGGTAATAGAGTTTCGTAATGAAAATCAAAACAAATATGTAAACATTTAGCATAATCCATCATAAATTCAACATGTTTCCTACAACAAGTGTTGTGAGCGTGGTTGATTTTCACATAGAATGGTTTCAACAGTTCAGAAAAATGTTCACTAATTTTAATTTCTAAATTCTCCTATTCAAACTTATGAAAAAATTGAGTTTGAATCATATCTAAGAATTGCTTTGGATGTGGTTCGCGATGAGTAGAACCAAATCTCCGTTTTACAACATCTCTTGTATTAGGTGAAACTCTAGTGTTATCATGCCAAAATTGAATAAATTCTCTTATAACATTAGATATATCTTTGTCCTTACGTGGTACTCTAGCATAAAATTCCCTAAAATTAGTGTTATTGAGTGATTGAAGGATATTTCACCTTTCAATTGCTTTCATTAGAGTTTTTGATTAAATTTCAACATTGAATTGCTTGGCTAATCAAATGTTGTTGTTTGTTATTCAGTAGAAACACTAGTATCAAGTACATGACACACAACATTGCTATCCCTTGTGCATCTCTTTACACCAATAGTGTGATATGCATCATGAAGGTTTTCAACAATTGTAGAGGTTTGACCACGTATATTAGATGTTGTCAATCCTAAGGTGTTTAATGTAGGTATCATTTTATTCAATTTCATCAAACTAACCAACAACTAACATCTTTGGGAATCATTTAAAATTTCAAAATGATTATCCCAAATTTCAGTTGCTTTTCTTCTGATTTTCCATTCAAAAATTTTGTCAGACATTGGTTTCAAAATGTTCTCATCAATTTCAATAAAATAATTATATCTCTTACATAAAATCATAGGAGGTGTTTTTGTCAAAAAAAAAGTTTCTATGGTTTCAACCTAAATTTCCTTATTCAAATTTTCATTTTCTTCATCAATTTCAACATTAGCTACATCACAAGTATATAATTCATCTTCAACATTGACAGTAAAACATCTTCATCATGAGTATTTAATTCATCTTTAACATTGACAGTAGAAACATTACCTAGTTCCTCATTGCTTACAATAGTAGGGGTTGAAGATGAACCTCTTCTTGATTCACGAAGTTTCCACATTCGCTCAACATCTTGAAATATTTTTGTGTCTAATTTGTCTAGTTTTTTTACTTATTGATTTCCTTTTTGACTTTATTTCTTGTCTCCCATGATGTTTTTCTTCCGATGATAAGAAATACATGTAGTTTACAACATAATTTCACAGTAATTCATATAGTAAGGCCAAAAAGTAAAAATCACATGGTAATTCAAACGTTGGGATCTCGTGTAAATATGATTTAATAACCATGATCATGGTTTATAAACTATGATCACGGTTTGTAAAGCATCATCGCAGCTCTATTATTTAGAAGCACGATCATGGTTTATAAAACGTAATCGTGGTTCTTTCAGTATCATCAAATCTGACCCTCAAGGCTCGGGAAATATTTTTTTCCCAACTAGAGCTATGAGAGGTCATTATGGTGTGTAAGGCCAAAAGCTTCAAATTTTCTCTTAGTGGACTTGAAACATGCTTAAAAATCAAAAACATCTCACAAAAATGGTACCATCACGTAGGGGAGACTGTTAGCTTTGTAGAAATATTCATTTTAAAGTGAGTAGAATAACATAAATATCATTTTATAATATTTTACTATCAGTAGGTCTTTAAGATATTTTTCCCATAAATTATCATGTCTACATTTAAGATGTAATTTTTTTCACTTGTCGAATGTGATACAACCTATACCATCCCAAGCATGGCGAAATTATATACACATTAAAAACATTTATATTTGATTTATATATATTTTTATATAGTTATGGTGGGCAAACAAAAAGTGCTTTGTTTTATAAGTTTTTGAGACCACTTTCATGGAAAAAATCATAAAAAAAATATTGCTAAAAAAATACAAAATAAAATCCATCCCAAGATAGATAGTGGCATCTAAATTTTCACCAAAGGAAAAAAACAAGATTTGGTCATCCAAATCGTGGGCAAACAGACTACAATCTTATAGGTTTTAAAAAAAAAAAACCAAGTCATAGAATTGTGAGTTTTTAATATAGCTAAACTTGTTCATTTATTTTTAAAATTAGTAGTTTAGAAACTAGATTCCAGATGCTATGATTCATATTTATATAATTGTTTTCTAATTTTGAGTGTGCATATTGCTAATAATCCCTACAAGTTGATATTTCACTATTTTTTACAATATGATGTCCACTTATGACCCCTTTTGGTCCACCAACTTGTTGCACTTACCCACATGCAACATCACCGATAGGAGAATACGACCCTAAAAGAGGACCAACCACATGAACTCAGTAACTCTACCCTACAGGGGAAGGGAATGGGATTAGTAGAAATAAAGGTGTGTATAAAAAGGATGGCTAGCCAAAGACAAGTGTTAGTGTAAACAACCATGTATGTAGAAAATAGTGTATAAGCTACACAAATAGTGTAAAAAGCTACCAAGAAAAGCAATAATGTAAACACACAAGAAGACAAGTAAGCCACATAAAGTGGGTTACAAACATTAGACATCACTCATGATGTCGTAAGACACGCAAGGCCATCATGGCCACAAATAACAAATAAGTGTGCACACCAAACATAGGGCAAGGCCCACAAACAAGAGCAAATAATAGATAAGAAATGTAACAAACAAGTATGGAAGCAAATATCCCTGCATAACAAATGTTACACATGAAGCACCCATTAACATGTTAGAAAGATAACTAGTATGTCAAAAGTGTGTATAACCAAGTAATTTAAGGTGCTAAGTAGAAATTTAAACAATACCACCTATCGAGGTGAATGTGGATGCCCCAATTACCAATGTACAAAGGGTAGAAGGAGAGAATCCATGTTGTGTGTAGGATACCTATATCCGTGATCAAAACTATAAAAATATGTGAATGTGCATGTATGAATGATATAGATAAATTACATATAAGTAATTGAGCTAGCATACGTAATAAAGTGACCATGTACAAACAAAACTAATCAAGAGTAATAAAACCATAATATCTAGTATGTTGTAGATGGATGGAACAAAATGAAAAATTGATTAATAAGAGTTGCATGCCCCCTGAGTGGATGGAAATGTATGCAGCGATGTTCATTTATTTTCCCCCTCAAAGATCAAGGATGAACCATAAACAAGAGTGTGTCACTAGGAAATGGTCAAAGTGTGTGTTGTGTCTAATGCGTTGTGATGAGTACGTATGTGTGATTATGGTATGGGACCTAGAGATGATGTGTGCGTTAACCTTATATCCTAAGCATATATCATGAAAATATGAATAAGAGGGAGAGGTGATGTATTGTAAATCGTATACCACTACAATATGAATAATAGGGAGTGGTGATGTAGCCCAAAGTATATACCACTCTAAGATGATAAAGTGACGATTTAGCCTATAACGTGTGTCACTATCCTAGAAATTTAATATGATGAAAGGTATAACGATAAACATGTGATGAATGTAAGGTCCATTTGATTTGTAAACCCTTGGTAGTCGATTATGGACCGAGGAACTAAAGTGCATCATCGGTGTAGTGACTACAAAGTGGATAGAATACGATACAATATAGGTGATGACCATGTGATGAATAGAATGTGGAAATGTATGATGTGTAAAATGTAATGCAAGATGTTTAGAATATGTAAATTATATAGAGTGGCATGTAATATAAGTAGGTAGACTAGTAATTTATTATGTAGGATGTGTAATGTATGATGTTAGACGTGTAGATAATGATGTATGAATAATGACGACTAGAAGAATGTATAATGTATAGACATGTGAAGATTGAAATAATATGGACTAAATGCATAATGTATGAAATGTGATGTGTGGTGTCTATAGTGCAAAGTGTGTGGTGTTCATGTGTAATAAGCCCTCAGCAGTCTAGTGTGAACTAAAGAAAATTAGTGTGTCATTGGGTAATGACAATGCTAGAATGTGTGATGAATATGCAGAGGATAGTATATGGCTATATGAGAATGATAAATATGTAGATGCTATGGTGATTAGGGGAGTATGTTAAATACTATGCCCCCAAGTATATGATAGAAAATATGACTATGGGACACTATCAAGAATATCATCGTTGTCATGATCGAAACCTCTTTGGAGCAGCATTGGAAACCCGATAAGAAATAGAGTGAGGAGCATCCTATAGGGACCCATTGCAGAGAGTGTGTACACATTCATTACATATTCTTCATCAAGATAAAGGAGATCATTAGAAAACCATGAACATGCCAACGAGAGATGTTTGGAATGTAAGTGGGAGAAGAATCATTATGAGTAGAGATATTGGTAAAAGGCATCGAAATGTAGCAAAAGAGTGATAAACATTTATTATCTTGCCAATATAGTCGATATATCACTATCCAAGTGTGAGTGGAGAGTCACGAGGGGTGCGCACAACAAATACCATCAAATGAAAGACATGTAAGCCATAAGATGTCGTAATGTGAAAATATCCATGATAGAGATGTGGTGAATGAAGAGGTGGTAAAATTTCATTGAGTGTCATGTTGAACCTAGCCAAACTATCATGTGTACAAATAGTTTCTAAGCACGTAGAATCAATAGGGATGTGTTTCCAAAAGGACTTGTTGATAAATAGTGTGCATGTAAAAGGAGGCAGCGAAGCTGTAACCCATGGAGGAGAAGATGAAATAGCATCCACACTATTTACAGATCCCGATATAGTACCATAGCATTAGTAGATGGAGGGGTCTTAAACCTATATTCACCTAGGCCATTGGCCACAAAGGTTTCTTCGAAATAAGAGTCGTCTATGCCAAGAGGAGTAAAATCAAGTTATCTTAATGATTCATCCGTAAGTTTGATAGTATCAACTTCATCATCAGAATCCTCAGAAGCATCGGTGTGAACATCATCATGTTGTATAGAATTATCAAGGATGTTGGTAGGTGGCACCGTAGGTGGAGTAGTAGAGGGTGCCATAACTGGTTGAGAAGGAACACTAGTAGGAATTGATACTATAGGTGAAATAATAGCCATAGTGTAAGTAGAAATAGTTGGAGCACTAACAATGGTAGAAGGGGATTGTGAAGTGCTAGACTGACCAATGTCATATGTGTCAAGACTATTTTATGGAAGTAATAGGGTCTATATGACAATATTTGAATGGCTTTGGGTCTACAGTGATAGTATGTTCATAGCCATCATGCAAAAACTTGACATATTGGTTTATAGTATATGGGACTACTTGCATTGTGTGATTCCAAGGCCTACCTAACAATATATTGAACTAAAATGGGTCATTGATCACATATAACTTAGTGAGAATAGTCTTAGGCCCAACCCGAATATGTAATGAGATGGTCCCTAAGCATGTGTGAGTGGTAGAATCATAACCATGGATGGGAGTGGAATTATTAGAAATGAGATTATCGTTAATAACCAACTATTTAAAAGAGAATGAACACAAATATTAAAATATATTCCATTATCAATGAGGATGTGTTTGATGCAAGTAATACTAACAATGGTTGTAATGAGTAAAGGAGCACACAAACTTATTTTAGCAAAAGGTGACATATCCTCATCATTGAAAGATATAGTGTGTAATAAATTACAAAGGAGTGTACAATATGTGCAAAGACCACTACGGAATTATCACTTTCAACGTGAATGGCCTGAAGGGAGGCTTCTAGCATGTTACAAAAATCTGATGCATTATGCAATAAGTCATAAAGAGAGATCTTAGCGAGCGTATTTTTAATTTGTTCAATGATGTCATAGCCCTTAGAAGTGGTAGGAGGAGCTTCCAGAGTAATGGGTGGAGTCGTGGGTAGATTAGGACAAGCACGATGAATAGTAACTACATAATATATGGATCATCCGTATGTGTGACAAAGCAAGGATGATGTTGGGTACACATGCACATGAAATCAGCAGCAGTAGTAACTATGCCTGAGACCTTAGTTGGTGCAAAGGTAGGATAAGAATATTGAGCCATAACTTAACACAGATATGACATGATCAAAAGGAAGCATTAAAATGACAAGTTCACTAAAATGTAGATAATATGCACTAGTTAATCTAAGCTATGATCATATGTAAATACAATAAATAAATTGTAGTAAATTAATATGTAAATGACCCAAGAAAATATGCAAAATGAAATGTTAACCCTAATATGATATATATAAGAGGAAATAACTTAGCTAATTAGAGTATCTCATTAGACTATGCCACAGAGGTGACTGGAGAAACAGAAATCAGGAATGACCGTGCTAAAGACCCAAAAAGGATGGATCTGTAGTATCTAACTAGACCGGAGCACCTAGAGAAGAATTGGGGCACCTATGGGCACTCTGGTCTACAGAATGGGTGCCCTAGTCTATGCAAAATCTATAGAACTAATCTTTATAGCTTTGATAGATGGTCTAAAACCCTCGCTGTGGATCACATCAAGTTTGTTGTCTTGCGCCAGGTGTCGCCAATAATCCAAGATGATGAAGAGACCTACAAGAGACCAAAATAAGTATCAAAACCCTTTAAAAAGAGGAATGCAAATGAATGGATCGCACTTGACCTTGGCTTCCATAACATTAGACTTACTAAGCGAGTATCGATGACTATCGGACTATATTTCAGACCCAAATGTAGTTCTGGTGAGTGTGTGCATAATGTGCCCTAGGTGCTCTTGTGTCAGTCACACTTTATGATGTAGTGAGCAATAACTAGAAGTATAAAAATTAATACAATGTGTACATGGAATAGGATAGAATAGAATCCTCCCCTATGTTGTGTGTGATGCGATTTCCTATCCTTGTGCCTTGTGATGGAGCTATGTGGATTCAATGCAATAGATTGATACAACTCTAGGTGGATGATAGTAGTGACTTGTTCTTGGTCCCTCATTATGGTATCATAATTTTATATTTATAGGCTTCTCTTAATTTATCTTTGTAATTAACCCTAAAATGGCTGACCACCTTAAATATAAGAAGATAAAATGGCTAAAACGAGCCCAAAAAAATGGTAGAAAAGCTAAAAAAACATTAGGGCACCCCTGGTGGGATCAGAGGCACCCATGGGCACCTCAATCGAGGATAAAATAATTAGAAGTGAAAAATATGACTGGGTATGTGGATGTAAAAGGTCGAGAATGACGAAATAAAATAAAACAAGATGGCCAAAAGATGGGGATTAATTAGTACTTTCTTCACTCAAGAACCTTCTAAATAGTAGTATGAAACGGGATTAAATAATATCTAAAGTGCATGATTTTGTGACTATAGAGGGGCTGAAAATAAGATTATGAGAGTTGAGATGAGGTTTTATATGAGACCGAGGACTAACTCCATAAGATTGGCCACAATATTTTGTTGCCACTATACTCTTTTATGTTAGGATAAGAAAAAATAGACATCAAACCTTTAAAAATGTGCCATGGGTCAAAATTCACATGAGGAGGGGTTCGGGTTAGTGAGAACACAAGTTATAGCCTTCCCGGTAATGTAAGTTTTCATTTTAAGTGACAAAACTTATTCAACCACAGGGGGCACACATTTGTGTCCTAAATGTCCACTTTCAGCAAGGTATAAAGGACAAGGGGTAACATACCTCAAAACTTGCACCAAGGGTAAAGGGGTCATGATTTTAAGTTGTGGAATAATCTTATGAGATAATTTAATGTGTTGTAAGTGATGCAAATCAGCCAAAAACAATGGGGGTACAATTTTGTGTCCCCAATATCCCATTACACCATGGGAAAAAGTAAAATTTATAGAAGAGAGGGAAAAAGTGTGCTCAAGCTTTAAAAACATGTTGATGTCACACATCCAACGTGAGAATAGAACATGAAAGTTACGTCTTCCGTCTTGGGAAAAATATTGGAGCTAGAAGGAAAAACCTTATATTATTTTGAATCCAAAACTCCATGTGAGTCTATTACAACAATTTTCAAGACCTTATTCATCTTGAAATTTGAGGTTTAAGCTCATCACCCTTTTGGCACAAAAGAGCATTACTAATGCCCTGAATTGTCATAGAAAGTAGTGAGGCCTAGGATAAAAAATGATATAACCAAAATATATTGGACTCAAATATATTTCAGAAAATATTTATTTGGCTTAAAAATCCTCCCAGAACTCCTAGAATCTTCAGAACAAGGTCACTTTCTCCATTGAAGCTTGTATTCCATGTACTCACAATGACCCAATTTTTCTTGAATGGATCCCAACACTACATGCCTCTACATATCACTTTGAAAATTCCATGGATCACTCCATTTATCTCCTACATGGCCTCTAGATGGGTTGGTCCTTTGCGAGTTAGCTTTTGGAGGATATTCTTTGTTGCAACATGACTAAAAATAGCCATTACGGTGCTTATGGGAAACATTATTCCACCTTAGATCTTAGTAGCTTCATAAATCAACTTAGATATAATTCCCTACACATGAAACACACTTGAAAACCATGTTATCACATTCATCTCATCCAAAATTAGGATGAAACTGCAAAAGGGACTAGATGAGTTAAAAGGATAACTGGAGGAAGGGTTCACAATGACCGGGAAAGAGGATTTCAAGTGGGGAGTTGGTTATCATGTCCAAAATTTTAAATTTTTCATGTTATACATTTAACACATGACAACAATACCCATTATGTTTTGGAACTTGATATGATGGCACAAGATAATTTCATGTATCAAGGGATATAAATCCCTTATGCTCAATTTGTTGGATTCGTCATTATAGGGTATAACTATTATTTTCATGATGTTTGTTAATTCCATTATAATTGAAAAATGGTTGACATTTTATTATTATAATTCAATGGTGGGGGTATAAATGAGTAGGTAATAAATTAATTAAGCAATTATCAAGTATATTAGATATAATACCTTGATGTCTAGCATTTTTTTCAAATTGAAGAGGTGTTTTATGTTGTAGGACTTTTACTTCACTTATATGGGCACATGTATCATACATGATGTATATCACATTGATTCATAATGGTCTTATAAATATATTGATCATGATGAGTGTATATATTATGGATATGGGAATTTGAATAATCTATTATATGTGCTAGCTCACACTTGAGAGATGTGATCTCAGTATTCATATCTTAAAATTTATCTTGGAAAGCATGGTGTAAAGCTTGAATAGATTCTTAAATAGCCTTATGAAATATATCAACATTACTAATAGAAGGATCTAAAATACAAATAAAAATCTAATTCACATGGGAAGATGTCATATTATCAGGGAACATTGTTTCTTGCACTAGTTTTGTTAGAGTATCTCTTCATGCTTGGTGACATTGAAGAAAATTATACAAAGAGACTTGAAATTTTTAGCATGGGCCATGATGGAAAAAATAATGATAGAATAAAATCTAATTAGGTATTAAATAATAAGAATCAACATATGGAGGACTCCGACAACGCAAATATCATAGAGTAAGACACGAAAGTGATGTTGATCAAAAAGTGATTGTTGTCAAATTAATAAAATGAACATGTATAGAAATAAAAATTGATTATGATAAAATTGAAAGAGTTATTTTGGAATATGATTATATGGAAGAAAAACCTCCAAGGGATGTGCCAAAAAGTGTATATTTTTCTTATTATGTCCTAATTTAGTAATATAGTAATTTTGAATTTTAAAAAGTGTGCTAAACATTAGGAAAACAAAAAAAGGTTTTTGTTAAATATATAAAAATTAATAATAACGTCAAAGTAATTTGAAAATATATCCATTATGATTGAGATATGAAATGAAATTTGATTAGGTAATTAGGAGCCCCATAAAGAGACCCAAAGACAAAGATCAATGATGAGACCTTTGAGAAAAATTTATAAATCAGTTTGAGGTCAAACAAGAGGATGAAATTAAAATTGAATTTGAATACAAATCGTATAAAAATGGATATATCTAAAACCAAGTACGAATGAAAATCCCTAGGGTAACTAGGGTTTGATTTCACACCGAGTTCACCAAAATGTTTATACCCTAATTAGATTATTTGAAATCTAAGAATTGGTGAATTAAATATAACAAAGGATGTAAGGGGAGATACATGGGCATTGTAATTAATTAATTTCCAACATTAATCATATAATATCAAAACAATGCATTCAATTTTTAAATTATGTGTTATAAACTTTAAAACACAAGAGGATGAGTTCACTTATCTGATTACATATGATTCTAGGAAGTTTGGGGAGTGCACATTATTAAAATGGGAAAATATAAACTTGATGATTCTTAATTTTAGAAAAATTGACTGAAAAATGATCTCGGGTCAAGAATGTACACTTTTTCGAGGACCATTCGTATGGTATTGACCTTTCTATATTGTCACCTTTTTAGAAATTTTTGTCAATATCAAACCCTAGTTTTTGGTCATATTGAAAATATCTCTAAATATTATGAGCATGATCTCAAACCCTATCCATGGATAGAAATTGATACGAAATAAACATTAGTTAGGTTGTGAGAAAGCTGTGTGCACCACCGACATTAGAACTACTTTGAAGAGGCCTCAAAGCACACATCATTCTACATATAGCATGTGATATGTGAATTAATGTAATTAGATGTGGAAATCTCTTTGATAATTATTAAGTTGAGTTTGGATCTTGCTATAATACTTAGATAAGGGATGTTTGAGTTCTTGTTGATGAGAGATACTAATGTCTTAACATGGTAATAACATTTAGACCTATATATATTGTTGTCCTAATGACCGTAGATGTTCCTTTGTGATATTTAGGGAGCCTTGAGTTCCTTTTTCAAGTGTTGGAAGTGAGTGTCTCAATGTAGTGCCATAGGATTTCCATGTTAGCAAATGAGGTAGTATTAACTTGTTTATATAGGGGTTTTAAGTTAAATTATTGAATAAAGGCCAATGTAGAGGGAGGAAAGGAGATATCAAAGAATTTGGAATCAAAAGAAGAGATGGAGGATATTGGTGTAAAACCATACATATAGTTCAATACCGGATATAAATTCCTAACCCAATTGTACGACCTTTATAGGGGATTAAAACATGTTAAATGAAGTTTATAGATCTTGTCAAGATAACTTAGCATATGGATTTTTGTATTGTACTCTCAGAATGTGTTAACACATCAATATGCAAGGATAAAAAAAAGATAGAAAAGATACCTCAAAATAAGCTAAGAGTGAATGAAAAAGGTTTTTGTTTATAATAAAAATAATGCATTGTCGAAAATAGAAGTGTCAAAGAGTGAATTACCGGATTTGAGTGTTTATAGTATGTTTAATATTATACACATTCATTTCAGGTTATTCATATAACTATATTTTTATTCAATGAATCTATATTATATTCATTTTCTATGTTAGGAATCATAAGGATTCATTAGGTCTGTGATGGTGAAGCCTAATGTCAACTATCCACCTAGTGGTGGATCATTTGTATAGCCATTGTATGCATGTTTGAATTAATCTAAGTAAATGAAATGAACATAAGTTCAAGTAGATTCTAACTTAGTCTAATCTATGAAAAAGCATCATGATAAACCATGAAAGGAAATCTTAACTAACTATGCATAAAACATTAAATCAAAAATAAAATGTAAACCTCCTTTGATTTTTGGATGTGCTTATGAATTGTAGATATTTCCTTTTTGAAACCAACACAACTATGCATGATCAAATAATTTCTCTAAGGAAGAGGAAGATATCTCACCAATATGGCTTGTTTTTTTATTTTTGGTTCTTCTCTTACTACTCTTTGCTAAGTAGAAAAGGGGAGATTTGAACAAATCTTTCCAATAACATGAAAATTTTCTTGTCGAGTGTAAATGTCTTACAAGGACATGGTGTAAATTGAAACATGGTGTACTAGGTTCTTTATATAGTTTTTCAATTTTGGAGAAACTTACTGCAACCTAGTAAATGTGGGATGTAGGAAAAATAGAATTAAAAAGGGATAAGTATTATTAGAAGAGATTAATTTGAGATTAAAAACTCATGGGATTGGATGCAATTCAATTAATCACTAGGATTAATTAATAGACCAAGATTAAGCTTATAAAAGCCATTTGAGGTGATAGGTGAAGGATTTAAGAGGGGAATTTAACCAATAAGAAGTTTTATTGATTAATTATGATATTGAAATGATTAATTAATTAATAATGGTTAATTAATTAATTAATTCAAAAAGATTATAAATAGCGAAGTGATGTTAGTTGGCATCCGAGGATGTGGTATGAAGCTAGTTAATTAATGAAGTGTTGTTAATTGAATGAGACGAAGGGGAATGTTAGATAATTATTGGAAACTCAATAACTATAATGAAATGATGAGAAAGAGGATAATTAGTGAAATTTTAGTATTAAAATTATGTAGTTAGATTTAGTTGTCTACATTTTCCCCTCTTTGATGTGGTGTAACATAAGAGAGGCCACTTCAAAAATAGTAGAAAATTCTAGACAATTTTAAGGAGTAGAAGAAAATTTAGTAGGATGAACGATACCCCCTCGAGTGTCAATTGGGTGACAGAAGAGGTTAATTGACACTAGAAACAAAGAGAAGAAGAATCATGATCGAAGACAAGCCAATCTCACCAAAAAGAGATACTTATCTTAAAAATCCTATAAAAGAAAAACTCATAGTGATGGAATGGATTTGAACTTGGCTTGGTTGGCCATTTTTGAAATTGATTGACCGAGTAGAGCCCATGCCTCAATTATAAGAAGCAAGGGAGGGGGAGAATTGAAAATTATAGGTATAAATTTAGTGAGAATGGAAGATAAGATAGAGGATAGATGGTAAGATTGTGACATAGTACACGTACCATCTTGGTTGAAATACATTTTTATTTGATATAAGCATACAAAAAAGGGTAAAATGACATGAAGATCCATACTACTGATTTTTTTCATTGTTAAAGGACTGAATAAAAAAATGCATAAAGAAGTGTAGTACAAGAAAGTAAACAAACAAGAATAAATAAATATACTCAAACAAACAACATTCAAGAAATTTGTACCAATGTTTTTGTTATCCAACTTCAGTTCCTAAATGTTTGAGTTATATGAAAAGGGTTAAAATGATGCCCCAAACAAGGATACATGCAAGGGAATAGATGGAGGACATAGATTCCCATGAAAAGCAACATGCACTATGAAACTTCCCTAAGAAACGATATATGCCAAGAAGAAAACACAACAAGAAAACAAACTTTTTTTATTAAGGAAGATCAATATCATTACATGCGTGTCATGTGTAAGAACTAACAAGCATTGAAGTAAGATGTTTTGTAGTATAGTTTTCAATTTTAGGATTTTTTGTTTTGTGAATGTTTAGGATTTTTATGTTTTACCAATGTTTTTTTATTTTTGGTATTTTACCAATGTTTTTGGAATTTGTGAATTTTTAGGGTTTTGGGAAAGTTTTTCAAAACTATGTACATGAAAATGAAGGTATAAATATTCCCCAACAAGAGGTGATAATATACAAGGGGAAATATTGTGCATATACAAGAAGAAGAAATATAAGCCAGATCAAGGCCAAGATGGATAGGTTTAATGTGATGATGAACTCAAACCAATGAAGTGCTAGGAAGGAGTGAGCATGCCCCTAGTGCAAGATGGACAAGAAACATACAATAGAAAAAAGTAGAATATTTTTATTAAAAGAAGGGACAAATTTTACCTCAAACATGGTAAAAAGGCCATCTTATACACATGGATATTCCTAATGAAGTAGAAGAAAAGTGTGAATGATATGGATAGATATGAAAAATGTAACTCGATTACTAGTGATGAAAAGGTGATGATCCAAAGGCACAAATTGTGAGACAAGACATAAAATAAATAAAGAGCTCGAACAAGGTGTAAATAACACTTGGTAAGATATTATCTATGTTTTTTTATCAAGATCCAATTTTTTCATGGGGAAATTAATTACCTCTTGAAGTTAAGATTAGATAGAAAATAAGTGAAGACAAAGTAGCTAATGTTTATGAATGATTTATTTGGAAATTTGAATTGGTGAATGAGGGGGAGTCATACATTTTTTCATCTGTCACCAAGTGTGCATATCCCCAATAGAGATGTATATGATTCTAGTTGCAACATTGTTCTATTACCATTAAAGGCATCCATAGCCTTGATAGAGATCTTGGAAATACCCACAAGAGAGAGTTATATTTGTTTTGCTTTCACTTATTTTTTTGATTGATTTTTTACTTCCTAAAAAATATTTCAGCTCTCTCGTCTATTTTGATAAGGGGTTAAGAACCACTCATGGCTTGATGGAAGGAGTTGGAAGTGATGGTAATGATGAAATTTGATAGTGTCAACATATATGCCAAAAGGTCTTCACAACAAGTTTATTAGATGTATGATAGTGATAGGATCTCTAAGAGGTTAGTCGTTCTTTAATCTACCAAGGTGATAAATGACCAAGGTTAAATGGATACAATAGAGATCAATTCCATACAAATATTGTGAATAGACTAACCAAAATATCACCGAAGTGATGAAAATGGTGGGATATTTTCTTAGGAATGGAAGGAAAGTAAATAGCATCCATGGTATGTAAACCTGATTGCAATTTATGATGTTTATACCAATGATTTTTTTAATGTTCTAATGTTTTATCATTTTTTTGATTTTTGATTTTTGACGATTTTGTGAAGGGGAAAACCACACAAAGAGAAGATATCAATGTGGATAGATAAGAGGAAAAAGATCCATGAGAGGGTAGAAAAAATATTATAGGATGGATAGGAAAGTTAGGACCAATAATGTCACTTCGTGTGATAGGATCCAACAACAATGTTTGTGATTTATTTGATGAGGGAGACTAGAGAGTTTTTTTAATCAAGAGTGATATTATCTCCAATCTCAATGATCATGGTGATATCATACTTGATAAGTGATTGTGAATTATCTTGAAACATGGATTTTGTATGTGGGAACTTGAGTTCCCTATCCATAGATTTTTGCACTTTGCGCCATACTTTGTGGTTTGCATTATTTGTGTATTTTTAATCATGTTTTATTTATTGATTTATGGGTGTTGTATTTTCTTATAGATTTGGAGATCCTCAAATTTTTTATTTGATCTTGATGAAGAAACAATTGGTGTTTCATACAAGCTAACGATAATGTTATTTTTATCCCAAGAAGTGGGAGAATAAAGTGGATGTTTGGGATTGATGATAGGAATGTTAGGAATGATGGTGGGCTTGCCACAATTTTTAATAAAGGGATGATATGGTCCAATGATTTAAGAGAATGGGATAGGAGGTGGCCCAATAATTGATGGTAACAAGCTACGAGGTGGTATGAGAATAGAATATGAAGGGATACTAAAAGGTGGCCCAAGGATAGAATACGAAGGGCTACTAGAATGTGGCCATGTGATAGAAGATGAACATCTACTAGAATGTGGCCCTGTGATAGAAGATGAAGGGATACAGGATTTGGCCCCTTTATAGAAGATAAAGTGCTATGATGACATGGCCCAAGTATAGAAGATAATGGGCTAGGAGGTGGACCACATATAGAATATTAAGGGATACTAGAACTTGGCCCAAGGGTAGAATATAATGAGATACTAGGAGTTGACCCAAAGATAGAAGATAAAGGGATATTAGGACGTGGCCCAAGGATAGAAGATAATGGGCTATCAGGAGGTGACCCACTAGATAGAAGATAATGGGCTACTAGGAGGTAGCCCAAAGATAGAAGAGGATGGGATACCTGAGGTGACCCAAGAGAGAGATATTGTGATTGAAGAATTTTGATTTGTAAGGAATGATTGGGTGATTAGAAGATAGGCTAGTGATCAATGATAGAACCAGGAGTATCCGGTATGTAATGGGGAATATGAAAATGGAAGAACAAGAGGAGATTCTTATTGGACAATATTAAGATCTTCATCTATTTGTTGATGAAAGGAATCAACCTCTTCTCCACGTTATGAAGAATCATCGAGGTTAAAGGAGAATCCTTTCGCGTGATCCTCTATAGGAATGCCATCATGTAGCCCCATGAATTATATAATTTCTTCTTCATTCTAAAATAAATTGATCGGTATGGTTCATTTTTGGTTAATGATAGTAGGTTGATTAGAAGGAAGGGGTCCAAAAGTGTTGAAGATTTAGAATATGTTTGATGATGAAGATTTTGGGATGGTTTAACCTTATTTCTCCCATAAAGGAATTGGATAGTGCTTCGAAAATATATCTTAGCACCTCATTTCTTGTGACTAGTTTGACATGAATGTAAACATTGGTCTTTAGAAGATTGATAAGGATGATAGTGTAAAACATGGTTGAAAGGGATCGAGGGCCAAAGAGGGATTGGATTTTTATTGATAGAATAATATGACTCAAGAGAAAAATTATATTTGGATTTGGATGTCTCGAGAGTATAATTAAATGTGGATTTGGAATAAGTTAGTATTGGTTTGTCTAGAATACTACATAATGCATGTAGAAAAAGAGGATCGTGTAGTAAGTCAGTGGATTATGACGTAGGGGTTGACTTGGATGGTTGATTAGAGGAATTTGGAGTCACGCGTATATTTAATGGATAAATATGCTTTGATTAGATGACCGATAAAGGGGTCTAATGAGAAAAGAGAGGACCATGACTCAAGAGTTGAATTAGATGTTTGATTAGAGGAATTTTTTTAAGTTGACATGGATATCCTCAAAGGAGGAAAATTTCATTTAGGTGACTAATTATTCCTTAGAAGAAATTTAATTATATGACTTGAGGAGCTTTGGGGATAATAATAAGCATACAAATGATTAGGAGAATCAAAATCATACCATGAACTAGATAAATACGAATCATACCACTAACTAGGAGATGAAGGTGGGGAAGTGGAAAATAGTATGGTTCCCATATTTTTAGTGTGAAGAAACACTTGAGGTCTAATTTTGATTGGCATTGTTTGACATGAATGCTTAGACAAGGTTTTTTTATTAAAATCCTTCATGGTGAAGGAAGTTCCATGTCAATTCGAGTAGCGTAACGGTGACCAACTAGACATTTTGCAAATATAGGGATGCTCATGTGATTTTCCAAAGGGAATCTAAGGAAAATATGAAACATAATGACACAATTTTGAAAATCAAGAAAGGTTTGGAAAACAAGTTACAAGTGTGAATGTCAAAATGGTTGATGAAATTTTAGTAGATTAATGGTTGTAAAGGAATATTTTTCTAGGTGTGAATGTCATAAAAGTTGTTTAATAGCACAACAACACAATTTCAACACTTAAATAAATTTTTTGAGAAAACAAGATTTAAGTATTAAAAAGGGGTTGATATGATTTTGACAGCGTAACAACGCAAATTTCTACACTTAAATCAAGTTTAAGAAAAACAAGGTTTAAGTATAAAAATGGTTGATACAATGTGAGCAACATAACAACGTAATTTCAACACTTAAATCAAGTTTAAGAAAATAATATTTAAGTATCAAAAAGGGATTGATACAATGTGGGAAGCGTAACAACACACTTTCAACACTCAAATCAAGTTTTAAGAAAATGAGGTTTAAGTATCAAAAATGGCCGATACAATGCGAGTAACATAACAACACAATTTCAACACTTAAATCAAGTTTAAGAAAACAATATTTAAGTATAAAAATGGATTGATACAATGTTGGCAGCGTAACAATGCACTTTCAACACTCAAATCAAGTTTTAAGAAAACAAGGTTTAAGTATCTAAAAATGGTTGGTACAATTTTGGTAGCACTTTAGATAGTGCTCTTTTGATAAAGGGGGAGCCAAAATTGGAAAGGGGAATGTTAAAATGTTTAGAAAATAAGAGTACGTTGTGTAGCTTTGGCATAGTTTTTCCGTGTTCTAAAACAAGGTAGAAACTAAGACAAAGTTTTTCTTAGTAAATTTTTGATATCAATGATAATGGATATGGAAAAGTTGGCCCCGATGCCAAATGGTTCCTAGGATTTTGTTCTCAACACTCGCTAATATATTTTCTAAGAGAGGTATGCTTTTTAGAATAAATTATAGATAAAGGACCATTACCCCACAATCAAAATAATGAAAGAGGCCTCATATGGACAGATTTTAGCACTCCTCACATATTTTTCTAATCAATTAGGTGATGGTACACTTTTTGTTTCGTCATCTTGTTCCCTCAATGTACAAACTACTTTGGGTTTCCTATGGTACTCCTCATAATGAGTTTTATGGATTAAGGAAAAGAAATTACCACAACCCTTATCCAAACCTACAAATACAGTGTGATTTGTTCTTTCTTATCTTGACTTAAAATTTGTTTGTCTTAAATTCCGGTCTTTGACCAAGGAAACCTACACTCAAAGTGTTAGTTATTTGTTTCAATTTTTGGTCTATTAAAAGTGTAACAATCATACATGAAAGTAATTAGTAGGTTTCCATATGAACACAATGTTAACAAGTTATCAAAGATCGCATCCATTTCTATTTCTCAAGATCACTCGAAAGTGCAAGAAAATAGAATATGTGGCGTTTTATCTTATTAAACCAACATGAACATTTTTAAACCTAAATTATCAAGTGTTAGCCATAATTCTAAATGATAATCAAAATGTTAGAAAATCATCCAAAATCATTTCCATTTTTGATTCTCAAGATTGCTCGAAAGCGCAAGAGAAGAGCATACACGATTTTGATCAAATTATAGCAAAAAGGAGATTTCCAACAAATATTTGAAATGTTAGCACCATTTATAAAAAATAACAACCATAATGTTAGAAAAATATCCATAATCATAGCCATTTCTAATTCTCAAGGTCACTCAAAAGTGCAAGAGAAGATCATATGTGGTGTTGATCAAATTAAAATGAATCTAACATGTAAAGAAAATGACCAATTTTATAAGAAATAAAACCTTGAATTTTTTGTAAAGTTAAATCCAAAATTTATTTGTTCATTACATATTTCACCTCAAGACCTTTCTGTAGCAAAAATGAAGTCATTTCGAGTTTGGGAGCAAAATCTATGGCCTCAGAAGATAGGTTACACATATGCTCTTATAGTCATGGGAATGTACTTAACCTGTACTTTTAAAATGTCAAACAAAATGTCCCAAAAACAACAAAAATATTGCATTTTTTCACCAAGATCCAATTTTGATAGCAACCCATCTCCTTTATATGTGCAAATAAGACTCAACACTATCAAACACTAACATACATGCTCAAAAACTTAAGATTTTCAACAAATTGAATGAACTAGCATGTAAAATGATGAAAAATGAAAACATGAAGAAAGCTTGATTTTTTCATCAAGATCCAATTTTGACAGCAACCCACCTCCTTTATACCTAAAAAGAAGACTTAACGCTACCAAACACTAACATACATGCTCAAAAAATAAGAAATTTCAATAATTTGAAAGAGTTAACATGTAAAATGATGAAAAATGAAGCTTTTAAAATGAAAACATGAAGAAAGCTTGAATTTTTCCCATCAAGATCCAATTTTGATAACACTTTGCCTCCTTTATACCTGCAAAGAAGACTCAACGCTAGCAAACACTAACATACATGCTCAACAAATAATAAATTCTAAAAATTGAAATAATTTTGTATGTTAGAGATGGAAAACAATCAAACTTTAAAATAAACATAAATGAATGTGCATGAGGCAAATGAGTGTCTCACTAGGCATGCCATATATATGCATGTTTAAATTAATATAAGTTAATGAAATGAACCTAACACCAAGTAGATTCTAACTTAGTCTAATCTAAGCAAAAACATCATGATAAAGCATGAAAGGAAAGCTTAACTAACTATGCATAAAACATTAAATCAAACATTAAATGCAAACCTCCTTTGATTGTTGGATGTGCTTTTGAATTGTAGATATTTCCTTTGTGAACTAAATGCAACCATGCACGATCAAGGAATTTCTCCAAGGAAGAGGAAGATATCTCACCAATATGGCTTGATTGCCATTTTTGGTTCTTCTCTTACTACTCTTTGCCAAGTAGAAAAGGGGAGATTTGAACAAAGATTTCCAATAACATGAAAATGCTCTTATCAAGTGCAAATGTCTTACAAGGACATGGTGTAAATTGAAACATGGTGTACTATGTTCTTTATATAGCTTTCCAGTTTTGGAGAAACTTACAACCTAGTGAATGTGGGATAAAGTTAAAGTATAATTAGAAAGGGATAAGTATGATTAAAATATATTAATTAGATATTAGAAACTCATCAAAGTTGAAGGTGATTTAATTAATCAACTAGGATTAATTAATAGACCAAGATTAAGCTTATAAAATCCATTTGAAGGTGATTTAGAGGGAAATTAGTAGAATTTGAAGGATTTAAGAGGGATTTAACCAATAAGAAGGTTTATTGATTAAATAAGAGATTTAAAGGCTTAATTAATTAATAATGGTTAATTAATTAATTAAAAAAGGATTATAACTAATGAAATGACGTTAATTGGCATCAAGATGTGGTATGAAGTTAGTTAATTAATGAAGTGTTGTTAATTGACCGAGACAAAGGAGAATGTTAGCTAATTAGTGGAAAATCATTAATTCTAATGAAATTGTGGGAAAGAGGGTAATTAGTGCAATTTTAGTATTAAAATTTCGTAGTCATATTTAAGTGTTTACAACCATCCAATTCCACAAAAGACTCTTAAAATTATGAAATTTAAATGTAAAAGTACCAAAAGAACCAAAAATAGACCCAAAAATAAAATTAGTCATCCGTTTTGAAACTTATGGATTTAAAAATTCAATTATAATTTTTTTAGCTTAGACAAGATTGCACAAACAATTTTATGCATCTTGGAATCATTGTGTAATAGACTAGGAATTAAAAAAGGACATTCATGGTCAACACACATTGTGAAATAGACTTGAACACTCCAAAAAAATACAACACTATACTAGGTGGTGTGCAATCAATACATTTTTTCAATGTGTGGCCCGTCAACAAGACAAAATACACAAAAATTGTAAACCCAAAATGTTTAATAAGTTTTTTTATATATGATTCCTAAGATTGAAAAAGGGGTAATGAAGAAAGGGATTGAGGTAGGAGAATTTCAAGGGTGGGGAAATTATTTGAGGGAATATAGGCTCCCTTGTTGTTTAACAATCCTAATTTCAACAATTGTTTTTCACAATGTTAGCCCTTACATTTTGTGGACAGTAGCACCCACACCATTTTCTACAATGTGACAGACTTGATAAAGGTCCTCCAAAGAATCAAGCCATACAAATTTTGATATATCCTTTACAAGTGATAATTTCCCCTAGTCACTTATGAGAATGAGTAACTCCAAGTCACTGTGAGAATGGGGTACTACCCCACATATTATATTCTTTTAAATATATTTTTAATTTAAGTCAAGGGACTACGGAAATGGATTCACCTTTGAATAAGGCATTCAAAGTATAAGAAATGCTATGTATGGATCACTAAAATTTATAGTAAAAATGCAAAATCTTTGAAACGAACAAAATTTTAATTTCTTATTTTATATCAAGAAAAATAGACAAAATTTATTTATTTATTTAGGTTGTCAATCCATAATAATAATAATAAAAAGTAAAGGAGAACAAACATGTCAAATAAGACATAAATATTTTTTTATGTTGTATTTAGTATTACGAGAAACAAATAAGGGTTTATATGTCTTATTAGATAATGAAGTTTTTGACTGAGTTTTACATAGAGAAAATGATTAATAGACAATAATAAAACTACTACTTGTATTCATTCATGAAGCATATAGATATATAGCTTCAATTGCTCCTATTTTCAAGGAGTTACTGATAAACTAAACCACTCCCTATTATATCTCAAGATATCCTAAACATATTATACATGAGCGGTTACAACAAACAAAAAAATCACCCAAGTATAACATGAATAACTTATATTCCATCCTTATTAATGTGGAACACTAACTTAGGTAAATTCATAACATTCCCTCCTTAGTGCGAACATGTTAGGAAAACATTCACATGGTCATAGACAGTATGCTCACCCTTGTGGCATGTCCTACTATGTGATTCATGACCTTGATATAAATGAAAGGATCTCTCCTTCCATGGTTTTAAATAGCCATACCAAAACTTTGACCTAAACATGCCCCATCAATTTTCCATCTCGTGTGGTTTTCTAGATCTCTCAAAACTTTTTCAAGATCCATGAATTGTATTACATTGGTGATTTGTTCTCTACAATATTTTTACATCAAGGAAGTACATAGGAATTACTTCTCACTTATTACCAATATGAACAAGAATAATCACACTGGAAAAGATTTCACATTACATCCATAAGAACAAAACATTCTTAATTCTAGCCATCATTGTTGATTGTTGCCACTTGATCTCAAACCACATAGACAAATGCCACAACCACCTGGAAGTCACCCTTGACTTTATAAATTTTGGGAGATAATGGAAATGAAACATTGGTGTTATGTCCCCCCACAATGTGAAATTTCCATTTATTCATCAAACTGCAAATAATCGACAAACATTTACGATCACCATTGTTGTTATGCAACCCCGTCATTGGTGACTGACGAGAGGTCATTGATTGACCTCTAACCTTCATTTCCTCCATCCTCTAATGTGAACTTTCTAACTCAGCTTGATTTGGCTTTTGAGGCCTATTAATTTATCTCGGATGTCGAGCTCCACTAAAAATGCGTCGTAAGGCATTTTTTTATTTTTTAGACATTTATGATGACTTGACAATCTAATTTAACGACAAAATTACGGACACAAAATGGTGACACTTGATAACTCGCAATTACAATTGACAACTTCCACTTGATTGAAAATTGATAACACGATTAAAAATAGAAACAACATTAATAACAAAAACATAATTAAAGATTACTTTTTAATATAGAATAAATACAAAAATTGACAATGACATTTTAATTTTAACAAAATGACACTATTTTATGACATTTGACCAAACTTGACTTTAAACTCGTGATTGCATACAAATGTCTACAAAATTTGGACTCTTTGCGAAAAAATGAGGACATGTACACCTATTTGACCTAAATAAGTTGTCTATGGACTCATGAAGAAAATTGACTATACTAACAACTTGCAAATGTTAGGTGAAAAACTTGAGAGTTCACATAAACAAATAAAATAACCAATAAAAGAATGGAAAAAACTAATAAGCAAATTTCAAATAAATATTCTAGTCGGTCCAAGCTAGGTCTTATCTTTCACATAAAAATGTTAATTCATTCTCATATGGGTGGCGCAGACCAGAAGAAATTAGATTGCAAAGTGAATGCAAATGTAAACGCATTGTACATGGAGTAATGGCTTGTAGAGGGCTGAGCCTATCTCTCATGCACGTTTGCAGAGAGATAGGCGGATTCGAACATGTGACCTGCAAAATACAAGGCAGGAGGCCCACCACTCTGCCACAGCATTGGTTATTAAAAATTTTGAGTCTTTTTAATTAAATATTCCCCCCGCGAACATGCATGAGGGATAGGTAGATCCCTTGTAGAGGGCATACGAATGTACACATTGATTGGTAAGTCTCATTTATGAGGAGATATGATCCAATCCGCCGTGAGTAGGAAAAGATCCAAACGATTACAAATATTTAGTATGAACCAAGAAAACATGCCCGCCAACTCTTGCTGTCTATGATCTACATGCACAATAGAAATTAATGCCCTTCAATATAAAATTAGTACTATGTGCATGAAATACGTAGAGATAAGTTACTCCTCAAACCACCGAGTTGACGGTGCAAAAGAAGATAGAAAAATGATAGACAACAATAGACATGACACTTGATGGTGTTGATTCAATAATTCAATGGTTGATCGGAAGATTAATGCAAATTGTCGAGAGACTCAATAGATTAGATAGTTATAACATATATGGTGGTGTCTAAACGGATGCACATATTATACAAGCTCTTGGAATAACTACCAAATTTTCCAACATGATGTTGAGAGTATAACACCATTGTGTCCTTTCAAATAAGAACAACATGTCCCCTCTCCAGCACACTCTATTTAGCGAGAAACATACACTCAATATTTATATAAAAAAATCACAGCTAAATCCCTTGCCATTTGACCACGACACATCCTTCCTCCCATTGTCCGGCCTAAAAAACTGGCTTCATTCAAGGGCGGTACATTCTTGACAATATAATTGTAGTCTGGGAAGGCATGGAATGGGCGTGCAGATCCAATCAGCAAGTCCTCTTCATCGAAGTCGAATTTGAGAAGGCCTATGACTGAATATAATGACCTTTCATTCTTGCTATGCTCAAATCCCTGGGATTTGGCCCAAATTTCATTCAGATGTCAATATGCTCTTTACGCATGCCTCCGCCCACATCACCATTAATAGGAAAAGTTCATATTCTTTTGGTCTCTTTAGATCCATCTAGCAAGGATTCCCTCTAACACCAACCCTATATGTTCTCACAAACTAAAGGATTTGGTTAGATGTTATCCAAAGCTCAATCCAGGGTCTTGTCAAGGGCATTGTTCTTCCTCTCGTAGATGGCTCCCAATTGCTTAATGGCCATTTTACGGATGATTCCTTCCTTACGCTCATTGAATAAGAAAATAACATTAGCAGCACTATGCAGTGCCTTGAAACCTTCTATTTAGCTTCGAGTTCTTCCATTCAAAGATGTAAATAACAATGTTGTAGATAGTCCTTCCTTCCGTGCCTCCTAGTTAGCTACCTATTATTTGAAGATGCTCAACCATGGAGAAATGTTTAAATTTCTTGGTATTTATTTTTCCTTTCAAGCTTCTCTTCTTTGAGATTTGGCAATACATCATGTAATGGATGGCTCAAATGTTGGGATACTAGATCACCAAGTTGATGTTCTTAGTGGGAAAATTTAAAATTTTCTCCAAAGTTATTGAAGCCACACATGTTTACTACTCCTCCTACTGGGTCCCATCTAAGAAGTCTGTGTAAAAGCTAGAGAAACTTCTCAAAGACTTCCTTTGGACCAATGCTTCCATTGGTAAAGGTTTTCATAGAGTTGCATGGGAAACTTGTTGCCTTCCCATAGATTCGGATGTTTAGGCCTCATTGGCATTCTGTGTTAAGGGCAAGAAATTTGTGCCAAATAGATAGTCCAAAGCACCGAAGGAAAGGAAGCATAAAATGGGATTGTAGAAGGCTCCTCGTATGGCCGTATTGCCTGAAAAGGCATTGGATTTTCCAATCTTCTCATTTCCCCTATTCTAGTCAAAGTGGTTGGTACCTTTGTGCTCAAAAGCATTTGGAAATCCTAGGAGAAAATCAATCCATGGAGTGGTGGAATAGAAACGAGTTCCGTGAGGGCTTTCATTTAATTACCACTCTCTATGGTGGTCTCTTATCCTTCAATGCTACAATTGTTGTTTGGTCAAGGTGCCTTGGATTCTGCACTCCACCTTTTCAAGCACGAAATTCACACCATCCAAGACTTCTTCTACAAATGCACCCAATCTTAGCTATCCTAGCAAGAGCTCAAAGTGCAATTCAAATTGGCTCTACCAAATATATCTCTCATTACTAACATCATTTTCTTCATGCTAGATCGCATGATCCAAAATATTTCTATTCTTTTGTCTTGTCCTTGGTGGATGGACTAGAAATGGCATGTGGACACCGGTTCAAAATTACTCAAGCGGCCAAGGATATTCCTAGCTTTCACCTCATTTCCCATGGTGGGAAAGATCAATGCCTAGTGGGGAATTCAATCCTCAATATCAATCTAGAAAAGGATATTTGTTATTGTTTGTTCCAACTGTGTGGAACCAAAAATTTCTCACTTCCTGTGGTGTGTTCTATAGCAAGGCCTTCGTTTGGTGCTCTTTTGGTGCACAGGAGTATCTTCCCAAAAATTCCTCTTTTATGGTCACTTGAAAACCTTTTCTCACCTGTTATGGTTTTATCATGAAGCCCAGAGGACTTGGAATTAGATTCATTCTTTCTTTCTCCCTTTCGACCAAAGTGTTTTACTTGGCAACATGTGCTTTTAGGATACAATCTTTGAATGCCTAACAAATATTCCCCAATTTGGCATGCTTTGATAGGGAAATATTATTCTCTCTTTGGAAAGAAAGGAATTCTAATTTACTTTTAATAATTAAGTTCATCAACATTTCTCTATTTATAACAAATTTGTGGTCATCGTGAATGTCTTGCCACATATTCAAGCTCAAGCCAATATAGTGGTGATCGAGGTGGATCATCTGCAAATGCTCATTCACCCTTTGGGACGAAGCCCCTTGTATTGTTTCTCGAGAACCATTGACCCCCTCTCTTTCTCCCGATTTCATAATGGTGCTAGTGGTCACCATATAGGTGGTGGCCATCGGAGCCACTCTCTCAATGCCACTCCTTTAGTCGGGCCCGTCGGTCCTCCTACAGCCTAACCTCCTTAGAAAAGCTTCTCCCCACCTCTTTTATCCTATCAGGGATGGGATTCTCCCGCCACTTTGCTAACTCGACTAGGGATCACCGGTTATCCCCAAGCTCCAACTCGGGACATCTAGATCCTTCCGCCTCTATGTGACAAGTTTCATATGTTGTCTCTCACCATCTTTCCCTCTCAGGCCCTTGTTGAGAATATCAAGATGGAAGCCATCTTGACTTTGGTTGGGATATGTGAGATGGTGCTAAAGACCTTCATGGCTTTGGCTAGCATGATCAAGACTTTCCCCCTCCATGACAACAATTCACAACGATGACTTAATTTTTCTTCTTTAGTTCTTTATGAAGTTTTGTAATCAGATATGTTCCTAGGATTTATTGTTGCCTAGTTTGGCTCATGGTTTTGGGGCATGCCTCCATACATGTAGCCTAGATTTTACCACCAACAACCCAAGGCATCTTTGGCACATCACTCGACCTTAAATGAGCACTCACCTGAAGTGCACAAGGGTATCAGGTTCCTCTTTTATGTCATCTTGTTCAAGAAGTTAGCATGATTGTACAAATATTCCAAATCCATAACAAATAATTAAGTATATTGTAGTGCATAAACTAGATCTAGATCTCAATCATAAACAAGATTAACTCATACTAGAATCAAGATTAACTTTACCATGCAAGAATCATTAACAGATGTGTCAAAAATCAATATCTAGCCATAAAGATCCATTATATTAATTGTTGTAAAACACAAAAGCTTCATACATCCATAGTATAGTCACCATAGTCATGCACGCTCACAAACTCGCAACATAACACTAACAAAACATGAACTATCTAAATCGTGTAAATCAATACATATTTATAGGGGTGGGGACTTTCCCTTCACCACCCATGCACCTTTCAAAAATAGGCTACATGTTAATAATATCCATGTGCCCTTACATGATAAATACAAGAGCATGCAAGCTCACTAATAATAGATCATCTAATAATATAACAATGGTATAATCCTATTAATAGCTCCAAAACTATGCATGGCGCTTGATCTTATACTCATCCAAAATAGCCTTTGTGTGTTCTTCAAGTCTTCTACAAAACATGCTCCGCACTCCATGTCCAAAATTAGCCAATCTAGAAAAGGCTAAGTCTTGATTTCTATTTTCTGGCACGTGCCCTATTTCACTATAGTTCCACATGTATATACGCACCCTATGCCCATGCACCCAATCCTTTTGCACCTTTCATACTTAGGTTGTATTTCATCAGCCCAACATTACCCCACACTAATTTCATTGCCATCCCCGAAATGGGTAATCATAACTTATGTCTCCATGAAAAAGAATAAAGAATGAAATAATAACTGTACAAAGAATGAGAAAATACTTGGCACACTATCTTCCACATAGGAAGAATTAACTCAGGATATTCTACTTTGATCTCTACCTCTAATTCATTCCAATCACTTAGTGCTTTATTTGTTTTATCCAGAATGTCTACAAGTATTGCTTCCATCTCATCAAGAGTCATGTTCTCACCTTCATTTTGTAGCACTCTGAGAACATTGGCCATGCTTGAGACCATTCCATCCATGACATCCATTCTCTAATGCGCTATTAATTTCCCAATGTCCTTTATTTTCTCCTTGTGTGGTCTGGGATACTACAAGCACATCACGCTTCTTTATTATTAAAGTAAGCCTCTCCACACATCCAAGTGTTTCATTCTTTACTGACTTTTTGAACCTCATCCTCTTCTTACCATGGTTCTTGTCTTGATTATCACATTTGGGGTCATGCACATGTTTAAATGTAAAATATGCTTTCTTTAGTTCATCTTTTAAAGTCTACAATATGGACTCATAACTTGTAATTTTACACGCTACAATTGTTGCCTTAGCCTTTTGCACTTTTTTGTAGCATCCTTGGGTTTTGGCATTCTTACGGGCCCCTCATCTAGCACTATATGAACTAAAGTGTGTAAGTAGTGTAAAGTAAGATGGAAAATCTTGTGTAACTTTATCTTCCAAATCTGCCTCTTCTTCAAAATCTCATCCCCAATTTGTTCACCATACTTGAGTATCAAAATGACAATCACCTCAAATTTGTCTTTTTTTTCTTTATGTTAGTGAATTTGATTTTAGTATCTTTATCCTTCTTATCTTCTAAGAGCACACGAATAGTTTTCACTTTTATCTATGTTTGCACAGTAACTTCACATAGATACCTTTGTTAGAGCATTGCTCACATGTTCATCAGACATCAAAGTAGGCTTAATTGTGACATGGCATGAGTGTGGTGCCTTTTTCAACTTGTGACACACATGATTCCTCACATACATCGAATTTAGGCTCATCCATATGAGTTTGCATGCTCCAAGATAGTTTTTTTTGTGTGCATAGTTGTCATGTCTTCATCCATCAACTCCCAGCCATAAAGTTCCTTAGGTTCCAAAGTGCTTTAGAACCGTGCATGTATGATCTTGGTTGGGTCATCAATGTACCCAACTATTGGTGTCTCATAAATTTCTTCCTCCTTTCCTTTCTTCGAGTGCTTACCTTTAGGGGTGTGCACTCCCGAATCCAACACCGGTCCTTTACTTATATGTGTAGTATGGGTGTGCCTGAATGCTCACCCTTATCTTTTTCTAACTTTGTTTCCTTCTACTCATTTTTTTCCTTCTTTGATTCATCCACCTAAGGATCTTCTACATCCTCAATCTACCCTAGAGTATTCGGTGTTTTGTCTTCAAATTTATCTTCCTCATCATCCTTCCAAGGAATGTACTTATGCCTTTTCTTTTTTTCAGGTTCTACTTTCACAGGTGAAGTCCTAGGTGACCTCTAAGGGGTATGTGATGTCCTTGTGCTCTGATTCCTTATTCTTCTTAGCACTCTTTTAAACTGAGGTTCCTCTAGTAGTATTTTATATGTCCACCTCCATTGTGTCGAGTCTCAACACTTCATCTTCTTTTACACTGGATGGATGGATTGCCTTGTGCTCTCTTTTCTCTCCATTGTAGGTTTTTTTGCCCCTTATGCTCAAGCCACCTTCTATCTTCCTAAAGTTATTCTTCCTCTCCTTCTTCTTCCTCAAGGGGAAAGGTGTCTTCTTCATATTTTAATGTGCCCATGGTATTCTTCTCCTTGGGTGGTCGGGAAGTTTGAATTCATTTTCAACATACTTCCCATTTTCCAACCTTGGCTTGAGGTGAATATATACAAAACTTCTCGATGGCCAAACTCATAGCCATCATGTTAATATCATCTGAAATTAATTTTTCAATATATGCAAACTTACTTGGATAAACATAAGTCTTCTTGAGGGTGTGGTAGTCACTGATCTACCTTATCTGCATTGAAAAGAAACCATTTTGCATCTAAAAACCTATGTACATATGCCTAGAATCAGCGCACGATGAAGGCATAAGGGAGCTTATAGCAAGGGATCCACTTCCATCCTTCATCCTCAAAACCCTATATAAAAGTGTTGATACACTACAAACTGTACTTGTTTATCTAATACCAAAGGTGGATCCTTAGGTATTCTCCATTCCTCCTCAAACACAACACGGAGGCACTCATACCAAAACTCTTCTCTCTATTTAAAGGGGCCACTCATGGTCCCATCACATGTACTTGAAAATATCTCTGCTGAGGATATTTCTTCTCCTAGGATATTTGCCAAATTTTATCTTTGGCCCATCGGGCACTCAATTTCAACAAAAACAAGTGACAAAAGTATCACACCAAAACTTATTTTCTCACCTTGCATGTGCTTCCTCAATAATAGTTTTAGCAATAAAACCAGCCAAATTGTACACTACACCTTTATCATATTTTTTGCACCACATAACTAGGCTGTTTACTTTTTTACACACGCGACCAATGCTCTTGATTGTTCAATTTTAGAGGAGGTGTGTTATCACTGAACAACTGGATACTTCTATAACTTAGGGATATCCATCCCATGCCCTCCTTCATATATCCTAGCACCTTCTTTGTTTCTTCTATCACCTCTTTTTGTGAGGTCAGGTCTAACTCAATCTTAGTACCCAAACTCCTTAGTCTGTCAAACTCCCAATTAGGGTGTGGTGAGCCTCATTTCGTGCCCAAAAAATAGAAGAAGTCCTCATGGACTCTGCTCATCAACCATTGAGTAAATTTTCTAGTTTTCCAAAGTAAGGAGCTCATTAGTTATAAAACTCCCACCTTTTTAACATTTTTCACCCATCATCATCATACATGCCATATCGTTATTTTATTCTCTTTTTTCTTCTTCACTACTAACAACTTGTCCAATTCATCTTTATTATGTTTTTTCCTGTGGTTATAGTCACTTACTTTACACTTGAGAATGTGAGAATCCTAATCGTGACCCATAAAAACCCCTTTTGGTATTGCATCTTAGAAAAAAATGGACTTTCAAGGGCATCTTCTACTTTGACCTCAAATTCCTTCTACTTCCTTCCCCTTGTGGCTACTCCAAGTGCTCTCTTTGGTGCCATAGAACAATAAAGGTGTGTTCTTTGTAACTAATTTGAGCTCTTAAATTAAAATTCATGTGCCCTAGCTCAACTCATGTGCCCTAGCTCAAATCCAAACCCTAACAATCGATTTCTCCTTCTCGCACTTTTTGTATCTCAAACACTTCTCTCTAATGGATTGTCGGATAATCCTCATGCATAAATATGAAAAATATGAAAGTTCTAGATTGGTTCACAAGCTCTTCTGCACTTCACAACTCATTTTTCACTCTCACTTGACTTCAACTCACTTGAATTCTCTTGATCGTAAAGGTAAAAATGATTTCCCAACACCTCCTTATATATCTTTTCAAAAAATTTCCACATTTATTGCTCTCCACCTACCACCGTACTCAACATTAACTTGGCATTTCTTTTCTTTTTTTGCTGATTTTTTTTCCACACCACAATCATAACCTTCTGGCGCACCTACTACTCCTTGGCCATAGACCTCCTTTTGTGCACCTTCATGCATTGAAGTACCTATCCACTATGCCTTTCACTAAGTAGTTTCCATTGTTACAACCTACCTCACGTTACATTGTGTGTCTTTCCATTCATCCATACGTGGTTTTAATCATGAGAAAATTTCTCTATCTGCACCTTTACTTCAAGACACACAATATCTCTCTATGCATATTCATCTTCAGAGAACATTCAAACCTAGTCCATGTACCATGTATATACTCCACCCCACACTAAGGGTATGTGTGGTCCTCTGTGCATGAAAACACTTAGATAGTAATCAGCTTTTAGACACGCAAGCACGCTTATTACAAAAAACATTGAACTAAATTGACAAAGCATAAAATGATGAAAGGAAACACATATAAAGGAAATGCATTAAGGAAACCTAATCTAATGGAAATAATACCTTATTACAAACACCAAGAAGACTTATTTATAGTAGGGCTTCAGCCTACTCCTATTGAAATAATTGGGAAATGTGTTCCATCTAGTGCCTCTAATTGAAAGTGCCTGAATCAAGTATATAAGTCACAATATATGGTCCCAACCAATGCACTTTAAGCTTTCAGGGTGGTGGCGCAAAAACTTTGAGTCATAAAGAAGAACCATCTATCCAACTTAAAGCTTCTTATCCTTAATATGTCTATCATGTCATGCCTTTTTGCCTAGCCTTTTCTATCTTTTGACTCCATCATGCTATAGCGCGCCTCTCATCTAATTACATCAGTTTATCAATGTGCTCTTCAAGTTCTTTCTCATCAGCCAAACCTCTCTGCACGTATAATACAAAGAGAAGGTAACATGAATTCCACTGGTAAAATAGCCTCCATGCCAAACACCAATTGAAAAGGTGTGGCCTTATTCAACCTCTTTTAGGTTTCATATATGCCCAAAGTACAATAGAGACTTTATCATCCCATTATTTCCTTCCAACATCACAAATTTTAGTCAATGTGTGGCTCAATATCTTGTTGAAGGCCTCAGCAGTTCCATTAGCTTGAGGGTGATAGGGTGTTTTTTATGGTGTGTAACCATAAATTATGCTAATAGTATCTTGATGGTCTCATTAAGAAAATGAGTACCCCTATCACTTGTCAAACTCAATGGGCATCCATACCTATTGATAAATGTTTCCCACATAAACCTTATTGTTGTAGCTATCATGAAATCCTTTGTAGGTGTCACTTATGCCCACCTTGTAAGATAATATATACAAGTTATGATGTAGTGCATGATCTGGTCCTACACGGGTGGGGAAATAGGACCCACAAAGTCAATTTCCCACTTCTCAAAAGGTTTTTGCACTAGCAATAGGCCTTAAAGGCATTTCATCTCTATGCCTAGGCTTCCCAAGGCTTGATAATGGTCACATGCCTTGAAATATTCTTTACAATCCTTATAAAGTGTTTCCCACCACAAACAAGCCAATAAAATCTTGTGTGTGGTGGCATCTCCTACATAATGTCCACCCACTAATACCACCCATGAGCCTCCTCCATAATAGCTTCATGCTCATGCTCAAGTACACATCGGCACAAAACTTCATCCCGACCTAGTTTGTATAAGTCTCCACTAATCAACATATAAGGTGCGATGCGTATAACAAGTTATTTCTTTCTATACTCTTCATTCCTTCATGTTCCACACATGTTCATAAAAAAAACAATATCTTCTAAGTTAGAGGGTGCATGGTTCAATCTGAATAGTTGTGCATCCGGCATTGTGTCCTCAATGCTTTTGTGTCCTCTCTGAATTAATCCTTGATAAATGATCTAGTCTAGAATTACTCTTTCTGGCTTAACCACCACTTAGTAAAATCAAATTCCTGAATAACAAAATCCAACAATGACATATGTGCCCCTACAAAACAAGCTTGTTCACCAAGTACTTCAATGTCATGTGATCTATATAGAAAATAAAAGGTGTTTCCAATAAGTATTGTCAAAACTTATGCAACACATAGATCATAAAAAGGCCTCGCACTCTGTAGTTGTATAATTTTGTTTCAATTGGTGTTAACTTCTACTTGCAAAGAAAATAGGATGATCAATAATACCTTCTCCAGGACTGGGCTAATACCATGCTAATGGCCATACTAGAGGCGTCCACATGCACATGAAAAGGTTTGGTCCATGAAGGAAAGTGCATAATAGGTGTTGTAGTAAGCCTTTCCTTAATGTCTCAAATGTGTGTTGTTGCGCTTCACCCCAATGGAACTTTCCTTTACTCTTCAATAATTCCTTCTAATAGGCATGGAAATCTTAGCATAACCTTTGATAAAATTCTTGTAATATCCTATGTGCCCCAAGAATCATGCACCTCTCTGGTTAGTAGGTTCCTCTAAGCCCAAAATATAACAACCTTAGTAGGATCCACTAACAAGCCTTCCTTATAGATGATGTGTCCCAAGAAAAGTCCCAAAAGGTGTAGCAAAAATACACTTCTTAATGTTTAAAGAGATTCTCAATTATCGAGCATCTCTCAAACATAAGCCTTAAGTTATCACAATGATCCTTTCACTAGCCCATACACTATCCAATCATCTAGATAAACCTGTAAGAACTTATGAATAAAGTCTGGAATGCTTGCACAATAATGCCCAAAAATACTGCAGGTGCATTCTTCAATCAAAGGGCATAACTATGTATGAAAAACTTCCCCATTCAGTGGTGAAAGTTGTCTTCTCTTGATCCTCTTTAGCTATCTTACTTGATGATATCTAGAAAATCCATTAGTGAAGGAGTAGATCTCACGCCTCCAACACCTTCCAGAATATCCTCTATAATGGTGTGGGAAAAGGATCTATTACACATGTAGCATTCAACTCCTGTAATCCACACAAATTATTATTCTTTCATCTTTCTTAATACTGATCACCATAGGGCTAACCCACTCTAACTCCTCAATGGGCTCAATGATTCTAGAATTCAGCATCTTATCAATTTCTTCCTTTACCTTGGCGTGCTAGATTAGGATTCATCTTGTAAGGCCTCTTCCTAACTGGTGTGCACCTTCCTTTAACTTGATTCTCATCTCACCAAAGATTCATGTACCCCTTTCAATTCATGATAGCCTCTAGGAAACAAGTCTTGGAAGTCACACAATAGCTCAATTATCTTAAGCAACCTTAGAGTCAGACCAATAATCTTCAATGATGGCCTCCTTAGGTTCAACATCCATCCCAATGTTGACCTTTTATTTTCATGGCTCATGGTAGGCATGCACCTTCTCATCTACACTTTCTAAGACCTCACGCATACCCTCTATATGCTCAACATCCAGATTCTCCACTTCTTCATCATTAATCACATAGACCATCTTACCTTTATCCTTTTCTAGGCAGGTGTTCCCAAGTTATTTTGCATCTGTCTCTTCCTCTTCAAAGTGCACCTCTAGGTTTGACTCACCTAGTAACTCCTGAATAAGTTCCTCAACCTTTGCACTATCTCCCATATTCAAGTGCTTCATAACTGTAATGCCTCATTCACTGGAGGTTTAGTGGAAAAATAGTCAAAAGTATTAATCATACATGCAGTCAGTTCTTTCCAATTCCTTGTCTCTCTATTCAACTGAACATAGACATACCATGTGCATGCACAACCTCGCAAGGTGTAGTAGATCTTGTGCACCCATAGTGAAGGTGGTAAATCTCTGACCCCTTTGTCTAAAGTCTCTCACACTACTTGAACATGGTGTTGAACAGGGTCTTTACCATGGAATTCATAGATCTGAGTAGGCGCATTGCTCTGGAGAAATCTAGAAGAGAAGGTGATTCTCACTTCTCACCACTCTAAGATATTATCCCTATGAACCATCCACTAGTGCACTATTGTCCCATAGAGTATAAACTAGCATATTCCTTCTTTCCATTTGATCTATCCATTGAACTTCCATTACGCGCATGCATGAACACTTCAGATTTCCTTTGCCTAGTGTACCTTGGTACCTAGCTACTTGCCCAAATTCCTAACACAATGCGGCCTTCTTATGCACATAATTGCACTCCTCACTTCATGCCCAAACCATTTCATAAGTGCCATGTGCCCAATTTTCACATGAAACACTTATAGTATCACTCATGGATTGTGCATCATCCCATTGGAGAACTCCTTCCTTTGATGGCTCAAGGACTTCCGATCTCTAATGGTGTACACATAGATTCTATTCAAATCCTCTTCACTTAAGGGCTCTACATAAGGTGTAGATTTCCCATCTGTCAAAGGAATGATGACACGCTCTTCCTTGTTCTCAAAACTTATATATCCTTTATTGAAGTGCATATCAATATTGTTTACATAACACCAAGGGCACCCAAGTAGTGTTGGAAAATTTTACCTCTGTAAGTGCTAAGACCTCAAAGTCCCTAGTAAACTTGGCCCCTTGTATAGTAATAGTAGCATCCTTCAAGACTCCAATGGGCATGGCTTTATTCTATGTTTTCCATAAACAACACATTTGAAGATGGCTGCAATGGTGGTCTCCCCATATGAATCCACACATCCAAAGTGAGTACATTCACTTTATGCACACTGTATCAATCAAAATGTTACTCAAAATCCATCCATCAACAACAACATTCAAAGTGATCTCTTTGTCATAATCCAGACTATGAGGAGGTAGGTTAGCATGTAAAAATTTTCTTTCACACTCAACTCTAGTGCATAATGTTTTTCCCTTAACCATTCCCCAATAAAGGAATGATGTTCTCTTGTCACAACATCTTGCAAACCTCCTTTAAATCATCAACATTTGTCTAAGGAAGCTCAATTGCTTTCTTCTATTCTAACTTTTGTGATTGTTCTTTCAAACATTGTATCTCACCCTGTAAATTCCTAATCACCTCCATGGTTTCTTGATAAACTTCCTTCTAATGCATAGGGTTTGGATACTTTACATGTAATACCTCATCTTTGTAATGATAAGATTCTTCTTTGGAACTTCCCTAGCGTGCATAGTAACCTTAGTGCATGTAGTGATCTTCACAAGTAACAAATCAAGATCGAGCACTAACTTCAACATCCACTGATCTTCCACTACATGTTGTACTCTAACCATTATCACGCCCTTGTCATGTTTGTGCTTCTTACTCAAGAGTTCAAACAAGTTTTGGCATTCTTCATAGTTGTGGTTCTTTCACGAGAAAGAACAAATGATATTTAAGGGCATTCGTACTGTAATGATAAAGGGATCTACATGTATAACATGTTCCTCATGGAAATTCACTTCTTCCACCACTGATATCTCGGCCTCTGAATCCTCCACGATAGCCTCGACCTCTACCTTGGCCACTATCAGAGTGCCCTTCATTGTGATTATACTCATGATTCTCACCTTATTCCTTAGAATTATTTTCAATATTGGTCTGTCTCACACCAGTATCAATGGCATCATGAATCTGATCAATCAACTTAAATTTCTTAGTATCATGAGTGGTAGACCTGTAAATCTTGCAATAACAGGACACATTCTTCCTTATCACACATTGCAAAAATGTGGGAATCTGCTTGAATCATGATCAAGTGGTAGATTTCACATTCCAACAAATGACATGATGTGTATTGATTTAAGAGGGGAAACTACTCTTAGCACTTCCTTTTACTTCACAATTTGTGCACCAAATCCCACTGCACATCTCATGCATTGAATTAGCTGATAATTTCTCTAACTATTTTTTATTGCCAAAATCTGAGCCTCCAAGAATGGGCTCACTCCTATGTCTACACTCCCCCTTTGCCTCAAAGCCACATAAAGCTACTTCAAGTGCCTCATGTGGATCTATATAAGTATTTTGTGTGAGTGCCCTTTAAAAGGTGTGATCATCCTCCACAAACAAACAATTATGCATGCTTGCTCAAGTGAATGTCATAAGATAACTTCGATAAGAGGGTTTTAAAGTGTGCATCATACTCCTAAACACTCTCATTCCTACCTTTCTCGATGTCCTTCAAAGACACTGATGCTCTTCTTCTCAAACTCTTGTATGTGGAACTCTGCTAAGAAATCATCACGTAACGTGGGATAGTCTACACAAGTTTGGTTGGATCATATTTCCTATACCAACTATGTGTGTGCCCTTGCAAAGTAGTTACAAATTGACTTTCCTTACACTCTGGAGCTGTAATCCCCTTCGTGCACCATAGTATCTCATATATATGTACATTCTCTATTGCATCTTCTATTCCTTTGCATTACTCGGTAAAGCGAAGAGACATCTCCATAAATATTTTTTGGTGTTGGTGCAGATCGTGCCCATTAGATCCAAAACTTGTATTTCCTCACGTGTTTCCTCTTCCTCTAGAACCACCATATCCGCTAGATCCCAAGCCACATCCTCGATCCTCATCCTTTAGTAGATATGGGACAAGAGGATGCACTTCCTTGTGTTCTAATAGTTGTACTAAACTGAACTCCTACAATCTACAAAGTTGTGTTATTTATAGACATGGCTCCAATGTTCTACTCACCCACATTCTATGTTAATGACATGCCAAAAACATACCTCTAACTAGAATTCCAAATAACACAGATGATGATTGCACCACCATAGATGAATATGTTACCTGATTAACTCCTGAACTTGACTGCAAACTAACTCTATATGTCACTACTCTACTACCCACACTAGCTTGCTTATTGATAGTTGTCGTATAAATTGGAAAACCAACCACAAGGGCTAGGTCGCTAGCTATGATCAGATTTACGCCCGTAGTTCTCAATCTGTCTTGAGACGTGCATTCTAACCACTCTTCAATACTAGCCAAGGTCAAGTGATACATCTTCATCATGCAACATCTGATAGATAATCGAAAAAGAGGCCCTGTAACGAACGAAGATGTAGCCTACATTTTACCACCAACAGCCCAAGGCACGTTGGCACATCACTAGCTTGAACCGAGCACTCACCAAAGCATGCAAGGGTACCATGTTCCTCTTTTATGTCATATTTTTCAAGAAGTTAGCATGATTGTACAAATATTCCAGATCCATAACAGATAATTAAGTATATTGCAATGCATAAACTAGATCTAGATCTCAACCATAAACAAGATTAACTCATACCAGAATCAAGATTAACTTTACCATGCAATAATCATTAACAAGATGTGTCAAAAATCAATATCCACCACAAAGATCTATTATATTAATTGTTGTAAAACACAAAAGCTTCATACATCCATGGTATAGTCAACATAGCCATGCATGCTCACAAACTCACAGCATAACACTAACAAAACATGGAACTATCTAAACCATGCAAATCAATACATATTTAAAGGTAGTGGGGACTTTCCCTTCACCGCCCATGCACCTTTCAAAAATAGGCTACATGCTAATAATAGCCATGCACCCTTACATGATAAATAGAAGAGCATGCAAGCTCGCTAATAATAGATCATCTAATAATACAACAATGGTATAATCATATTAATAGCTCCAAAAATATGCATGGCGCTTGATCTTCTACTCATCCAAAATAGCATTTGTGTTTTCTTCAATTCTTCTACAAAACGTGTTCCCCACTCCATGTCCAAAATTAGCCTTGTTCCGCAAAACGAGTAAGTCCCAATTTCTTATTTTTTCCCAATTTCTTAGGCACACCTTGTTTCACTATAGTTATGCACGCATATATGTGCCATATGCTCGCGCGCCCAATCCTTTTGTGCCTTTCATACTTAGGTTGTATTTCATCAACACAACAATACCACTTTGGAGTTTTTTTGAATTATGTATCATTTTACTTGTTAATATATTATATGATCTTATTCATAAAAAAATATTTATATAAAAATAATTCTTGATATCAAAGTCTCTCATTAGTAGTGGCAATTATAGTTTGCATCATATCTATCCTTCGTAGATTAACAAGCCATTATTATTCTATCTACGATACTAAATGAAGTTTTGGATAGAGTTTTACATAGAAAAAATGTTTAATACATAATAATTAAACTACTTCTTGGATTTATTCAGAAAGCATTTAGATATATAGCTTCAATTTCTCCTATTTGCAAGGAGGTACAACAAACTAAACCACTCCCTATTATATCTCAAGATATCCCAAGTTACGTGAGTGGTTACAACAAAAAAACAAACTCACACAATTATAACATGACTAGCTTAAATTCCACCCATATGAAAGTGGAGCACTAACTTAGGTTAATTCCTAACAAATAAAGCATGTGTATGACAATTAACATATTTAAAACATGATAATGTAAGCAAGTTGCATATGGAAAGGGATTTATAAGTGGAGCACAACATGTGTGGGGATGGAGAATGTTATTGGAATTAGAATTGGATTTCATTTCAAAGAATGACCAATTGGCATATCATTCACACCATGGTAGTGAATATAACACCGCTAAATTTTTACAAAAACAATAGAAAATTTAATTAGTTAATTTTCATAAAAATATTTTCTTTTTCTCTTTGAAGAACATGAAGTACATAAAATAAGATGTTGATCGCTAACTCGGCATTTTTTTTTCTATTATTGTGTGATTATATCATTTAGGCCATTCTTCACACTTTCCCATTGAACAACAAATGTCATCTGCATGATAGTATTCCTTCTAAACAAGAATTTTCGGACTCCTCAACATTCTAAGTTATTAACAATCATTAAATTTGAAGTATTGCCATGTATATTTTTACATCTATTATTTGAAATATTTGTATTGTGTCACTTTTTTGTGTGAGGAAATGGTTAAAAGATGACTAAATGTATAGGTACTCCCATAAATTTTGCAAGAAAATTATTGAAAATAATGCACTAAGAGCTGATTCATTATATGTTATGTCAAGATAAACCAAATGAAATATTTGATAGACATGTGTTTTATGAGAAGCTAAACAATGTTTTTGATTAATGTATAGATTCACACAATTTTGGAACAATAAAATTCCATATCATGAATGAATATCCTTAATTTTTAATAGAAAATTCCAATCTTTAACCTAGCCAATAGATTTGCCTAAAACACAAGTTGTTCATAACTATGTCCCTCAATGTTCACAACGTAATGTGTAGTGCATGTCGATTCTCAATATAGTTATTCATTTCCCATAAGCGCAATTAAGATGTTTCCATTAATGATAAAGATCCACATTTTTATGTATAATACCAAATTGAAAATCCTAATGATTAAAATAAATTTCATGTTTTTACCCAACCAATATATTTGGATGCTTAGATCACAATGTGTGATGCTTGACAATATTCAATGAAGTAAAAGGAGGGGAAAAATTTATGCCATTTATGGAAAATTTATTCCTCATCCTAAAACAACCATATCTCGGAACTCATCTTCTCCTACACTGTGTATTTTTTTCTCTACAACAAAGTATTACTATGAAGATAAAATTTGACAATAAAAATGCACAAAGTGAGTACAAAGAGAGAGTATTTAAAATAGAATAGTGAAGTAATGGAATCCTATCAATAGAGTGAATATTAAGATAAGGGAACTTTCACCAACTTAGTGACTTAAGGATAAAATATTACCACACTTTAACTTTACAAAAATAATTTATTTCACAGAATTCATCTAATGGGTACCAAATTACTTTTCTTTTGTATTTTGGACTTGGTTTCAAGTATGAAAAATATGGGCTTCAATTCATTGATGGAAATTTAAAACAAGAGATGATTGACCAAAAATAATGAAACTCTTTAAAAAAATAAAATTCATTAAGACATAGAAGTTGGGACATTCATAACAAACACTTGTCAAAGCAATTCCATAATTAGCTAGATTCTCAACCAAGAAAAGAAATAACAAGGTACGAGAAACTTGATAGATTCACTGAATTGGATTTTCCACTATTATTCATGCAATATCCTAAGAATATTAAAGCCTATAAATTTCATAACCTTATATCCTCATAAAACTATAAATGCCATAATTTGGAAAGGTAAAATAATTAATTCCTAGTTTTCAAAGATTCACTAAAGTGGTTGATATAGAGTCTTACCATATAAATGTCCTATTTTTAAACATTCATGGATTTAGATTGAAATTTCCCAATTTTTAAACCCCTCCCTAGAAATTAATCCATATAATTGGGATCTAACTCGAGTTAAACCCCATAGTATAATAGACCAAAAAAATCATAATTTTGCATTGCTCAAATATTAGTAAAGACATATGTGTATGTCATGTAAGGGCCTTTCTAACTATCAATGTTAACATGATGTTAATATAGTGTGTAAATTTAGGCCCACAATAGCAAGGAGTATGGGATGTGTTTACAAAGTCCCATTTACCACCGCATGTAGATAAAGAACCTTTCATATGTCTAAATCCATCATGCTTATTTTATTTCTGACATGCCCTCCAAATCGTCTTGTAACTTCCTCAATGTAGCAACATCATGTTGGTTCATTGAATTATCATTTATGTCTTACTATTAAAAGTTAAAATTGCAACAAACATGAATGAACTCCATATCAAAAGTAATAAAAGTAGAAAATTAGAGAGAAAAATAAAGAATATGTTTTGTACCTAGAGAATAGAAATTATGTCCTCATCATCTAGCTTATCCTCTTTGTTAAGAGAAAATAGAACATTGAAAAAAATATGGATGACATAAATCCAAAAACCCTTCCTCCAAAAAAACACTTTCATAGATCTCCATTGCAGGAGGTGGTATTGTATTTTATACTATTGGGTGGAGAGAAACTTCGATGTCATAACCTAAAACTATGGTCACATCCTTGCCAAAATGGATTGATAAATCACAATCCCTACATGCAAAATAAAAATTCCCTCTTTTCCTATCAAAAAAACATTATTTTTCAACCATTAGAATATTATAAATATATATTACACAAGAAGAGTAATAAAATTATTGTTTAGGTTATATCAAGCATATATCGAGGTTGTGAAATGTGGTCAAGTGGAGGAGAGACGTGAGAGACTATTTGTTGGCAAGCTTGTTATCTTTGTGGAATGTTGAATCATGTGTTATACACACATCCGCTTCATCTGCACAAAAAAACAAAAGGATTTGATTCTCTCACATATATTTCCCTTTTCCACAACCCAAGTAACACAAAACCAACCATATAGCTAAGCGAATCCCAAATTTATGGGCCGTATGAGAGACCACATATTAACCCTTATGGTGGTCCCATATAGAACAAAAAAATTCCAAGCATGAGGAAATTTAAGATATAGGAACTATGTGACAAGCATTACACTATTGGATGCCCACCTAAAAATTAAACCTCAATACCACACATTCACTTTTAGGGTTTTTGTTTTAGTTTAAGGTTAAAAATTAGGTTTTTTTCCTTGACAACCATAATGATGTTAAACATCAACTAAAAAAACTTCCAAACATAAAGTATCATATGATTTCCATGTGTCATACATTGGCATCCTTATTCCCATTTCGCACGACCTTTACGTAAATATTTCATCCCACCAACTTGAAGATTATAGATAATGCGTATGTGTGTGTAACACTATATATTCCTATCTTTTGAATTTTCACTTGTATGGATGTTTTTGTATGATTTGTTCCATATTTTAATTATTAAATTAATATGTTCCAAATAATTATAGAAGTAATATGGTTTCTAGGCATTGAATAATTTATTTTCTATTGTGTTTAATAGTTTGATTTCCAAAATTATTGAATCTAAAAAAATGGTAAAAAGAGAAAAGTAGGTCTTAAAGGGATTTTCCATACAATAGAACACATATTGATGATTAGATAATTGTTATTGAATATGGAGAACATTAGCATAATTTTTACTATTATTATGTGATTTTTAAAATGCGTCTAACATTATTTCAGACGCCTCTTAATTCAACATCTTCAAATTCTATTGATTATACAACATTTGGTTGTTCTGAAATGAATTTGTATGAGAAGCTTGTTGTCAGGTTCGAACTTATACTAGTTTATAAAATAAATTAGTGCTTATATTTGTGTTGAATTGGGATGTGCATTTTCTCCTTTTTCTCTACATTGATGAATTATGTGATATCTTTGGAAATTCAAGAAAAAGAGAACTATTATAGTATCTTTGATATAATTATCACCATTTTATTATTTTTAGATTTCATATCACATGGTATTTCATGACACCAAAGACATATTGACATTCAAACCTCATCTTACAAGTGATCTCGAGTAAAAATAAACTACGCAAAAATAAATAAAGCTAATATCATTTACAAAGGAAGTTTTATTGAAGTGGTTTTGTCTTATCTTTGACCTATGTGTGTCATTCAATGGACTTATATAAATATGGTTATTGTTATAGAAGAGATATTATGCAAGGGATATGTTGTACTTAGTGAGCTTAAGAGAATATTTCCAATTTCCATTTTACGATACCAAAGAAAAATTTCATATCTATCAATTTTTGTATCTCCAACTATTGTCTGGTTGTGATATGTGGTGATCTAGACTTCATATTATTAGTTGGGATCAAGTTGAAAGATTTATTTTTGTGTTATCCAAAACTTGTAGGAAAAATAGGGAGTTCTACATATATATTTTTTTGAATTTAGCATCCACCCCCTTCATATTTTAGCAATTCTCCATGTACTAATTTTGCTTCACATGATTAAAATGTATAGTCAATACAAACAATGGCAATAATATAAATATATCCATTTTAAATCTTCTTCAATCATCTATGTAGTTATGTCACTAAGGGATCAAGAACACTTATCCAATGCTCAATGTAAATCTTTCCTACATGGAATTGACATGGATATCAATCGTCTACCTCCCAATAATGTTTCATTCAATGCTACCAACACATAAAAAAGATACATATATTCATAGAGGCATTAGGGATGAGATTTATAATTCCAACATGAAATTAACTTGGACAAAACCATCAAAACTACTATTAACAAAAATACATCACTACTTGGAGCATTATATTCAAATAGAAGATGGTGTATTATTATTCCCAAGTTACACCATGCTCTTTTTGTTTGAGATTTATTTTGGGTTAATTGTGGGTTTGATATCATCAACTTTGCATGGACATAGAGTAATTTTTTCCATAGTATTTGCAAATATATACATTTTATAGTAATCAACCAAAATCAAAAGAGAATTTTATATTTAGGTATCCACTATATTGTGAAATTTGTGGTGAGTTTCATTACATTTTTAGAAGAAATCAAGACTCTTTATGAAATCTTGTTCATTATGAGGATCAAAGATCTCGATCTCTACTCCTTAAAAAGATGACCCAACACAGATATGGTGTCATTAAGAATCATCAAGACAACATTATTATTCATGTTTCAACTTCATAATGCTTGCTTCGATTTCAATGTCAAATGCGTAAACTTGAGACTAGTGTCTTACTTATAAATTCACTAGAAGGCATCCACCATTGGATAAGCCGTAGCTAGAAAGTGTCAAATTCCAACAACTATTCTTGCTTTACAATTTTAGTTTACATTTTTGTTCCCAGATTTTACCTATCATCTCATGAACATTGAAAAATTAATGCAGTATTTTTAATTGCTCAATGCATTATCGGGATCCTTGAAGTTTTTCTTCACTTGCAGAATAATTTGAGCCTCATTTGGATTGACATTTATGCTATTTAATATTGACTGTCTCATTCAAAACTATTTATCCATCATTATAGATGGTTGATAAATGTAAGGTGGCAAGGTGGTTGAACAAATATGTAACACCCACAAAACAATGTTCTAGGAACACATTAAATCTTATACACTTATCTAGAAGCTTGCAGAATTTTTTTGTTTTTGAGTTATAAGGTTACAAGGATGTCAACCCCTAATGTACGTTAAATTACTTTTATCCAATAATCACTACTTTACAAAGGATGGACTAGGTCTAAGTTAAAAGATTAAATATTCTTAATCTATCTCTAAGTTTAATTAATTAAAATCAACTAGGAAGGTGTCATAATTTAATTTACTTGGTTAAATGTTTTTCTCCTCCTTAAGTTAACATTCATACCCAAAATCATTAACCTTATACCTAGTTACTTTAGTTCCATTAACTTATTGGTTTAATGTCCATTTCATTAATTTTCTAAAACATACTAGGAACTAAAAGAATTACTTTACACACCAAAGAATTTAAATGGCCCCATTCACCCATTTTCACATACCTTTAAATTGATTTAAAACACCCATAAAAATTCATTTCTACCTAAAAATTATAGGGTTGATCTTGACCCTTGGATCAATTCAATTGTGGCAACTAGATCCTAGGGTTCCAAATTAACCTAAATATCCTTATGAATTATTATTAAGTTCCTTTCTTTACCCTAGCCTCCTCATTTGGTCACTTTTCCTTTGTTTAATTTGCAAGTTGGAGAAATGGAAGCCATGGGAGCAAGAAAGGAAGAAATATGGAGGAATTTATAAAAAACAAGCTTAGTTTAGATTTGTATTAAAGGTTTATTGGTGTAATGTCTCCCATTGAATATTGTAGAGGTTTCCACTCCAAATTTGGAGTTGTTACAAAATTATTTTTATTTTGAGTTCCTTATTTGGGCCAAACCCTACCTCCATTAATATGTATGAGATTGAGCACTTTTTATTATCCATTTGAAGATTTACTTGCTTTGAACAATGAAATTTTACCTTCATTTTCTTGATGGAGGTTTCCTCTTTAATTTTTACAAGTTTAAATTTTTGTTAGACCAAGTTAAAATTTGCATGAGGTATGGATTTGCATTTTTCTCCGTTAGTGACAAAGCCACTCGCCAAAGAAGGTTGGTGGTCCTGGGACCGCCACCCTACCTAGGTGATGATTCACGAACCGCCTCCTTTCCCACGAGAAGTGGTTTTGAGACCACCGCCTGCATGAGCGGCGATCCTGTTCCTTAGAAATAGAACCTTCAAATCTGATATTTTTCAAAAACAAAAATCACTAGAGTGTTTTAAAATTCATCCTAAACTTAAATTTATGTGACTAAAGTTTCCAGTTGAAAGGTTTAATCTAGTTATTCATTCCATAGTAAAATTACTCATTTTAAAGCATTTCCTATTTCAATAGTAACAACAACTACAAGATCATTTTCATTTCATTCAAAAAAATTCTTTCAAGTCCAAAAGTAGAAATGAAACTAAATCTACTTCTAGTGTTGTTGTTTTTCCTTACTACAAAATGCATTACTTCAACATAATAATTTACTTAAAATTTATTGCATCTTTCCATTTCCACTATAGCCATTTGTTCAAATAACCACTAACAAATTTGTTCCACATTCAAGGTTTCAAGAATACACTATTAGTATTTTACAACTTCTATGTTCTTTCTTTCCTTTTTACAATAATATAACTTCAACAATGATAATGAACTTTCTTTTCCTTGAGCATAGCTCATTTCTTTCAATGCAAATAACTTACTTTCTCACAATACAAATACAACTAAACTTTTAAACATGATTTCCATTTTGATTCATTCCTTTACAAACTACAATTTGAGGAGAAAGGAAACTATTCAATTCCTCAATGATCTTCCTTCAAAATAATAATAAAACTTGGTAAATGAAACTTACAATGCAACATTTCTTTTTTTTGAAAAAAATACAATACTACAAGTCTTCCACCTTAAGTGGGAATAACAAGAATGTTTTCTCACAAGGAAGGATTTATTTTGAACATCAATAAATGCTCCAAGTTTCACATCACCAACAAGAGATCCACCATGTCTTCACTTGATCATAACAACCAAAAATTGGGGAGAGGCAACACTCTCCACCCAACCAATAATCCAATTAGGAAAATAAGTTATACTCCTCATTAGCCCTCGAGCCCCACCACAATGCTATAAAAGATGGATCCAACTCATGGAAACAATACAAATCTTCCACATCAAATTAAAAATATTTCACAACCATACCAAAACACAAACAACACAAACTACAATCACAAGAACAAAACTAACAAAATATATAAGGCTTCATTCAATGCAAAGCCAATGGAGCAAGGATCTATGGGAGATCACTTATACCGCCAACGGGAATTAGGGCCCACCTTAAAACCCTGAAATATACATATCAAAACCCCTACAAAACTCTTATGCCTCCCTCAAGATCCTCTTATTCCTCCCACATTCTCTTATGCCTCCCTACTATCTCTTATGTCTCCCTCATAAAAAAACAAGTAAGAAATGCAAGCATTTTCTTGTCCATGGTGAGGCACCCAACCCAAATCCCTCCAAAACATGAAATAAAATCTTATGAATCCCTACATATAAGATCCCTATATCTCTCTCCTACACCACACTTATTCAATATATCCAAGAACCCAACAAGCATACCAAAACACTCAATAACATACACATATACACAAATAAAAGAAAACATTTAAACAAGAGTGTATCTCCTACCTTTCCTGGTAGAGCTTGATCCAAGATTCACACACCAAGATCCTTCAAGCCCACTCCCAACACCAACAATCTCCAATTAAAATCCACAAGCACTCTAAAAAATTTCAACTCCAAAATACAAGTGCACCCAAATGAAAAGAAGTAACCCCAAAAAAAAACAAAAGAGCTAGTATAAATAGAAAAGGGAGAGAGGAGAGTGAGGTGGCTCCATGTAGGATGCCACATCACTTATCCTCAACTCCACCTCACAAGTCAACACTTAACCCCAATGCACAATAAATTTGTGGTTGAGAGGAATGACAAACCTCTTACACACACAATCCAAACCCACACCCCCTAAGGACAAACTTTAAAACCAATGTAAGAATAGTGCAATAAATGCCACTTTTGTCTTACAAAACACATAATGGGGTCTAGTTTTTACCCCCCAATCCATAAGTAGGGTTGGTATAATAAATTAAGAGGTGTGGGACAAGTTTAACTTGTCCCACAAGCCTCCAAAATTGGCCCTTAAGGCCAAATCCGAATTTCCAAGAGGGGGTAGAGTGTACAACACTCAAGACCACATACACTCAACTTAAAACACAAAGACCAAAGACCCAACTACTCCATGAAATGACTCCCTTTTGTCACATCTACAAAATTATCTTAATAACATGATTAATTTACTAATCTAGACACAAATTAAATAATTAATAAAAGGGAAATACATCACTATAAAATCACATACTAAAATTAAATAAAGGAAATATAAAAGAATAACACACAAGCCCCCTTGGTCACAATTGGAGGTAATCCCCCATGGGAAACCCCTAAAACAATTCAAACACACACAACATAACACAAGTTGTCATGGTGACCATTGTTGAATCCATCTAGCATTCGATGTGGTTGGTCTCCAATCCTCCTTTGATTGTTGTGATATAAATATGCAAAACACACAATACCTCCTTCAGCCTCGTGGCCACATCAAAACATCCAAGGTAAAATATACACATATAAATCTACAATCATCCATACATAAATTAAATCATCATCTAGGCAATTAATGTTACTATTTTAAAATTCCAACAATATCTCAATTTTATATTTCATCAATACCAATAAGATCACAAGATTAGTTCAATGTTAAATCCTACTCAATATGACGAACATGTCGAATGTCAGAATAGATATAAATATGCCAACAACACATCATCATCAATATAAAATGTCTCTAAGCACCCACACACATCATACTATGAATCAAAATCTAACAATATTCTACGTATCTATATAATCTAACATCATGCTATGTCAAAATGATACAATACTATCCATATATATCATCAAAAAGATATCGAAATCAAAATGTAATAAGTGTCGGAGGGAAGTGGACACTACAAAAGACATCTAAATTTTCATCTCTCTTCCTCTGAATTCCTTATTTATTCTTCAACCTTTTCCTTTTATGCCTGTAAATATATATGTCATGGAGAAAGTATAAACATGAAGAAGAGAAAACCCTACAAGATCAACCCAACATACATTAGTAAAGGTTTTAGTCTTTGGAGGATCTAATTATAATATGTTTAAGCATGTTAGAGATCCTTTGATAGTTGGTGGGTGAGAAGTTGTACATAATTTTAATTTAGTGTGATCATAATTTTTTACCTTTTTCTACACATAGGATGACATAAATTTTATTGCATTTGATCTACTCTTCTTCTCATTTTTTATTATCACTAGACTACGGGGTCTTTCTGGTCATGATAACAATCTTCTATTTTTATTTCGGCCAAGAATCTACTATATAGGAGCATGATATGAGGTTTTTGTAGAAAGTTACCCCACAAAAAATCAAAACCATAATAGCTATTTTGAGGGGGCATAAACATATCCCAACCACCTCAAGACTCTATACTTGTCAAACAGGTGATCCCCATGAATTCTTTCATCCGGCTACACCACACATCTATTTTTCTCTATGTGTGGTGTTTTTGTTTCATCGTTGTATTTTAATCACCATGTATGTTGAAAATATCCATGTTGAAATAATTTCCCACATGTCATTGCTTATTTTCCAAATGTAATTCATTCTTTTGTCATCTCATGCGGGATGTTCACAATGTTCTTGCTTAAATTCTCTTCTCCGATTAGTCATGGGAATAGAATCTGTACAACCATGGTCGCCATATGTCTTTACTCACTCATGCAAATTTAATTGAGATCCAATGGAAGAATGTAATACATCAAACCCCAAAAATAATCAAGATATTAAAATTTCCATTTTTTAGTTATAAAGGTTTATTAGTTGTCTATTTATGCTTTTAGTTGTTCAATCAACGATCTACACTCCTAGGTAAATGTAGTATACTCATGCATTGTGTACAAGATGGCATCCATTTGTCAAAAATCTATCTCACCAACAGCTAACCTTGGGAAGTTTGAATGACTTAAGATGTGGATAATGCGTAATTATTACTTATTTTAATATTTTTCCAATTTTGTGTATGTTTATGAGATAAGTAGTTGAGTTTAAGTTTTGAATTTCCCCTCATCAGGTGGGAAATTTTCATTAGCTTAGTTTTGAGGTTGTTTTCATTGATTTTGGATAGGATTTCTTAGGTTTAATTTCAAGATTGGTCTCTTATTTTTGAATAGGAAATTATAATAATTTCTTATCACACAAATGTATATGGAAATACAAGCATACAACAACACAATCATTAAACTTAGACATGAATATATAGATTTAATGGTTGCGGCTTGGATATGAATGCCCCTTTTCTCATTTTCTATTTTTGTTGGCATCCCTTCTCAACTACTATTATTAGTAGACATCCTTATATTTCCATCTTAGACTTAGAATTATATTTTCCTAGTTGATGGGATGTTCCCTCCTACTTTCAATCTTAGTTAAAATATTTACTCAATTGATGGGATCCATTCACTAGAGGTTCATTAGCTAGGCAATATCCTAGCATGTGGGTTCATATTGAGGTAATAAAAATTAATAAAATTAAAGTCAATATACCGTAGACATGAGGGGGTGAAAGGGTTTAATTTATTAATAATTTGAATCAATTATTGGGGGTAGATTAGGAGGTGGGCAAAGGAAATGGAGGTTTAATTTTAATATAAAACTAAAACATTTGAACCCTATTTTTAAAAATTAAATACCTTAAAATTGCAAAAGGAGTGTGTTCATAAAGTTAAATTATAATCTCTTTTTGAATAAAGAAATATCAATTAAGAGATTCTTAACCAATAAATAATAAGATGGTAGAAAACTAGGATTGAGTATGTTTTCAACACAAGTGATATTATTTCACCATCTTAATTATTTGAAGAACTATTGATAAATGATTAAATCTTAACATTTATAAGGTGATTTGTAATAGGTCTTCAATGGCTTCAAACTATCTTTTGAGAGGAAATGCATATTAAAAAAATTTGAGTGAGAAATATGATATATTTTCTGTTTAATATATTAGGGTAGAAATAAAAAGGGGTAAATAAAATTGTAATTGAAAAATGGGTAAGGTACATGGAAAAAATAGGGGTATTTTCATTCTAATAATATAACAGAGGGGGTATTATCAATTGAATAATTAGAGGTAAAAACTAGAATTAAGGGTATTCTTTAATACCCTTTGAATGCACATGCTATACCATACTTTTACTAAGTGAACCCCCTGTGGATTCATTGTGAGTAACGATTAGCCCTCATTTTATCTTGTAACATATCTTTCTTCAAGTTATCCTCAATTCCTCTCTTGTTGTAGTATGAGAACTTAACCCAACATGTAAGGTTTCCTAATCATGCTCTTATGCTTGAGATGAGATGAGGCCTTTGAAATACTTTGACATGTTGTTTACAAGTGGGTAGGTACTGCTTGTTGTATCTCCTATTGAAGAATGGTTAATGGAATTTGATTGTTCAATGACTACAAAGATATAATTCAACTCATTAATGATAGGATGTAAAATAAAATATAGTTTGTAAATAAGTTCATTTTTATATGAACATTGTATGGTCAACGCATGTGCCACAAAAATTCATTCATGAAAGAATTGGAGAGTATCTTTGCAAATGCCATTTTTGAATATCCTACAATCATGGCATTCCATAAGACCACATCTCTTGGAGTCATTTCGTCAAACAGTTCACACCCCTTATGTATGCCTCCACATTTTGTATAAATTTCTACTAGGGCATAACTTGTGCTAAAGCTCCCATTTTGGCACATGTTGGGAGTATACTGAAAAAGGTTACAGAGTCTACTTTAACGTCTCTTGAAATGCATTTTCTCACATGTTTGGAAGACATTTTTCAACAAACCTGTTTTGTGCATTATCATGCAGTTCATGAGAGCAAATCTATTTGATGCATTTAGTCAAACAGTTTGTGTCCCTTCTATATGATTATGATGAATGTCCATGCCATGTTTTAAAGCTTCCATTATGGCACAACCTAGAAGGAATATAGAAATTGATGTATTGTCTAGCATGTATATGGCCAATTTCTTTTGTTAGAAACCTTCCAAAGAATGTCAATCCATAAATCACATGGTATGACACTAGATATGACAAAAATAGATATTGTGAATAGTGAACACAAAGGGTTAACATTCTTTGTAGTCTCACGATACAATAATTTGGAGAAAAAAATAAACAAAAAGTCACAAAAATATGTGTATTAATATAATGCAACAAACATGCGTTCGATTTGATAACTTCACCTTTGCTTAGCATGCTCCCATCCTATACCAAAAGAGGAGCTTGATACCACGTTTGGACATCCAACAAATCATTATAGAGAAGGGACTTTTGTCAAATGTTTTATTTGCAAGTTCCTTGATAGATATCTATATATACAAAATGTGGAAACATATGGATTGTTTGACAAAATTCCTAAGAGAAATGTAGTTTATGGACTGTAGTGATTGTTTGATGTGTAATTAGCACTTGTAAATACAAACTCTATAACCTTTTCAAGCATCCTTCTAGAATATCTCATAATGGGAGGTTTAGAGTCACCCATGAAAAACTGTCACAAATCATAATAATAGATACGTTTTTTCTAGATGTAGTTATAAGGTCCCTAGCAGACATTCATATAAATTATGGAAGCATACACAAGTCAATTAATTTGTTTAACAAAACACCTCGTAGAGATGTGGTCTCATGGAACATACCCTAGGCATGTACGCTTCATTTTTGTTTTATTAGCATGTAGCCATGCAGGTTTAGTGGATGAGTTTTGTAAATACTTCAATGAGCCAGAGGGCCTCTTTTAGAATTATGCATAGAATTGATCATTACATCTACATGGTTGAAATTCTTGTTTTTCTTCCTATCTTGAGAAATCTATGAAATCTATTATCAACATACCATTTAACTCGCTTTCATTGTGTGGATGTGTTTTCTTGGTGCTTATAGAGAACATAATATTTACATAAACTCTTCATTCAATATTGATGAAGGAAAAAGGAATTAAAAAGATACCTTGATGTAGTTGGATTAAAGGCCATGAAATAGTGCATGTTTTTGTGTAGGAGACAATGTATAGAAAATAATGTACACCAACAAACCTCGTGATTTCAAATTTTTCATAGTGAAATTGCCACATCAATGTTTTTTCAAGTCATGAATTTTGCAATATGTTCGCTTCTTTCCTTTCATTGAAAGTTTTTTTGAAGGTAAGCGGAAGGACAACATACGTAAAACACATATTTTCACATTCAAAGTCTTACTCAAATGAATATCATGATAAACTGGTTTTTATAGTAACATATTCACAAAGAAATAAAAAAGGTAGAACATCAAAATAAAATATATTAATGAATTCAGGAGATCCTTTACATGAATATGGGCTCTTCCAAACACAGATGCTCCTATTGGGTTATCATATTTTATTCCAAAATAATATTCCCAATTTGGAGGGTGTGCGAAGAATCGTGAACAAATTCATACATCATGGGTCCATTTATAGACTTCTATGTCTTGTCGACATTTACATTCTAATGATACAAACATGATGTAGCCTAGAATTTACCGAGATAACACCCTATTCACATTTGTCACATCACTCAGCCTAGACTGAGTGCTCACCTAAAGCACGCAAAGGTACCAGGGGTCCCTCTTTAGGGTTGTTTTAACAAGATGTTAGCGTGATGAAGGAAGAAACATATACACCCATAAATAATCCACCATTCTACCATGCATGCTACATTCAGATCTATGAAATAAAAATATTAAACAATAATCATGATTGAATAAATAACATGCACTACTCAATTACACATAGGAATGACACTTAGATTCATCCAATATCTTCCATCCATTAATAAACACAGAAGCTCCTTACAATAATGTCAATTTATACTAATGTGCATGGATATGCTACAGTAATTCCATCGTATATCTCTCTATCACACACACATCCATCTCTCATATATATCCTACTATGTGCTTCACATCATATATATATATAGGGTGGGGACTTGCCCTTCACCGCTTATCTATTCCAAAAATAGGCCGCATGTTATTAATAGCCACACATCATTTACAGGAATAGCCACACATGCAAGTGTGTTATCTATAGACCTCTTGTAGTTAACTGAAGTGACAATCCTATTCTTAGCTTGTCTCCATGCAAAACACTTCGATCCGATCCTCCAAAGATAGATAATATGTGGTGTGCACGTCTCTGCATCGTTGGTGTGTTCCACATGCCATCTTCTAAAAATAGGTCATCATGCTCAAAATTGGCTAAGTTCTAAATTCTAAACTTTTCCTCCACGCGTGGGTTCTTCCTGTCCCTCTGCGCCCTTGATCTTGGCCTTCTCTCCCATGTGGACTCCTTGTGTGATCTCTAACAAGTATTCTCCGATCAACATTACCCCACACTAATCTCATTGTCATCCCGATAATGGGTATTTGCAAAAATTGAAGTAAAGAATAGAAGAATGGAAAGAATAAGAATGAAAGAATGTAGATAAATAAAGAAGTTTTATGAGGCTATGAGGCAGCCTCCTCTGTATCAGTTTGAAGTATCAACTCTGGATACTACTCCTTTATTTCAGCCTCCAAGTCTACCATTCAGCGAGTGCTTGTTCTGATTTTTTTGGAATGTCCACAGACATGGACTCCAATTCATCCCTCGCAATCTCTCCTTTTTCATTCCTTAGAACTAACACAATGCTAGACATTGATGTCATTCTTCCTTCTAAAAGATCCATTTTTGTGTAATGAGCTTCCCAAGCTCTTCCAACCGAGTCTTATGCAGCTCTTGAGCTACTGCCATGGCCTCGCGCTTCTGCTTAACTATTGAAAATTTTTCTACATGGTCCAATGCTTCATCCTTCATTACTTTCTGGACCTCATTGCTTTCTTCTAGGGTCTTCATGTTGATAAGCACCTCTAGAGTTGTGCAGATGTTTAAAGCTTGGTCTGCTTTCTTCAATACTTCTTATAGCTCTTGTAGTAGCCCTTCATAGGATGCAATCTTTCACATCACCAAGGATTTCTCTCATTTTTCCTCTTTCTTTGACTTCCTTGGCGATGCCATGCACAGAGATTCATCTTAAAGCACAGGTCCACAACTTTCCTACATAATGTATCACTGAGGGAAATGTCTGTGGTACTTTGGTCTCCAAGTGTGGCCTTGCTCTGATGACATTGTCCCCAATCTCCTCTGCGATGTTGATAAATACTTTTTTTCTTCTTCTACGCAAAGTCCCTTTCTTGTGTTATGTGTGATATCTCAGCATTATTTATCTTTAGCTCCTCGCGTAGCACTCTAATTGTTGCAGTTTTGTCCATGTTCCTTCTAGCAACTTCAATAGAAACCTTCACCAATGCATTGTTGACCTACTCATCTAACATGACAGTAGGCTTTATTGTCATGTGTCTAGCTTGGGGTGCCTTCTTCAGCCATCTTGAAACACATGACTCTTTACATACATCAAAGTTAGGATCATCCATGTGGGTATGCATTGACCATGATAGTTTCTTTCGAGTGCACACAATCGCCATATCCTCATCCATTAGCTCCCATCCAAATAAATCCTTTTGTGCTATCGTGCTCTAGAAGCGGCGTGAACAATTTTACTGTGTCCTCTGCATACCCCATGGCTGGTGGAATGTTCTCTCCACTCATCCTCTTCAATCTAGGACCCTTGGGAATTGTAGCTTCAAGGTTAGGATCCTATCCCATTACATCCTGAGTAGTCGCATGTGTGGATCTAGAGGTTTCCTTTTCTTTTTCTTCTCCATCCTTCATCTCTTCATCTTTTTCTCTTCCTCGTTTTGTGGCTCATCTTCTTTCTCGAGTGGGGTAGGAGATGCATGCTCACTCTCTTTTGATTCCTCTGCTTCTTTATCCAACTTTAACTTTCTTCTCTTCTTTGGTTTAGCGGTCTCCTTGTGTGGAGAGAGACGAGGTGATTTCCATACCATTTGTGGGGTTCCACTTTGAATCCTTGTGCATCTGAACACTTTCTTAAATCTATGCTCCCCTTGCTCAACCTTTATATCTTCCTCTTCATCATGTCCTTGAGGTGGAGTGACCATGCACCGTGACTCTCTCTATGTCATATGGTTGCTTTCTTCGTGCTCCAAGCCTCCACTATCTTCATGCTCCTCCTCTTCACCCTCTACTTCAAAAACTTATGTGGGCATTTGTGTTGGTATGTTTTCTATTGTTTGTTTACCCTTCGGTGGCCCTAGGAGTGTGAATTCATTCTCTACATACTTGATTGTTCTCCATCTTGGGCTTCAATGAAGATACACCAATGCTACCCCTACATCTGCTATAGCCAGACTTATTGGCTTAATATTCAACACCTCTAAAATGATCCTCTCGGTGTAGGCACTTCTTCTAGGATACACATGCTTCTTTCTCAACGTATGGTAGTCACAGTCTACCTTATCTGCATTGAATACTAATCGGTGTGTGTCTGTAAATCTATGAACAGATGCTTGGAAATACCTTGCAGTGAATGCATAAGGAAATTTACACCAAGGGCTCCAGAATCCATCTCTCATTGAGAAGTGCACGATGTAGAAATGTTGATATACAAGGCGAACTTGTTTCCTACTACCGATGGTAGGTCCTTTGGGATGTGCCACTCTTCTCCAAGTGTCACGCAGAGCCTATCATACCATTTTTCCAACCTTTTCTTTACATCATCTATCATGGCCCCTTTACATAGGTACTTGTTGAACCTTTCAATTTGGTGACTTATTCTCCATGGGGTATGTTGGTCCCATTATTGAGTTTTCATAATGTACCCTAATTTGTCATGTCCAATTTTTCTCGGAGAAGAGGTTTTATTTTTGAGTGGTGGTCTACAATTTGGTTTATCTAGTTGAGTACTTTCAAAATGCTACAAAAGTGCCCATGGTGTTATTTTTTGCCCTATTTCGAGACAAATTTCTAAGTTCTCCTTCTTGTGCCCTAATTTCTTCATTTTTATGGGTTTGTGTCATGCAAGAATTTGAAATTGATCGAATCCAAGTTGTTTGAAATTAAAATCCCAATCCCAAGTCGAAAACAATGTTAAATCATGTTTCAATTGATTTAAAACCAAGAAATCTACCTTCCTTGTTAAAATTTTTGATTTCTAGGGCATCCTCTATATTTTTTTACTTCTTGATGGTCATACGGGTGTCATCTACCCGTCAAATTCATCATCGCAATATTATTGCAACGTGGCGGGATCCTATTGGCCAAGGGCGGTTGGAAAATATTTCGAACTTGTTTTTTTTTCTAATTTTTTCGTTAAGGGAAAATTTTGACCCATGGCTCCACCTTTTGAAATGAGGTGTCTACGTGGCACGTTCTAATTAGCTGAGGGATTGGCAGGTGGTAGAGGTTCCTTAGGAATTTTACTTTCATTTTGCAAAATTCTCAAAGTCAAATTTTTGCCCGAAGGCCCGCAACAAATAAGAAGAGGACACGTGGCAAGCCGAGTATGCAGATGGCAGAGTGTGTTAAAGAATTTTGATGTTTTTGGCTCAAAGTGTCAAGTCAAATTTTTGACCCGAAGGCCCTCATCCAATGGTAGGTGGACATGTGTCCAGGAGGAATTAGTGTCAAAGGCGGAGGTTCGGACCTCGAGGTATTTTTGGAAATTTTGCAAATTTTGGCAAATGTTTCAAAGTGAGAATTTGGCGTGCGGCCCCAATATGATAAAATTGGAAGCACGCCTCCGCAACTAATCTAGGAATGACACGTAGCATGTTTCAAAGGTCAAAAGGAGGAGCGTGGGCCCGTATGGAGTTTTGAAGCTTCCAAAATTTTAAAGGCAAGAATGGAGACTTAGCCCTACAAAGAAATTAGAAGGTCCCATGTGGCGGGAAGGGATCGGGCATTCGGACCTGCGGAGAATTTTGAGAAAAAAATCCTTTTTAAAAAACAAAAAGTGGCAAAATGGATAGAATTGTCCTGTAATTTCAATGGGGCCAACATATGGACACGTGGCAGGCCCAGGAGGCAGGTGAAGAAAGGTGATGAAATTTTCCAAAACTTTAAAAGGGTCGCTGATGCATTTTTTAAGGATATGGGCCCGATCCAATGGTTTTTGGACACGTGTCCCACCTTATCCAAAGGTCAAAAGGGGAATATTTAATTATCTCATCCTCCATGTGGAGGGTTGGTATTTAATGTGATCCAAAATTGACGGTTGATATGCATTCACCCTTCTTACTGCCATTGGAGCTCCAGGAAGCTTGGAAATCAATTTTTTTCATCAAATTTCCTCAAACTTTATATGATTTTGCATCGTCTCATCCTTCGAATGCAATGGCACAATTTTCAAGACCTAATTTGGTGATCTATAATGTTTTGATACTTTTTTCCTCAGCACGTTAAAAAACGTGAAAAGTGAAAATCAAAAATTGCAGAGGTAAAATGATGAAGTGAAAAGGTGAAAAATGATTAGTAAAAGATACCTACAGGCATGAATGATGAAAATGTGACCCTAGGATGGATAAGGATCTAAATTTGTGTAATATTTTAAAATTTTATGCATCCCTGGCAACCTGTGAACTGTTTTCTAGTTTGATGTCATTTTCATGAAATCATGAGGAGTTGTTGTAACAAATTTGATCCCATAAGCATATTATTTTCTTGGGAAGGAAGAATCCATGATGGCATGAGATATATTATGTATTTAGGGAAAATTTTGGAGGAGGAGAAGAAAGACGTATAATTTTCAAGGAAGAAAGAGGAAGAAGCCCATTTCTCTAAGAAAACTGCCTGAGAGCCATTTTCAATTCCATATTACATCAGATTCCATAATGTTGAGTTGGTTTCAGTTGTAAAGCCATCAAAAAGCTCTAAGATTTTTCCAATAACATTCCCCTACAGATGTATTTGATCAATTTTTGGATTATTTGATGTTATCTCTTGGCAAAATTTGTATATGCTTATGTTTCAGAATGATTTCAATTTGTGTTTCTTACTCATGTTGCAATCTTGTGTTTGGGATCTCTTTGATTATACAAGGTGTCATTTCTTGTTGATGGTCTAATGGCATCTGCAATCTTACATTTAGAAGAGCTTTCATCTGATAGAAGATAAACAGATTTAAATTCATTTTACTGTCCTTGAATCTTGAGATTGTTTGTAAACCTTTGGGTGCACCTTAGGTCATGATCAAATAGGGATTTCTAGATACTTTGTTGGTATTTTGCTTCAATATTTTGTGGTAGGTTATCAAAGGTTGTGTGGAAGAGTGCAGATTTGGGCCTCCATTTGGTGCACATATCCTAGTTAAAGGAGTATTTTAAACCCATTGAAACATCTCTGTTGTTTAGGTGTTGCAAATCTCTTACAAAGGTTCTCAAAGAAGTTGGTAATTCCTAGCTAGTCTTGTCTAAACATCTCCCAACAAAATTTCATTCAAAATAACTCATCCTACCCATACTACCCCTACATTGCATTGTGTGTCAACAAAAGAATACAATCCATTCACAAAAATGCACAAAGCATATCAGGATTTTATCATGTCTCTAGCAGCCTTAGCCTTGTCTTGAAAGCATTTCCATCATTTAGTAGTGACAAATCCTTTGAGTTTGAATAATGGATAATTGATCATGTTTTCCCAAGGCCATCTCCATACAATGTGCAAAGCATAAGGATATCTCCACCTCCTTCATCAAACAAAGGCTACAATATAGGTTCTCTTACCTTGGTTGAAAGGCACAACCTAAAATAGTGAGGATTAGATCAAAATCCTTTTGAGGTGCTACCCACTCCTTCAAATCTTGAGTGCTAACAAGTTAGATAGATGTTCTCCCCAGCTACAAATGACACATAAATCATTTATCTGCCCTTGAGTGTCTTGTGAGATCCATGATGTTGCTTGAGTTGTGAAGGAGATTAAGTTTGGGTACCAACACCGGACTGGTGTTGCTTGCTAGGGACTTCTTGGAATTTCTTGGTGCTTTTGAAGTGTTTGAAGGGTTTGAGAATTTGTGTGATCAAGTATTTGAGCTGTTACATTCTTGAGATATCATTTTATACTTCAGATCTGTAAGTTTTGGGTAAAAATTTCAAACTCAGCCTGCTCTTTTTACTTACCAGCAGTTTGTATACTTTGGATGCATTGTCTTTGGTTGGTATAAGAAGAAGAAGATCTGATTTGTAAACCCTTGCAAGTTTTTAGTGGTAGCATACATTTGATAGAATATTTTAGTGCTTTCTTGCACAACTAAGGTGGAATTCCTTAGTGGCGACTCCATGTTGTTTGGATCTTTAAAATACCAGTTGTCTTATACATCTCTGTCATTCATAACTTGTTGTTTAAATCTACCAAGCTGGAGGGAAGGAGATCCCTCTTCATTAAGGACTCTTCTAAGAAGTTGCTCACCGAATCAAGAAGCCAGAGTTGGAGGAAAGAAGAGTGTGGAAAGTGGTTGGTGATTTGGTTGCAAGAAAAGAGATCCCCATAGTTGAATTTGAAAGAGAGCAGCCTATTGTTGAGGATTATAATTCCTCTTCAAGTAAATTTGATTCAGAAAATCTTGTTTCGATTTGCATTCTCCATCAGGTGAGGGCCCTTCTTGTGCATTTGAAAAACTTGCTCCTAAATCTGCTCCTATGTTTTCTAAGTTTGTTAAAGTTTATCAAGAGAGAGAGCCTTTGGGGGGTGTTCATTTTAGAGATCATTCATCTATTCCAATCAGACCCATCACTCCTCCCCATCAATTGGTTTCTCCTCCAAGATCACCCCCACCAAATAATATGGCTCACCCTAGACCTCCATTTGTTGTTAACACCTTTGGTCCTATAAATTTTGAAGGAATGGATGGTTACCCAAATGCTGTCCCACAAGATGTCAAAAATAGGTTGCCAAAATTCCAAGGTAACAATGCTATCACTGGTGATCAGCATCTCAAGCTTTTTGATAATATGATGGAAGATTTTGAGATAGAGTTTGAGGATGTGTATATTAATTTTTTTATTCATACACTTGAAGAAGATGCTAGGGATTGGTACAAGGCTCTACGATAACTCTATTGATTCATGGACTGAAATGAAAAATGCATTTAGGTTGTAATATGGTGACAGGACTGATCCTAGATTTCTTTTCTCTAAATTTGAGAATATCAAGAAGAACTTGAATGAAACAATCCATGACTTCAATACAAGATTTAACAAAACATTGAGAAGGCTGCCTGTTATTTTGAGGCCTTGTGATGAATCTTGTTTGATCAAATATGTAGATGCATTTGATAAAAAGGCAGCCTATTACTTGAGAGACAAAAATCCTACAAACTTGAGGCAAGCTTTCACCATGGCACTTCAAACTGAAAATAGTATCAAGGCTATTGGGAAACCTCTTAAGAGGGATGGTGTGAAGCTAATAAACCCTAAGAAGCCTCAAGCTAGCAAGGGTCCTGATTTAGAAGAGGTTGTCAAGACTTTGGTAGGGGTTGTGAAAGAAATTTCCTACAAATTAGCTTTGAGGGAGAAAGGAATTGGGCAAAGTTCACAAGGACAGCAAAGAACTCAAAACCATGATAGATTTGGAATTCATCCTAGGGGTGATCAAAGACAAGATGATAGAGGTAAAGGGCTTGTTGGTGGGGGAAATAGACAACCCCAAGCACGTGAAAATAGAGTGGTGTCTGACCCTCTAACTGTAAGAGTTGCTGTTGTTCAAGAAATTACTGATATGGATTGGTGTGATAGATTTTTTCTTCCTCATCCTCCATGTGAAGTGGACCAACAAGTTGTTGAAGATGATAATGAAGATGAAATGGATGATGACATTTGTATGATGGGCAGCTCTTCAAGCTCACAACAAGCAACAACATCAACATATGTGATAAGTGCAAGGACTGCTACAACCTTTTGGGATTGCATAAAGAGGGTACCAATTCTTTCCTCCTCTCAAACTCATGAGGTAGATGTTGTTCAAGCTTTTGAAATTCCTAATAATGACTTTGAATATCTAAGGGCTTTAATGATCAAGAAGTATGATGGTGGTATTCCCTTGGAGGAAGATAGACAATTGTTAATGAATGTTGTGGTTGGTCAAGAGAAAGAGTATAATACTAGAAGTAAAGTTGTTAGAGGAGCTGGTCCTCAAGCCAAGCCAAAGACACCCTTGCTCACAAGCATTCCAAAAGAAAATCCTAGAAAATAAACACTTGCCAAGAACCCTGTTGTCCCATGCAAAAATATCAGTCCTCTTCATGCCCAATATGCCAAGAGTCCATTGCCATTTAATGAATCTACTAGTGTCCCTCCCAATGCTATCCTACCAAAGAATGCTCCCTATGACATAGCCCAAGTATTGAGCCAAATAAAAGTGAGTGTTCCAATCATTGAGTTGCTTAGAATACTCGAGCAAAAGAAGAGAGCATTTGAGTACTCGGGATTGAAGGAAGAAAAGATAAAACCATGTAGAAATGTGAACATTGTTGAGGCTCCTTTTCCAATTATTGCAGATCTTGGAACACCACCAGCATTGGAGGATTTTGGAGAGGCTCCTGAGGTGTAATTGGGGACATCTTTGGTTGATTCCCAATTGAATGTTGATCCATTCTTCACAACTTTGCTCATAAAAGATAGGTTACTTCACAATTGCATGTTTTATTCCGATGCATCATGTAATGTCATGCCTCTAGAAGTCATGAATGATTTGGATATCAAAGTGACAGAAACATATGGGAAGTGTACTACCATGGATTCAAGAGAAGTACTGGTGGTTGGTTGTGTGAAGGGTTTAGTAGTGCAACTTGCAGCCTATCCGGGTAAGAACTTAAAGCTTGATGTTGTAATTGTTGACTACCTTGCCAAATGGGGTATGCTTTTGTCAAGAAAATGGGCTACAAGTGTTGGTGGTAGTGTTCAAATGGACATGTCCTTTCACAAAGCATTCCCATTTAGGGCAGCCTTGTCAAACTCTATGGTGAAAAGAAGATGTTACACTTGATTGAAGATCCCAACAATGTTTCTTATGAAGTGTTGTTTGATGATGTAGATGCTGACAATTTCATTGGCTTTGCTGATGGAAAAGAGAACAAGATGGATAAATCAGAGTGCCTTGATATGGTAGGTTCTCCATGGACATTGCTATTTGATGGAGCTTGCTCCAAATTTGGAAATGGTGTTGGTATAGTTTTGCTTTCTCCTAGTTTGGAAGAGTTTCCTTTTTCCTTCAAACTTAATTTTGAATGCACTAACAATATTGCTGAGTATGAGGCATTTTTGTTAGGGTTAAGGATTGCATGGAAGTATGGAGTGAAGGATATTGTTGCCAAGGGGGATTCAGAGCTGGTTGTCAAGTAAGTAAGGAAGTTATATGCCACAAAAAATCAGCGTATGAAACAATATAAGCATGTTGTTTGGGACTTGATTGAAATGTTTGATTCCTTTAACATTGTTTACCATGATAGAAGTCTTAATGCTGCTGCTGATAAGTTGGTTGTACTTGGCTCTAGATTTGACAATTGTACCATTTCACCTTTTTGTGAATATAACATGAAGTGTTGACAAGGCCAGTTGTCCCGGATAATGTGAAACATTGGAAAAAATTTATGATGATGCACAAGTGTTGAGGTTCTTACAATGCCAAGGTGAGTTTGTTGGTCAGAACATTTATTGGGAGCCAATGGTATGCATGAATGAAGGGAGAGAAACTTTTTTGACAAGGATATTATACAATTAAAAACAAATACCATTCCTAAAGGTCTTGTTGCACTTGAATCAAATTTTAGCAATGTTGATTGCATCATTAATAGGAACATGTTTGCTTCAAGGGATGTGGAAGAGCAAAACTTGGGAACCAAGGATAAACCAAGGAAGATTTGGTTGGGCAGCAATCTCAGCAAAGAGGAAAAATAGTCCTATGCCCAACTTTTGAAAAAATATCAAGATTGCCTTGCTTGGTCTTATTCAGAGCTAAAGGCATATAGAGAAGATTTGTTCCAACATGAGATTCCTCTTGAGGCCAAGACTAAGCCATTCAGATAGAGAAAAAGGCCTATTAATCCACTTCTCTCCATGAAAATGCAAGAAGAGTTGAAGAAATTGAGAGATGGTGGTATCATTCAGCCCACTAGGTATTCATCTTGGGTTGCAAACCTTGTGCCAGTTAGAAAGAAGAATGGAGACATTAGACTTTGTGTGGATTTTAGGAATCTAAACAAAGCATCCATGAAGGAAAACTACCCCTTTCCAAACATGGAAAATATGTTGCAACTTGTGATAGGGTCAGAATTGCTTTCTACTTTGGATGGTTTCTCCGGATATAATCAAGTGGTTGTTAAAGAATCAGAAAGACTTAAGACAACCTTCACTACTCCTTGGGGGACATATGTTTTTGTTAGGATGCCCTTTGGTTTGATGAATGCTGGTGCCACTTTTCAAAGGGCAATGGATGTTGCTTTTTCTTTGCGGTTTACCAAGATGATGTGGATTTGTGTTTTTAAGGCAGCAATGAGGTGATCATTTGCAACACTTGGAGAAGATGCTAATCAGATGTAGGGAGTATGGTATTTGTCTTAATCCAAAGAAGTGTAATTTTGGAGTGCAAAAGTCCAAGTTGCTGGGACATATTGTGTCCAAAGATGGTGTTATGATAGACCCTGAAAGAGTGGAAGCAATCAACAAAGTGCCTATCCCTAGAACCAATAAAGGTATCTAATCTTTCTTTGGCCAAATCAATTTTATTAGAAGGTTTGTTTCCAAATTTGTTGAGCTGACTATTCCAATCACAAGCATGTTAAAAAGGGATTAAGGTATTAGGTGGGAGGGAGGCATCATTCAAGCTTTTGAAGGGATAAAGGATGCACTTAAGCATGCACCTATTTTGGTAGCTCCAAACTATAAGAGGCCTTTCCAAATCTTTTCCTTTGCTTCTGAATTTACTATTGCTTCAGTTTTGTTACAAAAGGATGAGAATGGGGCTGAGAGGCCTATTGCCTTCTTTAGCAAGGATTTACAAGTAGCTGAGTTGAAGTATACAATCATGGAAAAACAAGCATTTTCCTTGGTGAAAGCAACAAAGATTTTCAGGCCTTATATATTGAGTTCAAAAGTTGTTGCTTATGTTCCCCACACCATGGTTAAAGACATATTATCAGACATGGAGATATCAAGCAAGAGATGTAGATAGGTCAACAAATTACAAGAGTTTGATATGGATATTCAAACAAAAAGCTAGTAAGAGGTTTGGGTCTTGCCAAGCTCATATTGAGATAAATTTGCAAAATGTAGAAGTAAATTAGCTAGAGGAAGAAAGGGCAGATCTTCTTGAGAAATTGGTGAATTCCGAGTGGTACAAAGATGTGATCTTATACCTCGGACACCTAGGTTGACCTAGTCACTTGAGTAAAAATCAGAAAAGAGCCCTTAGGCTGTCTTCTCAAAATTATATCATAACAGACCTTGGGTGGCTTGGAAGAACCCTTAAGGTATCCTCTTGAAATGCATAACTGAAGATGAAGCTCCAAAGTTGATTGCTGATTTCAGGGAGGATTTTGTGGAGGACATTTTGCTAGGAGAGTGACAACACATAATATTTTAAGAGCTAGTTATTAGTGGCCTACTCTTTTTAAAGATGCAACCAAGCTAGTTAGTAAATGTGATAGTTGTCAACGTTTCTCTGGAAGACTGAAAGCTTCAAGCTCCCTTCCTTTGCATCTGTATCAATTGAAGCCCCTTTCAAACAATGGGGAATGGACTTCATTGGTGAGATTTCAGATCCTTCTAGTGCTGGTCATAAGTGGATCCTGTAGCCACCTTGATTATTTTACAAAGTGGGTTGAGGCTATTCCATCTAGAAAGGAAACACACCAAGTGGTAATGGAATTCTTGTTGGATCACATCGTATGTAGATTTGGAGTTCAATTAAGATTGTCGACAATGCCATGTGCTTTAGAGCCAAACCTTTAATGGTAATATGCAATGAATATGGGATAAATCTGACTTATTCTTCAAACTACAATCCACAAGGGAATGGACAAGCTGAGTCTAGTAATAAGAACTTGCTCAAGATCATTAGGAGGACCTTGGAAATGAACAAGAAGAAGTGGGGAGAAAAATTGAAATTTGTAGTTTGGGTGGATAGAATAACTCCGAAAGAGCAACTGGTAAAATCCCATTTGAATTGGTGTATGGAACTCAAGCATTGCTACCCTTACATCTGCAATTATCCTCATTTCAGTTTTCCCAACAGTTAGAAGATCAAGAGCATGGCCCATATGAATCAAGGATCAATCAAATCATTGACTTGGATGAAGAAAGAAGAGCATCCCACCAAAGGCATATCAGATTTAGAGAGAAATTGAAGAGGTTGTTTGATAAGAAGGTCACTCCTAGAGCCTTTAATGTTGGAGATCTAGTTTTTTTATGGGATAGTAGGCATGAAGACAAGGGAAAGCATGGCAAGTTTGATGCATTATGAATGGGACCTTATGCCATTGACATCAGAATTGGAGAACATACCTTTTTTCTCAAATATTTGGAAGGGGAATTGATGGAGCTGTTATTATTGCAAACATTTAAAACATTTCTTGGATTAAATCCCCAAGTTGAGGTATGCAAAAATTGTACATTTGTATAGTCTTTGTGTTTTTCTTTGTTTTGTTGTTGGTTGGTGTGTGGTTTGCCCTTTTTTCCTTGGCAACCTTTTTGGGTGGTTTTCTCGGTTCTTTTTGGTGGTAATCTTGGTTTTTGGGTTGCCTTTGTGTTTTGACTCCTTGCCCAATGGATTTTTGGCACTTGGTCTACATTTTGATCTTGTGGCACTCACTAGGAGTGCCCATCCCCAAGCAGGAGCCAATGTTGGTCCCATTATTGAGTTTTCATAATGTGCCCTAATTTGTCATGTTCAATTTTGCTCAGAAGTGGTTTTATTTTTCGATCTGGTGGTCTACAATTCGGTTTATCTAGTTGAGTACTTTCAAAATGATGCAAAAGTGCCCATGGTGTTATTGTTTTGCCATGTTCGAGACAAATTTATAAGTTCTCCCCTTCTTATTCCCTAATTTCTTCATTTTTTGTGGGTTGTGTCGTGCAAGAATTTGAAATTGAACAAATCCAAGTTGTTTGAAATTAAAATCCCAATCCCCAGGTCTAGAAAAATGTTAAATCATGTTTCAATTGATTTAAAACCAAGAAATATGCCTTCCTTGTTAAAAAATTCAATTTCTAGGGCATCCTCTATATTTTTGACGTTTTGACGGTCATACGGGTGTCATCTTCCCGTCAAATTCATCATCGCAATATTATTGCAACATGGAAGGCTCCTATTGGCCGAGGAGGTCGGAAAATATTTCTAACTTGTTGGTTTTTTAAAATTTTTGTTAAGGGAAAAATTTGACCCATGGCTCCGCCTTTTGAAATGAGGTGTCTACGTGGCACGTTTTGATTAGTCGAGGGATTAGCAAGTGGTGGAGGTTCCTTAGGAATTTTACTTTCATTTTACAAAATTCTCAAAGTCAAATTTTTGCCTCGAAGGCCCGCAACAAATAGGAAGAGGACACGTGGCAAGGTGGGTATGCGGATGGCGGAGGGTGTTGAAGAATTTTGATGTTTTTGGCTCAAAGTGTCAAGTCAAATTTTTGACCTGAAGGCCCTCATCCAATGGCAGGTGGACACGTGTCTAGGAGGAATTAGTGTCAAAGGCGGAGGTTCGGACCTCGGAGGTATTTTTGGAAATTTTGAAAATTTTGGCAAATGTTTCAAAGTGAGAATTGGGCACATGGCCCCGACAAGATAAAATTGGAAGCACGCCTCCGCAACCAATCTAGGAATGTCACGTAGCATGTTTCAAAGGTTAAAAGGAGGAGCACGGGCCTACAGGAGTTTTGAAGCTTCCAAAATTTTGAAGGCAAGAATGGAGACTTAGCCCGTGGTAAATCGAAGGTGCCACGTGGAGGGGAAGGGATCGAGCGTTCAAGCCCGCAGAAAATTTTGAGAAAATTCCCTTTTTTTTGAAAAAAATTCACAAAATGGATAGAATTGTGCGGAAATTTCAATGCGGCCCACATATGGACACGCGCCGGGCCCAAGAGGCAAGTGAAGAAAGGTGTTGAAATTTTCCAAAACTTTAAAAGGTTCAGCTGATGCATTTTTAAGGATATGGGCCCGATCTAATGGTTTTTAAACACATGTCCCGCCTTATCCAATGGTTAAAAGGGAATATTCAATGATCTCGTCCTCCATGTGGAGGGCTCATTTTTAACGTGATCCAAAATTGACGGTTGATATGCATTCACCCTTCTTACCACCATTGGAGCTCCAAGAATCTTGGAAATCAAGTTTTTCATCAAATTTCTTCGAACTTTATATGATTTTGCATCGTCTCAACCTTTTGAATGCAATGGCACCATTTTCAAGACCTAATTTGGTGATCTATAATGTTTTGATACTTTTTTTCCTCAGCACGTTAAAAAACGTGAAAAGTGAAAATAAAAAATTACAGAGGTAAAATGATGAAGTGAAAAGGTGAAAAATGATTAGTAAAGGATACCTACAGGCATGAATGATGAAAATGTGACCCTAGGATGGATAAGGATCCAAATTTTTGTAATAATTTAAAATTTTATGCATCTCTGGCAACCTGTGAACTGTTTTCCAGTTTGATGTCATTTTCATGAAATCATGAGGAGTTGTTGTAACAAATTTGATCCCATAAGCATATTCTTTGCTTGGGAAGGAAGACTCCATGATGGCATGAGATATATTATGCATTTTGGGAAATTTTGGAGGGGAGGAGAAGAAAGACGTATAATTTTCAAGGAAGAAAGAGGAAGAAGCCCATTTCTCTCGAGAAAACCACGAGAGCCATTTGTAGATCAAGAATTTTGCGCCATATCCTGTCCAAGTTAATGCACCAAACTAAACACAAAAACCCTGAAAAACCTCAATGAAATTGATACCTGATGAAGATGTAGACGGATGAGGAAGCCGATGTAGATAAGACGGGCGCACACGAGCAATTCGCACAATAGATCCGAATAACCTGTAAAACACCGATGCTTGACAGAAAAAGACCACGTTAAAAGATATTTTAGTGGACTGCCCGAGAAGCGGGTCCGAGAAGCGATAAGCTTCCTCGGCGGATGTCAGTCCACGTTTTCAATTAAGAAAAGAAGCATACATGATAAAAGATGTAAATAAAGACTAGATTTTACGATTGCGGTAATAAAACGAGAATCTAAGCATGAGGCAGAGAAATCACGAGAAAACGAGGAACTATGAAATAAATCTTTGATTTGTGTTACTGTATCCTTTTACCTATCTATGAGATAAATTGGCGTCGGCCCGGCTAGAATCGGCGTCGATTGATCGAGCCCGGCGTCGGTGTGTCGATTGAGGGGGATCGGCATCGATCGGCCCGAGACAATCGATCAATTAGGGGCTGTGCGACAAGATTCGGGAATTGGAAGGTGAATGTAGTCTGCTTGGATGTGCGAGAGTTGGCGAGACACTTTGGGCAGAGTCACCGGATGATAGATGGTGGTGTACGATGTTGTGCGACAGGGACGAGTGCGGTGCTCCTCTCGGGATTGATTCGGACAGGATCTACCCTAATTTGATACAATTGATGCTAAGAAGATCTCTCTTTCTCTCAACCTGTATCTTTCGCTCTCTGCTCGCTTTTTCGCTCGTTCGTAATCTCTTCTTCGGTCTCTTCGCTCTCTTCGGTCTCTTCCGTCCCTAGAACTGAGTTCTGGACTTGCTTTTATAATCGGCGCCGCTCCTAGAAAATCGGCGCCGACCATATGGGTCGGCGCCGATCGCGGAAAAGAATCCCGAGATGGCCAAATTGATTGATTCGAGAAAGATAAGACTTATCCCGACTACGGGAAAATATCCCGCTTAGGGAAGATTAAAAATAGATGTGATACATGGGTAGAATAAATTTGGGGTGGATAAGTGATTAAGATGCATGGGAAGAAGCGTAATTAAATATTTAATATTTAATCACTCATGGGCAAGATGTGATGGGATGAATTAAATTTGGAATAAGTGATTAAATCACAAATTGGATAATATCCCAAGGGGATAGTTGGTGACGTAAACGTGCCCCAGGTTACCTAAGCAGGTAAACGAATGTGAGGGACACTAAATTGAGAAACCAATTTTAGGTGTCTACATTTTGCCCCTTTTTGTCAAGTAACTTGCGATAAGCAAGGTTATGAGACAAAAACAAGGAGATGGAAGAAGAGAAGAATTTGTGGTGATGTGATCCCCCTCAAACTAGGGATGGGATGGATAATAGAACAGACGATCCCGAGTTTGAAAGAGGTAGATGAAAAATGCAGGATGCCCCAGTCGGATATCTGGAGTAGATCTGATCATTGATGACGCATAAAAATAAACAAAAGGGCAGCAACCTAAGGAACTCACATTGTAGGGAAAACTAGCGGTCTCCTCATGAGACAACGTTAGTGCCTACGAGACCCATGAGTGTAAGGAGAACTGCAAAAATAGTCGGCATCAGAGAGAGACACATTGGTAGGGACAACTAGACGGTCCATAAATCGAGGCAGCGTTAGTACTACTGAGACCCGCGTAACTCTAAGCGGCCAAACAAAAAGCGAGTGCTCCACGCTTGGGAACAAACTCGAAATAGATCGTGATATCAAAAAGAGGTGCCAAAAGGCAATTTTCAGCACACCACAATGATCAGATAGATAAGTAAGCCAAGCATCAACACTATGGCAAAGAGACATGAAAAATCGGCGGCGATCAAACTAATCGGCGCCGACCAAAACAAGCGGCGTCGACCCAAAAAATCGGCGCCGACCAATCCAGACGCATATAAATATGCGAACGGAAAACGTAAACGATTTATTTGCAACGTGACGATTGATTCAGACAGAGATAGATTTTTGATTTGAACACAATGGAAGCCTCTGGGAGTGGACAGAAGCGCAGGAGGACACGACCTGGGGTAAGTGATCATTCTTGAACCCACTTTTCTTATTATTATTTATTTTATTTTTTTGTTTGATTTTTTTTGGTGCATGGGAGGCCAGGGTCTGGTTTACATCCAGCCAGGCAGTCGGCGCCGATTGGTTTTAATCGGCGTCGATTTGTTTTTGGATCGGCGTCGATTGGTAGTAATCGGCGTCGACTTAAATGAACGACGCCGATTTTAATAAATCGGCGCCGATTGAAAGATATGCATTTTTTTGTGTTTTGGAAGATGAGATTTGGGGAAAGAAGAGACTAATTATGTTTTGTGATGTCGTGGATGCAGGCACGAGAGGCTCTTCATATGAGGGATGCCATCCTGAGCTGTGGAGACGATCCTTCTGATGTGTGCAGATGCAGACTGGCAGCATTTAGAGCTAGCCGGGCTCGGGGGTTTCAGATATTATAGACGAGTGCCACGAGATGTGGAGCTCATGCGGGCATTAGTGCGACGGTGGGACAGCCACACGTGCACATTTTGGTTCAGGACGGGTGAGATGACGATCACCCATGAGGATGTATTCAGGATCCTCAGATTACCGATTACTGGGGACCCGATCGAGATCACACCTCGGGAGCAGCAGCAGAGGGCCCTGGTGCGATTATACAGAGATAGAGCAGATGACTCGGAGATAGTATCTGGGGCAGTGAGGATAGCCTCACAGTACAGGCAGGATAGCCCTCGGAGCAGGCGGATAGCCTTGATTCAGATGGCTATCTCCTATTTTGCCCTGCCAGACTCAGGAGGTGGGAGATTCCCATTGCTACTGCTAGACTGCGTTTGCGACATCTTGCAGCACAGACAGGTTTTTGCCTTTGCCGATGCTCTGATAGCTCAGGTATATTATGAGCTATGGATGTACACTACTGGTCGGAGGACAGGGATCGATGTCAGCTTTGTGCTTCATTGCTGGGCATACGAGCATATAGCAGTGATCAGGCCATCCGGGCTTCCTTGGATGCCAGCAGCAGTGGGGGGTGTTGATTATGGATTTCGGAGATGGCGGGCTGACATGGCCGCAGGAGATACAGGTAGATCAGCCGAGTGGTACTAGCGGCGTTTGGGCCAGACGCTTACACCAGATCAGGTTATCTGGAGACCATATCGGGCATTCCCGACATGGGCTGGTCAGGACGCCCACTTGGCAGCATTGAGACGGAGTCGGGTGGTCAGGGGCCGTAGGCCGGATATGTGGGAGCGGGTCCCATTCATGCGGATACTGAGACAGTTTGGCCTAGTACAGACAGTACCGGCCACCTACACGCCGTATAGGCGGGATAGCAGGGAGACGGATTTGCCGATTTTGATCCCGGCAGACCCATTGAGAGAGGCCCCACCCTCCACAGACAGTGATGATGACGCGGGGGTGGATGAGGGCTATGCAGCATGGTACGATACAGAGTTGCCACGACATCTCCCGCCCTCTATAGATGTTGATGAGGAGGACATAGCTGCTACTGTTGGGCAGATTAGAGGAGAGCATGCCACCCTCACAGAGACACATCAGTAGCTGGCTGGGAGATCGGGGCTTTGCGGAGAGGAGAGGATGCCACGATTGTGGAGAGAGACACCGCTCGCCGGGAGGCGAGATACGGCCCGATCCAGCGAGAGGACCGCTACTTTCGGCACAGGGAGGCCCTCAGGGCCAAGTATGGGGAGACAGGTGCCACATCGAGTCGGCACACGAGTGCGACTCTAGGAGGGGCACCACTAAGCGGCGCCGGCAGCCCAGCGGCACCGGCCAAAGATCGTTACGAGCAGCAGTGCTTGTGAGCCTGAGCACGTACCAGTCTCTCCTTGCTGAGGTGAGATACTACGAGGATGCCCTAGCGCAGCATGCCCCAGATGTGCCTCGATACGGGGCGAGGAGGAGAATAGCGGCGGCGAGCGGCGCGGAGCCTCGGGTGGAGGGAATGCTTGGAGAGATCAGGGTGGGCCGAGACCTCCGGCGAGTGCATCGAGCTCGATGGCGGCGGCCGGGAGAGGACGGCCAGTGCGAGAGGAGGGTGGAGGAGATAGTGTCCTCCACGCTTCGGATTTTACCATATAGAGATTTGATAGATTTTGTATTTGTATAGTGATGTAGCCTCGATTGGAAGGCATTGTATAGATGGCTTGATTAGAAGCCATCCATTTTTGTACAGACACACATGTATATATAGATTCATTATTTGTCATATAATTGTACTCATGCTTTTTGGTTTAGATATAGATGGGTAGATGGATATAGATAGAGGATAAAATAGATGTGATTGGATAGATATAGATGATAGATGATAGAAATAGATGTGATTAGATAGATTGAAATGTGGATAAAATAGATGTGATTGGATAGATATAGACTGATAGATGATATATGTGATGTGGATAGAACTTTGATAGATGGATATGATGTAACTTGGATGTACATGTGTTTAAATATTTTGATGAATAAATAGATAGATGTGTTTGATGTATGGATTAGATATAGATAGATGTAATGTATCTTGGATGTACATTTGATGGATAGATTTAGATATAGATAGATGTAATTTTAATGAGAAATGAAAAAAGATAGATGTTTTGATAGATAAGAGGAATTTTGATAGAAGATAAATTTTGATTTAATTAACATGTGAAATGCCAATTTAACAGGGTTGCAAGACAAAGAAATGGGGAATACTCCTTGCAAGAGCCAAAGATGAAAGCGGAAACAACCGTGACTTAGAAGAGAAGATACTCGGAGAAGAAGAAAAATGATAAGTTGGACTTCCAACCGACCATAGATAAAATCCAGAAAGGAAACCGAAAGACCAAGCAGACAAGGCCCTATATAAGATTAAAATAAATCTGACACTAACTAGTCGCAAACCAGATCTAGGATAGAAACGGAAAGAAAAGTAAGTAAGTATCTTGTCGGAACTTACAAGGGACAGAATACATGTCCATAGTGGGAAAATAGGATTCTCCATATGATCGACAAAAAGGTCCTAAATCTCAGCTTCATGATTTTGACAGAAAAGCAAACTGATCAATGCGGGAAGTTTGCTTGATATGGAAAGACTGATCGATGCGGGAAGTCTTTCAGTGATGCTAAAAAGTGTATAAACTGACTGGAAGGCTGATTGATTACAAGAAGCCTTGAATATTTCTTTGAGAAACAGCCGTCCTTCAAGGGAGCGGTCTGTATTTTGAATTTGAATGATAGCCATCCTTCGAGGGTATGGTCTATATTTTTAGAATTTTTGATTCGCTTGGTAATATATGGATAGCTGTCCTTCGAGGGATCAGTCTATCTTTTTGGATAGCATCTTTTTTTCTTTTTTTTTTTTTTTTTTTGAAACTTTTTGAAAGAAGCTGAGTTTAGACCTAGATAGATCAGATGGAGGGGAAGAGAGCATAGAAGAACATGTACTCATGCCCCGAGTAGATCCAATTAAGATAAGTACTTGGGACAGATGAAGTGGTGATTAAGGTATTCCTACCATGAGGAGGAACATATCCAAAAGAAACGTGCAATGAGTAGAGCCGCGATACTCATATTTAAGGTAGATGAGGCAATAGGCGGAGAACCACACGATTTCAAATCACCACAAAAGTAGATGACTGGTTATTAGGACGGATGAAAGATCTGAGTTGCGACTAGATTTGTGTAAGATAGATTTTAACAATAGAAGGGCCGTAAATGCAAAGCATTAAGAGGTTCGCTTGAGGATACCATCCATGGAAGATAAAGCAATAAGCCCAGACCCATATTTATGAGTGATAATGTAGGGGCCCATCGATTGGGAGCAAACTTACCACGTTGACTCCTTTCGAGTGTAGTGACATTTTGATTTTCCTTAAGAACAAGATCACCAATTTTGAAGTCACGGTGTTGCAGTAAGTGCTTGTTATAAGCACGTTTGACATGCTAGAGATAGACTTGATGATGCTCAAGAGCGTTAAGGCGCCCGCTCATCTAATAATTCAAGTTGTGCTAGACGATTTTGACGATAATCCTCATCGGAGACAAATTCTCTGAGAGAAACACGGAGAGATGGGATTTGGACCTCCAAAGGAAGGACGGCCTCAGACCCATAGACGAGAGAGAAGGGAGTAGCACCAGTAGGAGTACGAATGCTAGTCCGATAAGCCCGAGAAGAGCAAAAGGGATATGTAAATGCCAATCCTGCCACACTCGACTAGTCACCTTTGCGAGGATATGGACGCAAAGTTTTATTGGGCAAGCTTCGGCTTGACCATTAGCTTGAGGATAGTATGGAGAAGAAAAAGCGAGCTTGATATTGAAAGCATTGCGAGAGATTCTACAAATCAGCGTTCTTGAAAGACTTACCATTATACTCGTGATTAGCTTGTGTGGAATGCAAAGCGACAAATGATGTGTTGATAGGCGAAATCAACTATGGGTTTAGCCTTTGTTGAAGAAAGAGGGATAGCTTCTACCCACTTAGTAAAGTACTCGATGGCGATAATGATAGAATGATGCCATTTGTGAAGAAGCGGGGATTGATAAGACCAATAAGATCAAGACCCCGCTGCGAAAAAGGCCACAAATCCGCCGCGAGTTGCAAAGCGACTAGGGATGTGCGTGAGATTGGAATGTTGCTTGACATTTGGCGCACTTCTTAGTGTATTCACAACAATCTTGATTAAGAGAAGGCCGATAATATCCCGGACGTAAAATACGCTTGCACTGCTAAGCCACTAAAATGTCCACCACGAGATACCGTCATGGACCTCTGGATAGCTTTAGATGATTCATGAGTTTTGAGGCATCAAAGCAAAATACCATCAAAGCCGCGTTTGTAAAGAATCCCGCGAGAGGATAGTATAGCGATTAGCGCGTTGGACAAAAGACCTCTACCATTGGAAGTCAGATTTGGAGGAAGGATCGAATGAGATAGATAATCAACAATCATTAATACCACTCATCCTGAGTATGGGTTGTGACAGCATTGATTGACGTTAGTTGCCCAAGATGAGATGGTTGATCTAATCGTTGCACAGCCACATAAAGACGCGAGTCTTCGGTAAAAGGCGGGATAAGGGAGGCTAAAGAGGCCATGGTATCCGCGAATCGATTTGCAGTATGAGGAATGGCTTGGATAGTGAACTTATCGAAAGATTGGAGTTGGGCAAGAACGATGTCACGATATTTTTGAAGGATATCATTCTTGCATTGATAGACACCCGTGACCTGATTAACGATGAGTTCAGAATCACCGAAGATGTCAATATGACGAGCGCCGAGATTAATGGCATTTTGAAGACCTAAGACAAGAGCTTCGTACTCAGCCATATTATTGGTGCACTCAAAGTTCAATTTGTGTGCAACTGGGATAGGCGTACCCCAAGGAGGAATCATCACGAAACCCGCACCTCCCCCTTGCTGGCATTTGGATCCATCAAAGAAGAGCTTTACTTTAAATGGAGATAGACCAAAATCAATTTGTTGGATATACTCATCGGGAAATTGAGCAAGGGGGTCTTGAGTGTCCGGAAGAGGAGCATCAACTAATTGATCTGCAATAACCTGACCCTTGATAGACTTTTGCGGGATAAACTCGAGGTCAAACTCAGTCATGAGCATAAGCCAACGAGTGATGCGATCATTGTGATAAGGTTTTGCATGGATTGTCTTGAGGGGATTGACACTTGTGACAATATAAGTTTTGTGATTAAGGAGATAATGACGAAGCTTAGAAGTTGCGAAGAAGAGAGCACAACATAGTTTTTCAGCTCGAGAGTAACATGTTTCATACTCATGGAGGTGCGATCGATGTAATAGACAGCTTGTTCTTTACCACAAGTGTCCCGATGCGAAATCATGGCTCCCGAGCATGGTCGATCAGAGATATAAAGATAGAAAGGCTCCCCTCGCGTGGAGGTGTAAGCACAGTGGAGAAAGAAGATAAGCTTTGAGATCATCAAAGGCCTTTTGGCAATGTTCATCCCACTCAAAATGAACATTCTTACGGAGGAGATGGTGAAAAGGTTGACAACAACGGTCGACAATTGGGAGATAAAACGACGATTGATCAAGACGTCCTTGAGAGAGCTGCGGAGTTGCTTTAAGTTAGGCGGGGAGGCATCTCAAGGATAGCTTTTATTTTTGTGGGGTCGACTTCAATACCCACGATGGAAATGATAAAACCTAAAAGTTTGGTGAGAACGCCAAACACGCACTTAGCTGGATTTAGGCGAAGGCGAGCGGATAAGCCTCTCAAAGAGAGGTGCAAGGATGAAAAGATGATCGATGGCGCGTGGACTTGCCGAGGAGATCATCAACATAATCCTCCACGGTTTTGTGCAAGAGATCATGGAAGATGTACGTCATTGCTTTCGTTGATAGGTTACTCCTGCGTTCTTAAGGCCAAAAGGCATGACACGATAGCAAAAGGTCCCCGAGGAGTTATGAAGGAAGTCTTATGTTGGTCTTCAGTGCGATGAGGATTTGATTATATCCAGGAGAAACCATCCATAAGAGAAAGCATCTCATGACCCTTGATTAAATCTACGAGTTGGTCAATATTAGGAAGAGGAAAATCATCCTTTAGGCAGACAGCAAGATTAAGATCCGGAAGTCGGGTACAATTTCAAATTTTCCCAGTAGCCTTGAATTCTATGGTACTACATTGGACACCCATTGCGGATAATCGATGGGTTGGATGAAGCCGAGAGCAAGCGTTGTAATTCTTCTTTAACAAGAAGGGCTACTCTAGGGTGCATTTTACGCAATTTTATGTAAATGCAAAGCATTAAGAGGTTCCGCTTCAGGGATACCATCCATGGAAGATAAACGATAAGCCCCAGACCCATATTTATGAGTGATAATGTAGGGGCCCATCCAGTTGGGAGCAAACTTACCACGTTGACTCCTTTCGAGTGTAGTGACATTTTGATTTTCCTTAAGAACAAGATCACCAATTTTGAAGTCACGGTGTTGCAAGTGCTTGTTATAAGCACGTTTGACACGCTCGAGATAGACTTGATGATGCTCAAGAGCGTTAAGACGCCGCTCATCTAATAATTCAAGTTGTGCTAGACGATTTTGACGATAATCCTCATCGGAGACAAATTCTCTGAGAGAAACACGGAGAGATGGGATTTGGACCTCCAAAGGAAGGACGGCCTCAGACCCATAGACGAGAGAGAAGGGAGTAGCACCAGTAGGAGTACGAATGCTAGTCCGATAAGCCCAGAGAGCGAAAGGGATATGTAAATGCCAATCCTGCCAGCTCAACTAGTCACCTTTGCGAGGATATTACGCAAAGTTTTATTGGACGCCGGCTTGACCATTAGCTTGAGGATAGTATGGAGAAGAAAAACCGAGCTTGATATTGAAAGCATTGCAGAGATTACGCAAATCAGCGTTCTTGAAAGACTTACCATTATCTCGTGATTAGCTTGTGTGGAACGCCAAAGCGACAAATGATGTGTTGATAGCGAAATCAACTATGGGTTTAGCCTTTGTTGAAGAAAGAGGGATAGCTTCTACCCACTTAGTAAAGTACTCGGTGCAAAGTAATGATAGAATGATGGCCGCCGTGAAGAACGGGATTGATAAGACCAATAAGATCAAGACCCCCTGCGAAAAAAAGGCCACAAATCCGCCGCAGCGAGTTCTGCAAAGCGACTAGGGATGTGCGTGAGATTGGAATGTTGTGACATTTGGACGCACTTCTTAGTGTATTCACAACAATCTTGATTAAGAGAAGGCCAATAATATCCCGAGACGTAAAATACGCCAGCTACACTAAGCCACTAAAATGTCCACCACGAGATACCGTCATGGACCTCTGGATAGCTTTAGATGATTCATGAGTTTTGAGGCATCGAAGCAAAATACCATCAAAGCCGCGTTTGTAAAGAATCCCGCCTAGGATAGTATAGCGATTGGCGCGTTGGACAAAAGACCTTCTACCATTGGAAGTCAGATTTGGAGGAAGGATCGAATGAGATAGATAATCAACAATCTGTTGATACCACTCATCCTGAGTATGGGTTGTGACAGCATTGATTGACGTTAGTTGCCCAAGATGAGATGGTTGATCTAATCGTTGCACAGCCACATAAAGACGCGAGTCTTCGGTAAAAGGCGGGATAAGGGAGGCTAAAGAGGCCATGGTATCCGCGAATCGATTTGCAGTACGAGGAATGGCTTGGATAGTGAACTTATCGAAAGATTGGAGTTGGGCAAGAACGATGTCACGATATTTTTGAAGGATATCATTCTTGCATTGATAGACACCCGTGACCTGATTAACGATGAGTTCAGAATCACCGAAGATGTCAATATGACGCAGCCGAGATTAATGGCATTTTGAAGACCTAAGACAAGAGCTTCGTACTCAGCCATATTATTGGTGCACTCAAAGTTCAATTTGTGTGCAACTGGGATAGGCGTACCCCAAGGAGGAATCATCACGAAACCCGCACCTCCCCCTTGCTGGCATTTGGATCCATCAAAGAAGAGCTTTACTTTAAATGGAGATAGACCAAAATCAATTTGTTGGATATACTCATCGGGAAATTGAGCAAGGGGGTCTTGAGTGTCCGGAAGAGGAGCATCAGCTAATTGATCTGCAATAACCTGACCCTTGATAGACTTTTGCGGGATAAACTCGAGGTCAAACTCAGTCATGAGCATAAGCCAACGAGTGATGCGATCATTGTGATAAGGTTTTGCATGGATTGTCTTGAGGGGATTGACACTTGTGACAATGTAAGTTTTGTGATTAAGGAGATAATGACGAAGCTTAGAAGTTGCGAAGAAGAGAGCACAACATAGTTTTTCACTTCTCGGATAACGTGTTTCATACTCATGGAGGTGCGGATGATGTAATAGGCTGCTTGTTCTTTACCACAAGTGTCCCGATGCGAAATCATGGCTCCCGAGCATAGTCGATCCACGAGAGATATAAAGGTAGAAAGGCTCCCCCTCACGTGGAGGTGTAAGCACAGTGGAGAAAGAAGATAAGCTTTGAGATCATCAAAGGCCTTTTGGCAATGTTCATCCCACTCAAAATGAACATTCTTACGGAGGAGATGGTGAAAAGGTTTACAACGGTCCGACAATTGGGAGATAAAAGACAGCACTGATCGGCGATTGAAGACGTCCTTGGAGGCTATGAGTTGCTTTAAGTTAGGCGGGAGGCATCTCAAGGATAGCTTTTATTTTTGCGGGGTCGACTTCAATACCCCTGATGGAAATGATAAAACCTAAAAGTTTACCAGTGAGAACGCCAAACACGCACTTAGCTGGATTTAGACGAAGACAGAAGCGGATAAGCCTCTCAAAGAGAGGTGCAAGGATGAAAAGATGATCCTGACGGCGCGTGGACTTGCCGAGGAGATCATCAACATAATCCTCCACAGTTTTGTGCAAGAGATCATGGAAGATGTACGTCATTGCTCGTTGATAGGTTGCTCCTGCGTTCTTAAGGCCAAAAGGCATGACACGATAGCAAAAGGTCCCCCAAGGAGTTATGAAGGAAGTCTTATGTTGGTCTTCTGGTGCGATGAGGATTTGATTATATCCGGAGAAACCATCCATAAGAGAAAGCATCTCATGACCCCATGATTAAATCTACGAGTTGGTCGATATTAGGAAGAGGAAAATCATCCTTTGGACAGGCAAGATTAAGATCCCGGAAGTCGGTACAAATTCAAATTTTCCCAGTAGCCTTAGTTACTGGTACTACATTGGACACCCATTGCGGATAATCGATGGGTTGGATGAAGCCGGTAATGAGCAAGCGTTGTAATTCTTCTTTAACAAGAAAGGGCTACTCTAGGGTGCATTTTACGCAATTTTGCTTGGTGACCGGTTTGATGTTGGGAAGAGTAACGATATTGTGGACCACAATATCGGGATCGAGCCCTGGCATATCTTCATATGACCAAGCAAAGGCTTGACGATGTTTGGAGAGAAAAGCGGTAAAGTCCCCTAATTCCTATGGATTAAGGGATTGGCCGACCTTGATGATGCGAGGGTCTTCAGAAGTCCCTATATTAAGGTCGATAGTGGCTTCGTTGAGAAGGGTAGACGTGTCAGAAGGAATAGTCTTGGGGAGATATGAATCCTCTGCCCCTAGATAGGTGAGGACAGAATCATCATCCGCACAGTGGATAGTGTTGATAGTGGGAGAGTCGTCTCCAACTATTTCAGGGAAGATTAATGGTATAGAAGCGGACCGATTGTTAGTCTCGTAGGCTAACGGCCCTAAGGAAATGGTATTGATAAAAAAAAAAAGTTAGGTGGGATGGAAATGTCATCGTCCACATCAAGTGATGCTTCTGACTTGGTGGGGGAAGATGGTTCTTCAGTAGGAAGAGGCTCATCAAGAATAGTGATAGTGGCCTTCGAAAGAGGTTTAAATCCTAAACCAAATTTCTGATGTGGCATGAGAGTAGGAATGGATTTGAGATCATGTATACCTTGTTCATATTTTCCAAGGCCAAAACCTTTCCACGCGCATCGATATAGATAAGTTTTTGCAAACGTGGGATTCTGTAGATAATCAAACCCTGTTAGATAAGGTTTGGCTCTAGGAGGAGAATCCGGGCGATAATAAGGCGTATCAAGACCACCGTAGATGAAATTAGTGCGTTGATTGGGCGAGACCAATGGTGACGATGCGCACCGAGACTGGTTGATATTCGGAGTTGTTTATCGGTCTACCATACTCATTAGGTTTGAGATGGGCATCGAAAGAAAAGAGAGGAAGCTCTCCTAGTGAGAAAGCGTTGCAATGTCTCTTCCATTTTGTAAATCCGGTAGTTTGGTTGCAGTATGGAAGAAGATGAGGCCTCGTCGAGGATAACATGCATTTTCTTTTTAAAGGGGCGAGACCTTGTGGTCATGTCTCATTGTGCGGAAGGAAAAGGATCTCTGGATGAGTATATATTTTGCCCTCATATTGATATTTTAGGCATCGATGGAGGTGGATGGGACACAATGCATTGCGCGAATCCGAGGAGCGTCAGGATCATGTTATAGTGGAACTTTCCTTCGACGATGTAGAAGAGTTCATGAAAGCGGCTTCTTACCTACTCGAATGGGTAAGACCACGATTCCTAGAGTGGCTTGCTGAATCGATCGTTAAATGATCAAAGGGCGAAAGGTGGGGTGACACCACATTCTTTGGTAACTTAAGTTGTTTGAATGTGTGCGAGGAGATGACGTTGAGTGCAGCTCCACTATCGATCATAACACGTTTTAAGGTAGTGTTATTGATTTGGGTGATGATGAGGGAGCCTCAAATCTTCGGAAGAAAGAGAAGGAATTTCTGAATCTTCAAAAGAAATGGTAGTTGATGGTCTATTCGGTCCAACAACCAACTCGAAAGGGAGGCTCATCGGAATTCAGCTGCGATGCGGCCGCAGATTATCAATCAAAGCTTGGCGATGTTGTGGAGAGGATTGGATGAGGTCAAAAAGAGACATTTTGACCGGAGCACTGGTGAGTTGTTTCATAACACTCTCCTCACGAACACGGGAACTTGAGGCGAGGTGCGGCAAGACGAATAGAGACCCTGGGTCGTGGGGCTGATGAGGAAGGAGAAACGCCTTCAGGGGCTGCAGAAATGACAACTCGTGGTCGAGATGCTGAAGATGAAGATGGGTTATCATAGTGTTGGGTTCTAGTGGCGATATGGATTGTGTCAATTTGGGAAGGTGGAAGATCAAGTGGGATGGAACCACTAGAGGTCTGAGTGGATGGTTGAGGTTTGGATGGGGCTAAGATGACAGGAGGTAATTGTTCCTCCTCCAGCAAAAGGTCACTTTCTTCCAGAAGGTTCTTGATAACGGCTTGAAGAGCTTTACACCCCTCAGTGTCATGACCCGGGGTACGGTGGTAAGCACAAATCAGATCAGAGTTAAACCAAGTAGGTTTCACTCCTTTAGGATTATAAGGTTTAATCGGAGGAAGGGTTATGGATGAAGATTGGATGAGTTGATGAAGGATTTCGGTATAGAATCCGGTAGACGAAGAGGAGGATAGAGATGATGAAGATGGTTCTTTTACCTTAATCGACTGCCGAGGTAAAAGAACTTGCATGTTAGGTTTAACAGTCTCTTTAGGGATCCTCTTGTTTGTTTGGACATTTGGAGGAGCAGTCTTGGGCACTTGAGATGGGAGCAAGTGAGACATGATTGACTTTGGTGGAGGAGGAGCCCCTAAAATAGATTTTGAAGATGAGGGATATGCGACAAATTTTGCGGTCTTTGGAGACAAAGGGGGTTGCTTGGTCGAATGTACTGATGATTTAGATAATGTTGGTTTAGAAGAGGAAGAAGCTCCCAAAGTAGATGAGATTGGAGGGAGATAGGGTGCCTTGGTTTTTGGTAACGAAGATGATGATCCTGATAGAAGAGGTGACGTCTTTTTAGTAGGTAAGTCTACTTTTCGGGGTATTGATGAAGAATGTGTTGTGGAAGAAGATGATGGCTTTGATAAGTGTGTAGAAGAAGACGCCTTCTCAGCGGGCAAATCCAATCGTTTATGAGGCGTGGAGAGAGATTTTTGTGGAAGAGCACCAAGAGTTTTGATGGTCCGAAATATGGGCTTTCCTTTTTCAGGGATGGTGACGACTTCAACGGCATAAGGTGATTGTAACCTTTTTGGGGGAAGCAAATGGGGAGATACTGATGGTGTAATGTTAGATTTTGGTTGTCTCGGTTTAGGTTCAGGAACCGAGTGTATAGGTGTTGGTGCTACTTCTTTTGATTTTTCCTGAATAGGTGAAGTAACATTGGTGATGGAAGAAGGGGGTGATGACGAAGCGGTTCCTTGAAGGACTACTTCTGATGCAGTAATCATTGGTGAAACTACTGTAGGAAAAGAGATAGGAAGGGTCAAAATTGAAGATGCTTCCGTTGAAGTTGGCACAATGATAGGTATGTTCACCAAGGGCATAGTTGCAGCGGGAATGGGAGCAACAGAAGTGGATGTGTCTGAAGTGGAAACTCGAAGGGATGTAATTGCCTCGAGTATTGAAAGAATGTCTGATGATGAGACAGATGAGGATGACACTGTCTCGGGTATGGATGGTAGGTCCGACAAAGGAACGGAGAAAGATGACTCCGTGCTTAGTAATGTAGGAATATTCAAAGGTGGGTCATCTGAAGATAGAGGAATTCCAGTGATTGATGAAGTGGAAGGGGGTTCTGATTCGATTGATGGGTTTGCAGATGGATTGGTTTCAGAAGAAGAGTCCTCGGTAGAGATGAAGTTGATGGTGTGGGTGTTTGGTTTTTGAGATTCCGAAGAATTATGATTTGGGGCATGATTGGGGAAAGGTTGTTTAAGCGTCCGATTGCTTGATTTGGGGAGCATTTGGGTTATCG